>CM075983.1:34081985-34189237 GCA_038087875.1 Malacoraja senta
AAGGGGCGTCCGGTACGCGTCCCAACGCAGGAAAACAAATGGGCAGTCCTGGAGAGTGGAAGGAACATGCAGCCTGAACGAAACGTGGCGAGACGTCGGCACCGGTGCCAGCTTGCCCACCGTCTCCCGAAGCCATTGCAGGGTGGCTGATGGCTGCTCCACATGGCCCTGTGCTGATGAGATAAACTCACCGGGCACAGTCAGCGGGGCCCCATACACCAACTCAGCTGAGGAGGTGGCCAAGTCCTCTTTGGGTGTGGTGCAGATATCCAGCAAAGCCCATGGCAATGCATCGACCTAGTCCGGATCCGTGAGCCGAGCCTTCAGGGCAGCCTTGAGCTAGCGGTGGAAACGCTCCACCAGGCCGTTTGCCTGCGGATGATACACTGTGGTGTGGAGCAGGTTAACCCCGAGGAGGTGAGCCATGGCCGACCACAGTTCAGATGTGAACTGAGGCCCCCTGTCGGACGTAATGTCCAGCGGCACTCCGAATCGGGCAATCCAGTGTGCCGCTAAAGCACAGGCACACGTGGCCGCAGAGGTGTCTGCCAATTGAACCGCTTCCGGCCACCGTGTGAAATGGTCGACCACGGTCAGGAGGTGGGTGAAGCCCCGAGAAGGCGGCAGCGTCCCCATGATGTCCACGTGGATATGGTCAAACTACTGGCGAGGGACGCGGAACTCCTGGAGCGGTGCCCGCACATGCCGCTGTATTTTGGCAGTTTGGCACGGGATGCAGGTGCGCGCCCAATGCCCAACTTGTTTGCACAACCCATGCCACATGAAACGGGAAGCCACGAGGGCCGTCGCCGCCCAAATGGGAGGGTGGGCCAGCCCATGGCGAACCTCGATCACTCTGCGCCGCCAGGCGACAGGGACGATGGGCCGTGGCTGACCAGTCGAGACGTCGCACAGCAGCCTCGCACCCCCGGGGCCACATGGAACATCTTCCAACCGCAGGCCCAAAACTGCGGTATGATAGGCAGACATCTCATCATTCGTCGGCTGAGCAGCAGTCAGGGCTGAGTAGTCAATGCCATCGGACACCTGCAAAACGGCGTTGATTGCGGGATGAGACAAGGCGTCAGCTATTCTGTTGTCTTTGCCCTTGATGAAACAAATGGAGGTCGTGTATTGCGAGATGAACGCCAACTGCCGCTGCTGGCGAGAGGACCACGGGTCAGAAACCTTGGCGAACGCAAAGGTGAGGGGCGTGTGGTCCGTGTAAGCGGTAAATGTCAGCCCCTCCAAAAAGTAACGGAAGTGGCGCACGCTGAGGTAAAGAGCGAGGAGCTCACGGTCAAAGGCACTATAGTGCCGCTGTGCATCGCTGAGGTGCCTGCTGATGAAGGCCAAAGGCCGCCAACGCCCGTCGATCAGCTGCTCTAGCCGCATCAACCGCTACATCAGAAGCGTCGACCGTCAGCCCGATTGGTGCATCTGCCCATGGGTGCACAAGCATCGTGGCCCTAGCCAGGGCCTCCTTGGCTGATGGAATGCCACCACCGCTTTGTCAGTCCATTCTGCCTCCTTTCATTTGCCCGCCATGAGGTGAAACAGCGGGCGCATGATCCTGGCCGTGGATGGTACAAAAACGGTGGTAGATGGCCACCATCCCGAAGAATTCCTGGAGGCCACTCACAGTGGCCGGTCGTGGAAACTGGCGCACAGCGTCTACCTTAGCCGGGAGCGGCACTGCACCCTGTGGAGTTACGTGCTGGCCCAGGAAATCAATGGACGTCACCCCGAAACGGCATTTGGCTATATTGATGGCCAGCCCATGATCGCTGAGACGCTAGCATAGCTGGTGGAGACGGGTACAATGCTCCTGCCGCGAGCGGCTTGCCACCAAGATGTCATAGAGGTAAATGAAAACAAAGACCAGGCCACGGCAGATGAAGTCCATCAGCCGCTGAAAGGCCTGCGCAGCGTTTTAAGCCCGAATGGCATGCGCAGGAACTCGAAAAGGCCGAATGGTGTTATGATGGCCGTCTTGGGCACATCGTCGGGGTGGACGGGAATTTGAATGTAGCCATGCACCAGGTTGACCTTGGAGAACACTGCAGCCCCGGCCAGGTGCACATTGAAATCTTGAATGTGGGTACCTGTCAGCGATGGTGGCATCATTAAGCCGACGATAGTCTCTGCAAGGGCGCCAGCCACCGTCTGCCTTGGGGACCAAATGGAGCGGGGACACCCACGGCCTGTCTGAGCGGCGCACGATGCCCAGCGACTCCATAAGGCGGAACTCCTCCCGAGCTAGACGGAGTTTGTCCGGCGGAAGATGCCGCGCCCGGGCGTGCAGGGGCAGGCCAGTAGTCGGAATGTGATGCTCCACCCCGTGTTTCGGGGTGGAGGAGCGGAACTGTGGGTCGAGGATTTCAGGGAAGTCGGCCAGTACACGCGAGAATGTAGCATCCACGGACGACAGGGGCCCATCAGGCAGCACGACCGGGTCGCCCACGTGGAGGGGAACAGGCTCCAATGTCACAGAGTGCACCATACGCTGCCGCTCGACATCCGCTAGCAGGGAATGTGCGCATAGGAAGTCCGCACCCAGCAACGGCTGGGAAACATCAGCAATGACGAATGGCCATGAAAAGCGGCCATCCCCGAAGTTGAGGGAGAGCACACCCCATATAAGCAGATTGAGCTTCCATTTGCCACGGTGAGGAGGGGGCCGAATTTACCGGCGCGGACATCGCAATTACAAGGGGGAAGCACACGTATCTCTGGCCCGGTGTCGACGAGCAAAATGAGCCCCAGTCCGGCGATCCTACGCAAACACGCGATGAATCTGGTCGGCCGTCGAAGCAATCACTGATGGCCGGCCCATTCGTTTCCTGGGAACATACAGGGCTGCCGACACTGACGAGCTACAGCCCCCCAGCGGCGGTGACAGTAGCACCAGCTCCCCCTGCTGGTGTCTGAAGAAACAGGTGGAGGTGCAGGCTGATCCGATCACCTGCGACCTCTGGTGGCGTCCAAAGGAATTAACGGCAGGCCACGCTGGGTGCCAGCGCCCAGGTGCGCAATGGCGGCCGGAACCCGCCGCGGAGGACGTTCAGGTGCGGCGGAGACGTGGCCAATTGAAGTGCCAACCTGCTGTGCACTGCCTGGCGCCGTCAGGAGGATCTCCAGCACATCCATAGCCTGCTGACGGGCCATCCAAAGTTGATCGGCGCGCTCGCCCACCGACTGCATGTCGGTGAAAGTGTTGCTGGTAAGCTGCAGGCGGATGTCCGACAGGAGCTGCTGCAGGTAGGCATGTTTAAAAAGAAAACATGGCTCGTGGTCGCCCATAAGGGCCAGCTTATCGCCCAGCAGAGCCGACGGATGGTGGTCACCCAGGCCAGTCATCCGCAAGATTTGGGTCGCCCGCTCGGCCTCGCTGAGGCGAAACCTACGTAAGAGTAGGGCCTTAAGGGCCTCATAATTATTAGCCGCCGGGGGGGGAGACGCGGAATAAAGGCTTAACCCGTGCAGAGGCCTGGTCGAGTGCGCTGATTATATAATAGTATTTCATTGCATCTGCCGCCATGCCCCGCAGTGCTAACTGCGCCTCGGCCTGGTCAAATCAAATCTCGGCCTCATCGGTCCACAGGGTAGGCAGCTTCAGCGCAATGGCGTGGAGATCGGGTCGGGTCGGGTCCAGTTACGGAAATGGATGAAAAAAAGGCCCACGTTCCGTTCCGTTGCGTACTACACGTCAGCCCATTTCATTTAGCAGGAGTGGTCTATCTTGCTCCGCTATAGGATCTTTGCTGAAGACTGGTCTCGCGCCAAAAATCCCTGCTCTTATCTTCACAGCTGGGAGCCACCCCCGTACCTGTCCATGAAGTGCCGAGGGGGATGAACCAGGGAGTGGCCTACTCCCCAGGAACCGCCACACATCCATCTAAGGCTTTTAACACAAGATTTCCAGCAGACCAAAATTAAAGTTTCGAACAAACTTTTGCCATCATGTCAATTAAATTATAAACATCATTTGAATAGTCATGGTGTAATAGCCTCGTAATTTATGTATTTGGACTTTTGATTTTGTCTTAGTGGCGCAGTGAATAAAATGTTTCAAAGCTGACTGATGGAATTAATGAATTAATAGACAAGGGCAACGTGTTTTCTCATGTGAAAAGGCTATTTAGAAATATTTCCATTCTGCTGTTTCACTAATAATTTCGAGATGAACACATACTGTGAGTAATACACAGTCAGAGACAGCTGGTACATAAAAACACTGCAACAAACAACATGGGAGGATCAGAAAGACAAACACAGACATTAAACAAAATTTGTGATATAATTTGCAACAGCTATAAATCCGTAATACAAACCCTGCAAAAAAAAAGTATAACAAATTTAAAACAGTACATACTGTAGATCGTGGAATGAGTCCTGGCTATTGTCTTCTATCTGCTTGCAACCTGCCAGCAAGGGGATGAGGAGTATAACTGCAAGTAATAAAGAAACATTTGAGGGCATGGGACATGGCAAAATCTATGGGACCAGAAGACATTCCAAATGTGAGAATGAAGGCTTGCACTCCAGAACTAGCGGCAGCTGGAGCCAAGCTTTTGCACTGGCATCAACCCAAAAATTGTGAAAATTATCAGTGTGAGCCCAGTTCACAAAATAACTTGACTACCTAATCCAAGCAATTAATTCTCAAACCAATAGAAGGTATCATCAATGGTACTGTCAAGCATCTCCTACTCATCAGTAACATTCATTTATTGCACAGTTGATTCTTAGTAGGACCATTTGGCTCAACACAGCGAAGGAAGACAAAAAAATGCTGGAGAAACTCAGCGGGTGAGGCAGCATCTATGCTATTCTCCAGCATTTTTTTGTCTACTTTCAATTTTACCAGCATCTGCAGTTCTTTCTTAAACATCTCATCACACCCTCGGTCAATAAATGGATCAAAGAGCTGATTTTGAGATTGAAGAGAGAATATTTGCCCTTGTTACCAAGGGTCCTGAACCAATGATGTTAACCAACATAATGAATAAAGGAGCAGCACATGGAGGTTCTCCTGCAAGCTAATCTGATTTTGAAATATATTGCTAATCCTTTACAATTCCTGAAACACTCTCCTCAATAGCACTGTGAGTGTACTTAATGCAGAAGAACTACAATGCTTCAGGAAGGTGGCTCACTCCCAACTCAAAGGCTATTAGGGATGGGCAATGCCTATCTGGTGACACCCAATTTCCAAGATATGAATAAATATAAGAGCTCTCAGAAGGAGGTTTCTTCCAGCGAAGTATTCAGGGAACAATACTACTGCAATGTCTTCACTAAGACACTATGTGTGAAAATCCTGTAATTCTTCAAGGATGATAGCCCTGAAGTTAAGTACATGCTGTAGACATAACTATAACAGCAAAGCAATTTGAAGATTGCAGCATATGGATTCCAATTAGCCACGAACAAACATTTAAGAATTGAGCTCTTTCAGGCTGGAGCAGGTAAGATCAATAAATCCCAGATTGAGGTTCATACTCAGATTAGTTAATCGTCATATACACCAAAGTGCAATAAAATGACTCGTTCAGAGGAAACTCATTGGGTAAATAGGATCTATACTGATATGATAAACAATCCAGTCCATTGTTATATGAGAAATGTCACAAGGGTTATTTATTGTAGATGTGCCGGTGCATTTCCTACTTCATGGTGTCATGGAGTCGGCGTGATTGCAAGATTCACACTTGTCCATTGTCCTATTGATTGAACTTATTTATTATTTTTCGCTCAACCCCTTTTTTTTAAATTTCAAAATAGACTTTATTCAAGTAATAAATATATACAATATGTGAACCGTGCGAAAAATTCTTCCGACATTTTCGGAGGCTATACAAATTGTTCAATGCAGTTAGTACATTTTTTCTAATTCCACAGATCCGTCCCCCACCCGTGCCACTCATGTGGCCCCGTGGCGTGGGATACCTTCCCTTATTTTGAGGGGCGTCTCCACCATACCATGCCCCCCATGTCCAGCAGCGGAAGGACCCTAGACTGTGGCCCTCCCCCACCGAGCCTTGGCGTTGGCTGCACCAAGCTTCAGTGCGTCCCTCAGCACGTATTCCTGCCGTCTGCAGCGGGCCAGTCGGCAACATTCCCGACGGACATCTCGCTCTGTTGGGTGGTGAACAACGCTCGGGCAGACCAAAGAGCATCTTTCACCGAGTTGATGACCCTCCAGCAGCACTCGATGTCAGTCTCTGAATGTGTCCTTGGGAACAGTCCGTAAATCACAGAGTCCTCTGTGATGGAGCTGTTCGGGATAAAGCGTTCCAGGGACCCTTGCATACTTCTCCAGACTCTTTTTGCAAATCCACACTCTGCAAAGAGGTGGGCAACCGTCTCCTCTCCATAGCAGCCGTCCCGAGGGCAGCGTGCGCTGGCAGTGAGGTTCCGACGGTGCAGGAAGGATCTGACTGGGAGGGCTCCCCTCACCGCCAGCCAAGCCAGGTCTTGGTGCTTATTGGTGAGTTCTGGCGATGAGGCATTTTGCGAGACAAGCTGGGCAGCCTGCTCTGGGAACCACGCCACCGGATCCATCGAGTCCTTCCCCTGCAGAGCCTGCAGGACATTCCGTGCTGACCACTGCCCAATGGACATGTGGTCAAAGGTGTTGGTCCGGAAGAACCTTTCCATGAACGACACATGGTGCAGCAATGTCCAGCTGACTGGCACATTGCGTGGCATCTGCGCCAGGCCCATCCTTCGCAACACCGGGGACAGGTAGAACCACAGCAGGTAGTGACACTTGGTGCCCACGTGCCTTGGTTCTACACTCCGCCTGATGCAGCCGCACGCAAAGGTGGCCATCAGGGTGAGGGCGACGTTGGGCATGCTTTTACCCCCGTTGTCTGCTGACTTGTACATTGTGGCCCGTCGCACCCGGTCTATCCTCGACCCCCAGATGAACTGGAAGACGGCCCGGGTGATCCCTGTGGCGTAGGAGGGAGGGACAGGCCACACTTGCGCCAAGTACAGCAGCCCCGAGAGCACCTCACACCTGATGATCACATTTTTTCCGGTTATGGAGAAGGAGCGTTGCCTCCACAGCTCCAGCTTCTTCCCCACCTTGACTATCCGCTCCAGCCAATTCTTGTTACACGCCTCAGCCCCCCCGAACCAGATCCCCAGCACCTTCACGAAGTCAGGCTTGATGGTGAAGGGGACAGAAGATCGGTCGGGCCAGTTGCCAAAGAGCATGGCCTCGCTCTTCCTGCGGTTCACCCTGGCTCCCATGGCCGACTCAAACTGGTCGCAGATACTAATCAGTCTGCGGACCGACCCTGGATCCGAGCAGAAGACAGCGACATCGTCCATGTACAGGGAGGTTTTGACTTGAATGCCCCCACTGCCTGGCAATGTCACTCCTCTTATGCTCGCATCCTTCCTGATGGACTCGGCAAAAGGTTCAATACAGCAGACAAACAAGACAGGAGAGAGAGGGCAACCCTGCCTGACTCCACACCTTACAGGGAAACTGTCTGATTCCCACCCATTGATTTGGACTGCACTACGGATATTGGTGTAGAGCAGTTTGATCCAATTTCGGATTCCCTCCCCAAAACCCATTTTGGAGAGCACGTCCCTCATGTACGTGTGCGATATCCTGTCGAAGGCCTTCTCCTGGTCCAAGCTGACAAGGCAGGCATCCACCCGTCTGTCCTGCACGTAGGCAATGGTATCTCTCAGCAGCGCTAGGCTGTCTGAGATTTTCCTGCCAGGTACAGCACAGGTTTGGTCCGGGTGGATCACCCGTCCCAGAGCAGAGTTGACCAGGTTGGCGATGGCCTTAGACAGGATCTTATAATCTACATTCAACAGTGTTATGGGTCTCCAATTCTTTATGTCCTTCATCTCCCCCTTCTGCTTGTAGATTAGGGTGATGCTGCCCTTCCTCATCGAGTCTGACATGCTGCCGGCAAGAAGCATGTCATTGTACACTTCCAGCAGGTCCGGGCCCACCCAGTCCCACAGAGCCGAATACAACTCGGCCGGTAAGCCATCACTTCCGGGAGTTTTATTCGAGTCAAAGGAATGGATGGAGCCAGTCAGCTCCTCTAGGGTCAGTGGTTGGACCAGACTCTCCCGCTTGCTGTCCTCCAAGACATCCTTGATAGAGGACAGGAAGTTCTGGGAGGCGGTGCTGTCTGTGGCCTTTTTGTCATACAAATCCATGTAAAAGGATTTGCAGATCCTCAGCATGGCAGTCTGCAAGGATGTTACCGAGCCGTCCTCCTCCCTAAGGCTGTTCATCACAGTTCCCCCTGTGAACCTTATGGAAGAAGAAACGTGCTCCATCCTGCTCCACATGGCCGACCCTGGATCGGAAGATGATCTTGGAGGATTCAGAGGTAAAGAGCCGAGCTTGCCGGTCCTTCACCTCTCTAAGTTCCTCCCTCACATCCACCCCTCTCGACTGCAGAAGGAGCAGTTGTTGCAAATCTGTCTGGAGTTGGCACAATTCCCTCTGACTGTCTTGCTCTCTGAACCCCTTTAACTATGAAGAACCTCTTAATGTTCTCCTTAGTTGCTTCCCACCAGAGTGTCGGGGAGTCAAAAAGGGGCCTCATCGTTCTCCAACATGCGTAGTCCCTCTTTAGCTCCTCAACGTTCTCTGGGGTCAACAGCTTCATATTTAACTTCCACGTCCCCCTGCCTGCCTTCCGGTCCTCCTGTAGGTGACAGGAAGCATGAAGGAGGAAGTGGTCAGAGAAGAACACCGGCGTGAGGTCGGTGTGTCTCATCGTGATGGCCTTCATCGTGAAGACGAAGTCTATCCGGGATCGGGCTAAACCATCCGATCTCGACCAGGTGAACTGCGGCTGGGACCCGCCTGCAGGGTTGCTGAAGGCATCGTGCAGCTTTGCATCTTTTACCGTCTCCATGAGGAACTTGGACGTGCTGTCCAGTCTGTTGTCGGCACTGCCGGATCGTCCAGCCGCATCGATGATGCAGTTGAAGTCACCGGCCAAAACGTGCTGCCGGGACGTGGCCAGCAGCACCGGGAGCTGCTGAAGAATGGCCAGCCGCTCACTCTGCATGGGTGAGGCATACACATTAATCAGCTGGAGCGGAGAACCACGGTACATAACATCCACCACGAGGAGACGCCCCCCAACCACCTCCCTGACCTCAGTGATGGTGAAGTTCCCTCCCCGCAGCAAGATCCCCAGGCCGGAAGCGCGAGAGTCATTGTCCCCCGACCACACCGACAGTCCGTGGGGCCACCATCGCGACCACCTCCGATAGCAGCGGAGGTATGGCAGCCCGCACTCCTGAAGAAAAGTCACATCTGCCTTGACCTTGGCCCGGTACTGCAAGGTATTAACACATCGCGCAGTGCTCTTTATACTGCGCACGTTTAAAGATGCCAGTTTTAGCTCCATTGTCTTTAGAGTCACTGACCATTTTCATGTCCCCTCATGCCCACCGCTTCGGTGAATTGCCTCAGCTTTCCTGGGCTCAGGAACCGGTGCCGGCATCCTCGATGAGGTGGGTTTCCTGTGGCGTAACCCAAGGCGTCGTTGGGGGGGGCCTACTCGTTCCACCCCCTTCTGGGCGCACTGTTTCCTCCGTCTCCTGTAGCTGGGGTACGGTGGCTGGTTCACTGCTCCCGGAAGCCCGGAGCTGGGGCCCATCGGCCTCTGCGCTGCTCCCGGTCGCCCGGAGCTGGGGCCCATTGGCCGCTGCAATGCTCCCAGTTGCCCGGAGCTGGGCCCCATCGACCGCTGCGATGAACCCGGTCTCCAGGGGCTGGAGCCCCTCTGCCGCTGCCCTGCTTCCGATGTCCTGGGGCTGGAGCCCCTCGGCCGCTGCTCTGCTCTCGGTCTCCTGGGGCTGGGGGGTGATCGGCGTGGCATTTCTCTTTTCCTCCCCTGTTTTCTTCCTCAACCCTTCACATGCAACCTGACCCCTCCCCAGGCACATTCCTTTGCAACAGTGGGGAGATTTAACCATTGCCCCTACATCTCCTCTCCCACCTCTAGATGTGACAGAGGTTCATGTGCATCTATTCAAATATTATCTATTGCATCTGGTGCTCCTGATATGGGCTATTTTACATCGGCGAGACCAAGTTTAGACTAGGCGACATTTCGCCGAACATTTGTGCTCTGGCGACCAAGGCCTGCTGGAGCTCCTGAGATTGAGAGGGAAAGATAGATCAGTCATGATTGAATGCAGGGCCGGATTTACATATAAGCTGGACAAGCTTAAGCTTAGGGCCTCGAGATCTAGGGGGGCCTACTCACCTCGCTGCCTCACCGGACCCGTCGAACCTCGCCGCCCCACCGACCATCCGCCCACCGGGACCTCCTACTCTTTGCCTGCTGACCGCCGCCACTCCACCGCCCTCCAGCAGCCTGCAACCGTCGCCTTACCTGCAGCCTGGACTCAACACCAGGCCTGAAGTTTCCACGCTGCTAACTCCCACTCCCCCGGGTTTGACTGCACTGTGTCCTAATGCTAGTCCCCCAACCCTGGTAATCTCAGTGGCTGTTCCACTGGATGTTCCCCATCCCCCTCAAACCATGTGACACCAGCTGTTCCCCACCCACACTACAGTCCTCATACCCCCCTACCCCCTGACCACCCACCACCCCCCCACCAGACATCGCCTCGGCCTCAGTCCACTCACCTCCCTTCTTCCGGCCCCAACCCCCATCCCTACCATGTGTTCACCATCCCTCCTGACCTCCCCCTCTCAGATACAGAATGGTCTGTCCTCAGCAGAGGCCTCACCTTTGTCCCCCTCCGTCCCCACCTCAATGAGTTCCGCGCCCGCCGCGATTTGGAGCTCTTCTTCCGTCGCTTCCGCCTCACACCGTTCTTCCATGGGAATGAGTCCTTGCCCCCATTGATGATCCCTTTTCCCGTCTCCAACGGACCCACTCCTCTTGGCCGTTGGTACAATGAAATTTGGGGGTCACCATCCGACGTCAGAACGGGAGAACATTCTCAGCGGCTTGGACTTCTGAATCGGCCACTTCCTACCGCGGCTCCCGAAGTCCACAGGCTGAGCTGGGTGGAGATTCACGCTGGCGGCCCTCGGCAAAGGGTTCCCAGGGGTTCGTCGATATTAAAATCAGTGCGGCCCGCGGCTGAGAGCTCCGCAAACCACAGCTCCATGATGTTGAAGCAGCAGGCCAAACACTCCAGAGATTCAAACGGCAATCCAGGTAAGGCATCGCCCACTCCGCGGTGAATCCAATATGTATTTTAAAACCAACTGTTTAATGACAACATACAGTAGGGTCTAAAAGTGTCACACTGTCACTGTCGGGTAGTCATGGTCCTCTAGTCGTGGGAGTGGGGGAGTGGGAGGTGGGGGGCCTCACAAGTGAAATAGCTTAGGGCCTCTCTTCTTGGATAGGCTGGGTGAGTGGGCAAATGTTTGGCAGATGCAGTATAATGTGGATAAATGTGAGGTTATCCACTTTGGTGGCAAAAACAGGAAAGTAGACTATTATCTAAATGGTGGCCAATTAGGAAAAGGGGAGATGCAGCGAGACCTGGGTGTCATGGTACACCAGTCATTGAAAGTGGGCATGCAGGTGCAGCAGGCAGTGAAGAAAGCGAATGGTATGTTAGCTTTCATAGCAAAAGGATTTGAGTATAGGAGCAGGGAGGTTCTACTGCAGATGTACAGGGTCTTGGTGAGACCACACCTGGAGTATTGCATACAGTTTTGGTCTCCAAATCTGAGGAAGGACATTATAGCCATAGAGGGAGTACAGAGAAGGTTCACCAGACTGATTCCTGGGATGTCAGGACTTTCATATGAAGAAAGACTGGATAGACTTGGCTTATACTCGCTAGAATTTAGGAGATTGAGAGGGGATCTTATAGAAATGTACAAAATTCTTATGGGGTTGGACAGGCTAGATGCAGGAAGATTGTTCCCGATGTTGGGGAAGTCCAGGACAAGGGGTCACAGCTTAAGGATAAGGGGGAAATCCTTTAAGACCGAGATGAGAAAAAACTTTTTCACACAGAGAGTGGTGAATCTCTGGAACTCTCTGCCACAGAGGGTAGTTGAGGCCAGTTCATTGGCTATATTTAAGAGGGAGTTAGATGTGGCCCTTGTGGCTAAAGGGATCAGGGGTATGGAGAGAAGGCAGGTACGGGATACTGAGTTGGATGATAAGCCATGATCATATTGAATGGCGGTGCAGGCTCGAAGGGCCGAATGGCCTACTCCTGCACCTATTTTCTATGTATCTATGTATCTAAATCTGGCCCTGATTGGATGGCATACTCAATTGGCTGAATGGCCTACTTCTGCTCCTATGACATGAATTTATGAACTGATGTGCAGCTCACTGGCCTATAGTTCCATGGGTTCTTTCTAAATTTCTTAAACAAAGGAACAATATTGGACAGTCATCTGGGATCTTACCCATGGCGAGAGTAGAAACAAAGGTCCTTGTCAAGGCCATCCCAATCTATTCTCTTCCTTCCCTCAATAACCTGCGATAGATCCCTTCAGGCCCTCCACCTTAATGTTCTTCAAGAGCCTCAGCACCACCACCTTCTCAATCTCAAATTACCCTAGAATATTTATATTTTCCACATTGACTTCGCTGTCCTCCAAGTTCTTCTCCTTGGTGAATTCACATGTAAAGCACTCATTTAGTACCTACCCTCCGACTACAAGCATAGATTCCCTCCTTTATCTTTGATCGGTCGCACTTTCTCCCTGGATACCCTCTTATTTTCAACGTATGTATAAAAAGCCTTGGCATTTTCCTTAATCAAACTTAATCAATGCCCCTTCTGGCCCATCTAATCAACACTTGAGTACTTTCCAACTTTCTTTATATTTCTCATCAGCCATGTCTGAAACTAACATATGCTTCCTTTTTCTGCTTGACCAAGTTTACAACCTCCTTGATCATCCATGGTCATCCATGGTTAGACAATGTCCTTACCCAATAACAACTGATCCCAATCTACCCTCCTTAGCTCCTGCCCAATGACATTGTCATCTGCCTTGCCCCAATTAAGCACATTTCACCAACATCCAGACCTGTTCCTATGCAAAACTATCTTAAAACCTATGCAGTTGTGATCACCTTCCCCAAATACTTTTTCCACCTCAACACCAGTCACCTGGCTAGGTTCGTTTCCCAATACAAGGTCCCTGAACCCCCATCCCTCAAGTCAGATTATCCACATACTGTGTAAGGAAACCTTCTTGGATGAATCTAACAAATTCTGCCCCATCTAACCCTTTTGCCTTGAATAAGTCCCAGCCTATATTGGGGAAATTAAAGTCGCCACTAATACAACCCTGTGGTTCTTACATCATTCTGTAATCTGTCTATATATCTGATCCTTTAACCCCCGCTGGCTATTGGGTGGCTGGTGGCCTACAATATAATCCCATTAGAGTAATTTCCCCTTCCTTATTTTTGAGCAGAAGGATCCTGACCCAGAAGTCACCTGTCCATTCCCTCCACAGATGCTGCCTGACCTGTTGAGTTCCTCCAGCATTTAGGTTTTTGCTTAGGATTCCAGCATCTGCAATTTCTTGTGTCGTTATGAAGGAAAGACAAATGAAGTTCAGATAGATGGGGTGAGAATTATGTGCCTATTTGCCCAATTAGCCCTCTTGGATTGCAATAAACCTGATTCTATCAACTTTGCTATGTAAGAATATGATAGAACTCCTGGAGGAAATTCAGTCTGGTTAAATCTTTAGAATTTGAAAGTGAAATGTTAGTACAATAGACATTTTCCCCTAGGAATTACATTGCAGAGTCTAAAGGTTAACCTGGGACACTGTAGGATTGACATGTGTGGAAATGCATGATCAGAGCATTTGACATCAACAAGAATTGCGTTACACATGATTATAATTAAAGATCATATTCCCAAAGGAAATTGCAGATTTGTTGCCTTAAGGATTTCATTCAATTATTTTTGTTTGAAGAATTAGTAGATTTTCATCAGATGAAATCAACACTGTTTAATATTTACCCTTTGCTCTGAGCTTCTGGAGCAAT
The DNA here is from genome assembly GCA_038087875.1 of Malacoraja senta. Lineage (NCBI taxonomy): Eukaryota > Metazoa > Chordata > Chondrichthyes > Rajiformes > Rajidae > Malacoraja > Malacoraja senta. The sequence goes on from CM075983.1 coordinate 34,096,019, forward strand.
CTGCATTAAGTCAGGTGAATCCTTGCTTTATCGCACCTAATACATTTTTAATCGGTTTCTGATGGATGTGCAGTTATTTAGATGTTCCTATATCTAAACTTAGCAAGTTGTCCCCAACACATCAACAGACTTTCTGAAATGTCTGAACAGCAGTATATTAGGTTGGTCTATCTGCTAATTAATCTTAATTCAAGGGAATATTTGAAGTTGACAGATGTTATGAAATCAAAGTTATTATGTGCCGATGAAGATGTGTTTAGCTTGCAGAACTGTAATAGCAGGAACCCTGTTTGTTTACTTGCTTCAGGCCATGAAAATAATTCATCTGTTTGATGTTTTTTTTCACAGTGTGATTCCACTTGGCAGAATTTAATCCAATGAATTACAAAGGCAAGGCAAATGTCACCAGAGAGTTGGCCCAACCACCAATGTACCTAAATGTGGCAGCAATTGATGGGTTTTGATCAGTTTTCTGACACAACACACTTGGGCAATAGAAATGATTAATGAAGACTGCAGTTGATTAATCATGACCAATAATTTAATATTGAATGATTAATTGGTTAATATTAAATTCAAAAGTTAAATCTGAATTCTGCCACAGATAGAAGGAGCTGGTAATAAAGGTTCAGTATTATTGATGGTTCAGGGAGTGAACTAATTGTCATTATCTATAGGGTTTTTCCCGTGTTACGTGTTAACTAATTAGATGCCTGCACTATTCTGCACTGATCAGCTGTGCTGAAATAGATGGTAAACATTTTTAAATTATGTATATTTCTGAATTTATTGAACATTTGAAATGTTTGGAAATTTAGCTATCATGCAACAAAGAAACACTTTATTTGAGATGGAGAACAATTGCACAAGCTAAATTGTGGAAGTGAACCATAGGAATTATATAGCAGAGAAACAGACCCTTTCAGCCCCGCTCGACCGTGCTGACCATGATGGCTGTCCACACTAATCCCATTTTCCCGAATAAGGTCCATATCTTTCCATGCGTTTTTCAAGTACCTGTGCGAATGACTTTTAAACAGTGATTATATCTGCCTCTACCAGCTCCTCTGACAGCCCGTTCCAGAGATCAACAATCTCTGTGCAAAAAACTTGCTCCATATAAAATCCCAGAATTGCTGAAAACTGTGGTAATTTTATCAATGTAAGTAGGTTATCTAGAATCAGAGTCTTTACACATATATTCAGACCAATAAACAAAAAGACCAAAAGACTATCTATAACTGGCATGCTTACAATTGTATAAACAAGCAAGGAATCTGCTTTTCCATACAGATTCTATCACAATTCCACAATGCTGGCAATGGCTTTCTTTGGACACCAATGGATCAAAAGATGAAGGGTTCAAGCCAAATTCGAAGGGCTTGACTAAAGGGCGGTATGGTGGCGCAGCGGTAGAGTTGCTGCCTTACAGCGCTTGCAGCACCAGAGACCCGGGTTCGATCCTGACTACGGGTGCTGTCTATACGGAGTTTGTACATTCTCCCCGTGACCGCGTAGGCTTTCTCCGAGATCTGTGGTTTCCTCTCAAATTAGCTTGGTATAAATGTAAATTGTACCTAGAGTGTGTAGGATCGTGTTAATGTGTGGGTGTCGCTGGTCGGTGCGGACTCGGTGGGCTGAAGGGCCTGTTTCCGCACTGCATCTCCAAAGCTAAAACTAAAACATAGTCTGTCTTGTCACTTTAATCCACTACCATGTGACCACTTGTAGATGGCGGCTACAGTATTTTTTGAAGATCGCTAATATATGTTACCTTCAATCCATTGGATCTGTTATGTCTGATTATTCTGAAGGAGAACATGGAAGTTTTCCCAGGCATCTAGACTAACATTTATGCCTAACCAACAACATCAATATCAAATTGTTGTTAGTGGAATCTTGTTGTATCCAAATGTATTTATTTTATTGTAACAATGACAACATTTCAAAAGTACTTCAACAATAGTAAAGTGCTTTGCACTCTTCTAAGATTGAGGAAAACACTTCTTAAATAAGAAACGTTTATATTTTTTCTACTAAATCTATATCATATCATGATATCATCATATCATATCTCTATAATTATAAAACTCTGATCTTGGATGTGGATGTATTTATTTGTGTATTTGTGTTATCGTCTGTGATTCACATTTCCTTGAAAACACGATGCGCTAATGGTGACATTTTACGTATTCTGACAGAGATTTACGCCATGATGTCAAAAATTGCCTCATCTGAAAATTTGATTCATTATTTCCCGAGTTATTTATGAAAATGTTCAAAAAATTTAAATAACATGGTAAGTAAATGAGGTGGCCTCGCTGATGACATCACAATGGCTCTGCGCCTCACAGTCTGATGCCCAATGTTCCACGCGCAGCGAGTGATATCACCACCCTTTCTTCCTCCCTCCTCCCTCCCCCCTCACCCCTCACCCCCTCCCCCCTCTCGTTCTTCAAAAGACACAGAAAGAACGAGCAAGTGGGCTTTGTACTGCAGCTTCCGAGCGCATTCCGATGTCTTCCGAGAGTTTCCGAGCACTTCCGAGTGCTTCCGAGGTCGATGCACGACGCACGCTCGTGCCTCGGCTCGCGTTTTCGAGAACTCCCGAGATCTCTCCCCCTCCCCTCTCTCGAGTGCCTTTCGCTGATGACGTCACGATGAACGAGCTAGCATTTCGAGAACATTCTTCAAATCATTCGCCAACGGTCATTCTCACTTTGTTTGTGAAGAACAAAGTGCTGAATTCCACATCTCTAAAGATAAGAGTCCGATTGTACATTGTTTCTGTTTAACTGAGAAAATGTTGAATTTTTTGTTCTTTAAAGACTTAATTGTACTAATTTTTAAAGTTTACATTTAATTTCAGACAGTTTTTTTTCAGGTAATAATTTCTTTACAATTTTAAAAGTTTGCAGTTATTTACTCCGCAGATTTTTACATCTTTTGAACGCTTTCAAAAAAAATCTCGGTTTATTGAAAATAATCCATTTTGAACCCATAATTTCGTTACAATTTAAAAAATTTGCGGTTATTTACTCCGCAGATTTTTACAGCATTTGACCGCTTTCCAAAAAATTCTCTGTTTATTTGAAAAGAATCCATTTTGAACTAATAATTTCTTTACAATTTTAAAAGTTCGCGGTTATTTACTCTGCAGAAACATATAAAATTATAAAAGGACTGGCCAAGCTAGATGCAGGAAAAATGTTCCCAATGTTGGGCGAGTCCAGAACCAGGGGCCACAGTCTTAGAATAAAGGGGAGGCCATTTAAGATTGAGGTGAGAACATTTTTTTTCACCCAGAGAGTTGTGAATTTGTGGAATTCCCTGCCACAGAGGGCAGTGGAGACCAAATCACTGGATGGATTTAAAAGAGAGTTAGATAGAGCTCTAGGGGCTAGTGGAATCAAGGTATATGGGGTGAGGGCAGGCACAGGTTATTGAGTGGGGACGATCAGCCATGATCACAATGAATGGCGGTGCTGGCTCGAAGAGCCGAATGGCCTCCTCCTGTACCTATTTTCTATGTTTCTATGTTTCTAATGCGGTTATACATCTCTGAAACAATCCCTCTTTGTTGTGTCTTGGAAGTAAACAAACTATCCCATATTTGTCATGGAGGTGAAGAGGGGAAATTTGAAAAACATTTGGAAACAAAGTGTCTAACTTGGAAGTACCAAAAAAAATGATTTGCTGGTAATCCATACAATGATGATAAATTGGTAAAGCGGTTAAAAATACCATCTGAAAACAGATCAAGAAAACATTGTATACCTTTGTTATGCCCTATCCGGAAAAATGGAATCCAAATGTGAGGAAGGAAACAGGTGATTGTTACGTAATGGACCTAAGGGATATGCAGCTACAAATTTGAAATGTTTCCTGAATTGATACCAAATCTTTAAAGTATTAAGCACAACAGGATTTATGATAAACAATGGAATCTTGCTTGGAAGAGAGGAATATATAAGAGCAGATATAGAGGATGAAGGAGGGCAAGAGCGCGCTTCCAGTTCGCACCAAGCTAAAGCAGGAAAATCAACCCAACAATGTATTTTATGAATGTGAGTAGCCCAGTAGTAGAATTGAAAGTTTGGTAAAGCGAGACCACCACTGAACTTACATCATTGGAGTAATGATTTACGGACCCTTGGGGGCTTCGCACCCCAAATAAAAGAGCTAATCATTTTGTCTAAGGAGTCAAAAATTGTTTTGGTAAGAATAAGGGATTTGAATGAACCAAATAGAGAAATTTAGGCAAAACATTAATTTTAACAACATTAATCTTCCCAATTAAAGAGAGAGGCAGATTATTCCATCTTTGAAAATCAGATTTCACTTTGGTCATGAGCAGGGTAAAGTTGGTAGACAAAAGAGCTGAGAATGTATGCGTCACATTGATGCCAAGATACTTGAATCCAGAATGAGTGATTTTAAAGGGCAAATCAGCTTCCTGAAGTTGGAAACCTGCTGCGTTAATGGGGTAACATTCACTCTTTTGAAGATTTAGTTTATATCCTGAAAAAGAATGAAAAATATCCAGAATAGATAGAATACCCGGAAGACAAGATGCAGGATCAGTTACATACAGCAACAAATCATCCGCATACAGAGATAAACAATATTTCGACACCATTACGAATAACACCTTTAAAGGAAGTAGAGGACCTTAAAGAAATGGTCAGTGGTTCAATAACCAAAGCGAAGAGAGATTGAGATAAAGGACAGCCCTGACGTTTCCCATGTTCTAGTGCAAAGTATTCAGAACGAATATCAATTGTTTGAACATTAGCTTGTGGCGATGCATACAGTAATCTTACCCAACTGATAAATTTATCTCCAAAACCAAATTTCTTCAATACCCCCATTCAACCCTATCGAATGCCTTCTCAGCATCTAATGAGATTACAATCTCAGGTCAATTATCAGAATTATCAGGAGTGGGGCGTCGTTGTGTATGGCTGCTCTCCCTGCAGTCCGTCCTTTCACCCTTTTTTATTTTGTTAGTTGGAGGTCTTTTATGTGGTGGGTGGGGGAGGGGAAGGGGGAAACTTTAATTCTTAGTCCCCTACCTTCCCTCCAAGCTGTTTCTTCGCCCCTTCCTCGCGGCCTACCATCGAAACTGGAGCGGCGTTTTCCTGTCGGGACCGGTCGGGATTACAGCTTCGGCGGAAGCACAGCGTTGGGATACCAACATGGAGCGGGCGATGCCTTACCGGGTCGATGTGCGGTAAGCTCCGGAGTGCGGTGACCGCCGACACCAACATCGAGGAGCTGTGGCTGCGGGCGGTGCTGGATTTAAAACACCGCGGAGCCTGGGATCCGAGATCGCCAGAATCGGAGCTTCAACCGGCGCGGCCCGAGGACTTCGGGTGCCGCAGTCTCCGGGGAGGGAGTGGCCGCTCCAGACATTTCCAAGCTGTCGAGGAGTGTTCAACTGACGCCGGAGTTTCCAGCTTTCCGGCAAAGAGGGCCTGAAAACATCGGACTGGCTGCGGAGGCCACAAATAGGCCCCGACCTCGGGTGTTTCACAGAGGAAGAGGACTTATCTTTTTGTTGCCTTTCCCGACAGTGAAATGTTTTGATTCTGTTGTGAGGGGACGTTCTTGTTGAATTCTATAATGTGTTATGTAATTTTTCAGATTTTTAATTTTTCTATGGATGTACGGAAACTTTATTATTTTTTAAATTATTTATTTTATGTAAAGCACTTTGGTTTCAACGCGAGTTGATTTAAACGTGCTATATAAATACAATTTACTTACTTATTAGGATGTGTTGAATTAATAATATTTAAAAGAGTACGAGTGTTGAAAAATAAATGACGTCCCTTAATAAAGCCATTCTGTTCCTCAGAAATAATACTAGACACAACCCTCTCTAGATAGAGAGCAATAATTTTGGCCAAAACTTTGTCATCAGCATTCAGTAAAGACAGAGGTCTATAAGAACCACAGGAAGTGGGGTCTTTATCTTTCTTTAAAAGAAGAACTATCGAAGCTTGAGTCAGTTTGGGAGGTAACAAACCATTTTCCAAAGATTCATTGAACATCAACAAAAGTAGAGGTGCCAATTGATCAATAAATTTCATTAGAATCTCTATTGGAAATCCATCAGGACCTGGGGTTTGTTATATTGCATTGCTGTAATTACAACATGTATTAATATAATATCAAGGGGGGTGGTTAGTGTGTGTGTGTGGGGGTGGTTAGTGTGTGTGTGTGTGACAACGCCAGCCGCTTCTCCCCCACAACCGCATGTTGAGGGGACGGGACCCAACATGTCCCCCTTGGTCTATACTTGTTAATATTCTGATCTTGTATGTGTGCATGTGTGGTTTTACATCTTCGCAAAAAAACTACGCGGTAATGATAAAATATTTACATATTCCGGTTGACATTTTTCCCATCGAGTCCAAGAAACCTTATCTGAAAATGTCATGCTTTATTTCTCGACTTATTACTGAAAATGTTTAAAAATATCAAAATACTTTGAATTTAAACGAGCAGTTCTCGCTGATGACGTCACAAAGGGTCTGCTCGGCACCGCCTCATGCACAGAATCGTCCACACGCTTCGAGTGATGTCACCCCCATGCGGATTTTAAAATAACTGGAAGTCTCCCCGCGCGTGCACAGTGGGCCTGGTTTCCGTGCGTTCGGTATTTGAAATGTCCGCGGCGATGAAGCTGGGGCGAGGTCTGGGAGTGGCGGCGCTGCTGCTCCGGGCCCGCGGGGAGGGAGAGGAGTGGGACCCTGGGCAAGGATGAGCCACAGCCTCGGCCTCTCCCTCCTCTTCCCCCGGTCCAGGCTGCTCGGCCCCCCCCCCCCGATAGCCCCTGCCTCAAGTACAACTTAAACGTTGACGTTGTGGAGTAAATGGGGCCGGCGGTGGTTTCCATCAAGATCCTGTGGAGGTGAGGAGAGAGAGAGTGGGGAATTGAGGGAGAGGATGGGGTATGGACGGAGAGGGAAGGAAAAGTGGGGGAGGTGAGGAGGGAAAGTAGGGAAGGAGGGGGGATAAAGGGAGAGGAGGGGGGGTTGGGGAGGAAGGGAGTGGGGGATAGAGGGAGAGGAGGGCAGTGGGGAGGTGAGGAGGGAGAATGGGGTGTGGGATAGGGGTGAGGTGAGGAGTTGGGAGGAGGGGGCTAGAGGGAGAGGAGGAGGTAGGGAAGGGAGAGGAGTTATGGAGGGAGGGAGGGAGGGAGTGACTGAGGGTAGGGGAAAGGAGAGGGAGGGAGAGGTGAAGGAGGGAGTGGGGGAGTGGGGGTGGGAAGAAGGAGAGTGGAAAGAAGACATGAGGCTCAATGGCCTATAAATTTCAATGACAGGCCAGTGACCAGCAATATTAATTCTGGTTCTATCTTCACAGATGTTGTCTAACCGAATAGGGTTTGACCTACAGTGATATTAGCAGCAATGTATTGAAATACTTCATCAAGATGTAACTAAGGCATTTGTGAAGGTTTCTCCCACAATAAAACCAAGTATATAATGAATAGTATAATTATTATTTTTCCAATGTAAATTAGTTATTCCCATTCCCATATTTTTCACCTTCTTTTTAAATCAATCACTGGAATCAGATGTTACTGAAGAAAAAAAATAATGCTTTCAATCACAAATAACACTAAAGTATGTGATGTCATTGTGAAGTTACTAAAGTTCACCAAACAGTCCTATGTACTGCTTGCTGATACACATGGCAGCAGGCCTCCCTCCTCCCCCAACCCCCAGCTGGGTCCCCCATCATTCCCGGCACTCCCCCTCCATGTCCCCCTTCATTCTCAGCGGCCCTCCTCCACCAGACCCCCGTTCGTTCTCAACGCCAAACCCTCCACCCCTCCCCGCCGTGTCCCCTCTGGTTCCTGCCGCTCATGGTAGAGCATGTCAGAGATTCAGTACCCTCTGCAAGAAGTTGTTCTCATGCACTTCAGTTTTAAAGGACTTACGTGTCACTTGGTGCAGTTGCAATGACGGAGTTTGAGACAGTCAGCCATCCTAATTCCATTTCAGCATCACTGCACAGAACTCCCTGAGGCAATTAATGGTTATTCATACATATGCCGTCACTGACCTTATGCTATCTTGAAGTCCACATTAGCATGGCTACCACTCATTGCACTCCATTGTCGGTGATTGTGCGAGACCATTTAGCTTCCATTATGTTGCTTAACTTGCTTTGTTACAGGCAGTTAAGCTTTTGAAATAGCAACATTACAGGAGGCATAATAGGAGCTAAGGAACTCAACAGCTCTGTAATTTTGACAACCCTGTTGATTATGCTTTATCAGCTCAGATGACATTGGTTACAGTGCTCTACAGGTAGCCGAAAGATGTGAAGTTGCTTAATAGGCCTTCAATTATGGAACTGGTAGGTTTCTGCCAGAAGGTAATTTCAACTGGATCTTCATTCAAAGCGAAAATGGAATGCAGGGAGGCCAAACAGAGTCAACAACTGCTGAAGTTTATTCTTGGGCTAACAAATATTGTGTCTTTGGCATCCAGCAAATACTTTGCTTCACTTTTCTAGGATTTCTTTTAGTTTAACTTAGTTTAGAGATACAGCACGGAAACAGGACCTTCGGCCCATCGGGTCCGTGCCAACCAGCGATCCTCACACATTAACACTATCCAACACACACTGAGGACAATTTACACATATACCAAGCCAATTAACCTACAAACCTGTATGTCTTTGGGGTGTGGGTGGAAACCAAAGATCTCGGAGAAAACCCACAAAGTCACAGGGGGAACATACAAACTCTGTTTAGATAGCACCCATAGTCCGGATCGAACCCAGGTCTCTGTGAGACAGGAAATCTACCACTGCGTCAGCGTGCCGCCCTAAATTTTGAATTGTCAGGTTCAGTTGGATCAATTCTAACATTTGAGAGTAGTGCTGCCTTCCTGGGTCGCCGCGCTGTTACTATGCTGGGAACTATCGATTGAACATCGCGGAGCTGCAGGTCTGTGGAGCGGCCAGCTGCGGGCAGCGGCACTGAACTTTACATCGGGAGCCTGGGATCTCTCGCCGAGATCGCCGTGGTAGAGCTCCGTCCAGCGCGGCCTGTTGGCTTGGAAGCCGCGGTCTCCGGTAAGGAAGCGGCCATTCCAGGCATCCCAAGCCGCTGAGAGGGTTCTCCCGACGCCGGAGCACCTTCGCCCGGCGAGAGGGCCTGAAACATCAGGCTTCCATAGTGGCAACTGTGGAGGCCTCAATAGGCCCAACCATGGGTGGACAAGAGGATGGGGACTGGACTTTGTGCCTTCCCCCACAGTGGGAACCATTGTGGGGGGATGTTTTTATGTTTTAATGTTAAACTTCTTCTTTAATGCTATGTTGTATTTTTTATTAGTGTGCTGCAAGGACATCTGAATTTCCCCTGAAAAGGGGATTAATAAATTATTTATTATTATTATTATTATTATTATTATTATTATTATTATTATTATTATTATTATTATTATTATTACTACTGAAAGCACAATGGGTAGCAATGCAGACTCGAGTGGGCCAGTGAAGGATAATCTGGCCCATTTTGTGTTCATTTGCAACAAATCAGGCCACTTTTCATCAATTCAAGGTGCCTGGGAATTATTTGGTTAGAATTGTACAGTAGATACTGAGCTGCCCACTTTTAGCCAATAATTCCACTTGGTCTTACATTGATATTGTTCCATAGCACAGCATGAGTAGAAGCTGCTGTTCTCTCCTCTCATGTGCAAAGTTTCAAAGCATCAACACAACTGTTCAGTTCTGGATCAGCTTTCTGTCTGAAACTGTAATCCTGATGTTGAATTTAGTATATGTTGGTGATCCAAATAGGGTTCTGCATCCTGCGTGCCCTTGGAAAATATGCACCTCTCAGGCTGTTCCAATGAATCATGATATAGTCTTGAAAGTTCCACTGTTTTGGTGGAGAATGCTGAAACAAGGTATGAGGAAGAGGTTCTCGTGTTGTATAAACACTCAGTTTAATATTTAAATGATACAGCTCAACAATTAGTACAAAAGGGCAAGGTGTGCGTGTGTTAACGTATTGACTGTGAGGTGATGCCTAGCTACGTCGTCTGCTGCACCCCGTCCGCTATTCACACAGATCGACGTTGTTTGGTCAGCCCAGATCACGCCAGGTCCACGAGAGAGCTCGAGCTCGATGGTCCGAGACCAAAGTGGCTCGGCCACATGATGGCGCCACATGACACCCCCCCCCGACCCAGAACCGGAATATTGGAGGCAGTTAGGCTGTCGAGTGAGGCGGCCTGATCTTGTGTATGTGTCCTGCATTCGGAGTTGCAGCTGGTTGAGTTGAGGGTGGGTTTGGTCGTGGTGGTGGACGCCTTCTGCGGCGGGGTTGTGCCACCTGCACTGGTTGGTCAATGTCCAAGTGTTCCGGCTTAAGACTGTCCACAGAGACAGTCTCGTGTCTGCCGCCCATGTCGATGATGAAAGCCGTGGTTTCTTGTTACAGTACTCTGAAGGGTCCCGCGTAAGGCTTTTGCAGTGGTGTACGGTGGGAAACTCAGCGAAGGAAGACGTACTAGCAGTTCTGGAGGTCGGGTGGGATGTACGTGGTTGTGAGACCGTGTCGGGACGTTGGGACTAGAGAAAGCGTGTCCACCTTCTCACGGAGGCGTGTCAGCATGGTCGTGGATGGTTCTTGATGTCCACACGTCGCCGGGTTGAAGTCCCCCGGGACCGTAAGCGGGGCGCCGTACACCAGCATGGCTGAGGAATTTGTCAGGTCCTCCTTTGGGGCAGTGCGTATACCTAGAATGACCCACGGCAATTCGTCAAACCAGTCTGGGGTCATGAGCCGTGCCTTGAGGGATGCCTTCATGTGTCGGTGAAAACGTTTCACTAGGCCATTTCCTTGCGGGTGGTAGGCCGTTGTGTGGTACAGCTTAGTGCCAAGCAGCCGGGCCATTGCTGACAACGGCTCGGAGGTGAACTACTGTCGGAAGAGATGTCCGTCGGCACGCCAAAGCGGGCGATCCTATGGGCAGTGAGGGCACGTGCACAGGTCGCAGTGGAGGTATCCGAGAGCGGGATGTCTTCCGGCCATATCGTGAATCTGTCCACGATGGTAAAGAGGTGGGTGACACCTCTGGATGGGGGCTGCGGTCCAACGATGTCGAGGTGGATGTGGTCAAAACGCCAGTGAGTCAGGGCGAAGTTCTGCAGCAGCGCCTTGATGTGTCGCTGAATCTTTGAGGTTTTACAGGGGATGCACGCTCTGGCCCTGTTATCAACCTGTTTGCACAACCCGTGCCACATGAACGTGGCTGCCATGAACCATGTCGAAAATCCGATGGTGCCAGGCAGTGGGGATGATGGGTCTTGGCTGTCCCGTAGACACATCGCAGAGGAGTGTGGTGTCAGCAGGCCCGAATTGCACATCCTCCAACAGCAGGCCTGAGATGGCGGTGCGGTAGGCGAGCATCTCCTCATCCTCTCGCTGGGTGGCCACCACGGCCGTGTAGTCGATACCTGGGGCCAGAGCGTGGATTGCATTGATGGCAGTGCAGGACAACGCATCTGCGACCTGGTTGCTCTTGCCTGCGACGTGCTGGATGCAAGTCATGTATTCTGAGCTGTAGGTCAGGTGGCTCTGCTGTCGGGCGGACCAAGGATCCGATACTTTAGCAAAGGCAAATGTGAGTGGCTTGTGGTCGGTGAAAGCTGTGAAATCCCTGCCCTTGAGGAGGTAGCGGAAATGCAGGGTGGCCAGGTAGAGAGTGAGGAGGTACCGATAGGACGTGCTGTATTTCTGCCCGGGGGGGGTCTCAGGTGACGACTGAAAAAGGCGAGGGGCTGCCAGCTACCATTGATCAGTTGCTCCAGCACTCCACCCAAGGCTGTGCCAGATGCGTCGACCGTGAGAGCTGTTGGTGCGTGGGCCCGTGGATGTACCAGCATCGTTGCCTTTACCTGCGCATCCTTGGCGTTGTCGAACGCGGTCGTGGCCGCATCATCTCAAACGAGCACTTTTGGCTTGTTGGCCAGGGCCTTGAATAGTGGTCGCATGATCCTGGCGGCTGTTGGCACAAAGCAGTGGTAGAAGTTGACCATGCCGACAAACTCTTGGAGTCCCTTCACAATAGAGGGTTTGGCCTCGACCTTGGTCGGGAGTGGGACCGCTCCGTGCTGGTTGATATGGTGGCCGAGGAAATTGATGGAAGTGAGGCCAAACTGACACTTGGCCAGGTTGATGGTCAGGCCATGCTCGTTGAGCCTCTGGCAGAGCTGCCGGAGATGTGCGCGGTGTTCCTGGCTAGAGCGGCTGGCGACGAGGATGTCGTCAAGGTAGATGAACACAAACTCCAGCCCACGGCCCACCATGTCCATGAGCCGTTGGAAAGCTTGGGCGGTGTTCTTGAGGCCAAAAGGCATGCGCAGGAACTCAAAGAGCCCGAACGGTGTGATGAGGGCAGTCTTGGGGATGTCGTCTGGGTGGACCGGAATCTGCTGGTAGCCGCGTACCAGGTCGATCTTGGAAAATACCCTGTCACCGTCCTGGATGTGAGGGACAGGGTACCGGTCGGCTGTCGTGACCTCGTTGAGACGGCGGTAGTCCCCACAGGGTCTCCAGCTCCCAGACGCTTTGAGGACCATGTAAAGCGGGGATGCCCACGGGCTGTCTGATTGGTGCACTATGCCCATTTCCTCCATCTTTGGCCAGTTGGAGCTTGTCGGGGGGCAGCCTGCATGCGCGTGCATGGAGTGGCGGTCCAGTGGTGGGGATATGGTTGGGGCTGGCCGTTGTGAAATGGGGAGTTATCATGTCAGGGAAATCGGCCAAGATCCTACGTACTCATTGTAGAAGAAGGTCACCGAGCCGAGATGTGGCACAGTGAATTTGGCGTGGCACAAGGCGATCGACTTGAACGTTTCAGAATTAACAAGACATTGTCCATTCATGTCGAACAGCAGGGAGAGCACCCAAAGAAGTTGACACCCAGCAGCAGTTGCGAGACGTCGGCGATGGAAAAGGTCCACTTGAAGCGACAGGAGTTGAAGTTGAGTGGGATCGTGCGGACCCCGTATGTTCTGATGTTGCTGCTGTTGGTGGCGGTCAGGGGAGGCCCCTGCTTTCCGGAACGAGTGTTGATGCCCGAAGAGGGCAAAACACTGACCTTTGCTTCTCTGTCAACGAGAAAATGCCGCCCCGTAGGACGATCCCAGGTGTAGAGGAGGCGATGATTTTGTCCGGCTGCAGTTGCCACTGCCGACGGCCGACAGAGGCGTTTCTGGATGTTGGTCGGCCGGTTGGCATCAGAGCCCATCCTTTGGTGGTAGTAGCACCACTTGTCCTTGCTGGCGCCGATCGTAGCCGACGTCAGTGCCGCTCCTTCAGTGGAGGCTGGGACCGCCCGTATGACTTGCCGAGGTACAGCCGCCACCTGATTGGTGGTGGCTCCACCCTGCTGTTTGGCCTGCAACAGCATGTACGCACAGGCTGCCAGCCGTCGGGGGTCGGTGAAATTGTCATCCATGAGGATCAGGCATTTGCTCGAGGAAGACCTGTTCAAAAAGGAGGCAGGTCTTGTATCCATCCATCAGGGCGAGCATTTCGTTCATGAGCATGGACAGTTTGCGGTTACCTAGGCCAACCATGTGCAGGAGTTTTTCCACCCTGTCGCGGCAGCTAAGACCTAATGTGTCCTTGAGGAGCGTCTCGATCCCTTCGTACTTGTTGTCGGCTGGTGGCTGCCGAAGGTAATCGATGAGGTGCCCGGCGGTTTCCTGGTCCAGCACACTGACCACGTAGTAGTACTTGGTGACGTCGGCAGTTATCTGGCGGATGTGGAATTGGTCTTGTTTAAACCACACTTGGGGCTGTGATGTCCAGAAGGTGGGCAGTTTGAGTGAAACTGCGTTCTGCTGATCTGGGTTGTCTCCTCCAGGCATGATGAAATCCAAAAGAGGCCGTTTTGGATCATCGGGGTCACCACTGATGAGAGTCATGTGTTGTATAAACACTCAGTTTAATATTTAAACAGTAAAGCTCAACAATGTGTACAAAAGGGCAAGGTGTGTGTTAACGTGTTGACTGTGAAGTGAAAACTATATCCGTTGTCCACTGCACCCTGTCAGCTGTTCACCCAGATTGCCGTCGACAAACGACGGTTCGAGACCAAAGTAGCTCGGCCACATGATGGTGCCACAATGAACACTTTACTGCCATACTGAGAAAGATGGTTATAACAATAAGGTTAACTATGGTGCACAGTGCTTGAAGTCTTGTCCACTTCTCCATTAGTGTTGAAGAGGTCCAGCCATGAATTGCTCCATTATTTAATTTCATGTAGTATGGCCATCTCTGATCCCACATCTCACATTTCTCACAATATGGAAGGAGCAGCGGTAGAGTTGCTGCCTTATAGTGGCAGAGACCTGGGTTTGATCCTGACTATTGGTGCTGTCTGTTACAGAATTTGTACATTCTCCCCATGACCTGAGTGGGTTTGGTTTCCTCCCACACTCCAAGGACGTAGGCTAATTGGCTTGGTAAAATTGTAAATTGTCCCGTGTGTGTAGGATAGTGTCAGTGTGCGGGGATCGCAGGTTGGCGCGGACTCAGTGGGCCGAAGGGACTGTTTCCACGCTGTAGCTCTAATAAAAAACTAAGTTCCAATCCCTCACCAATTTTCCTGTAAATCAGTCTTCTTCTCTCGTGATCATCATCTCCATTCATACCACATATCAACTTGCAAGTTGAGGCTGGAGAGTCCACACAGACAAAATTGGAGGTTAGGATTGAGTCTGGGTGGCTGGAATTACCTGCACCACTACTATACCATCCAATCCATACACTAAAGGAACCTAGTGCTAGAATTCTATCATTTTTGGTAATTCTTGGTAATTTTTGGTAAATCTTTAAAAATATGTATCTCAGTCAGTTGGCTGTAGAAATTAGAATTTGTTCCTTTGTGAGCAAATTATGCTGGCACTGGAGCTTATTATTGCAGGAAATTGTTGTGGAACAGCTGTTACTTAGATATTGACACAGATGACTGCAGTAATTTGTTACCAATGGAAGTAACTGCTGCCTGTCCTACACCATGTCTTGTTCTGTCAGTCAGTGGGGGGAGGAACGATCAGTACAAATATTGATGAAGAAAGGGAAAGAATGGAAAGAAACAAGGCTGTTCAAATGGAAACAAAATGACAATATTTCAGCCATCATCTGTATTTGACATACTGGACAGCAGAACAGGAAGAACTACATGGGGTTACGTATGTAGTAATTGAATTATTAGATTAACAGCCAGGTTTCAAGATACATTGATCCAGAGTTTAGAAACTCAGATCCCATCATGACAACTGGTGAATTAAGATTCAAGTGACAAAATAAATGTGGAATGCTTTGAGAATGTCTCAGTATGAGTTCTGTAATTTACCATAAATGAGGACCCAGTCTGCAGTCACGTAAGCAGACCAGGAAACGATGGCAGATTTCATCCTTTTGGAGAACATTAATGAACCAGTGAGCAGCGAAGTTGATGATCCAAGCAGCATTCGACATCTTGTATATTCCTGTTAGGAAACATATCTCAGACGACTGCACTAGTGAAAACCTCAATGATTTGGGATGCAAATGCTACCTAGAGTGTTATAAAATGCAATTGTGAGACAAAAAAACAACAAAAGACACAGGGAAAATATTAAGATTCTAAATAATCTGCAAAATGAAATTGACTGGTGGAGGAAATTGGTTTCCCGCTTAATGAACAATGTATGTATGCATTGATAAAGATGTCCACATCTGTTAAAGATAACAGAATTGAAAATAAAATGTATTTCTAAACATTAATGTACCATTTATCAAAGCATGACTAAAATATTTTTAAATACTAAAATGTTATATTTGTTTAATCTTTGCATTATGTATCAAATGTTTAAAGTGTTATTAAAAAACCAAACATATCTTATTAGATCTCTGCAGTACCTCACATAATGGGTAGGTGGGGACCTAGCGTGTCCCCTGTGGTGGCAACGTTGGCAATGTGGAGAATATTTTGTCAGGATGTAGGTCTAGTCTTTCTCAGGGTCGGTATACTTGACGGCATAACCAGGTATTGAAGTGCATAGCTGCAGCAATTGAGAGGAGGAGAGCACAAGTGAATTCAGTACGCATCAGGACTGAGAGTGTAGCAATTCATTTTGTCTATGAGGGAGAGAAAGTTTTCAGACAGGTATGAGTCAGGCTATTTACAGGGAGCCTACGATTTGGCGATGCAAGAAGATTTGGGAGGAAAGCTTGTTGTTCCACAAGAAATAATTAGTACTAGTTTCAGGCCTGATATAGTGTTATGGTCAGTTAGTCAGTGGATAGTGGATTTTATAGAACTGACGATGCCTAGGGAGAACTTAGTGGATGAGGCTTATGAAAGGAAAACGCTTAGATATGTAGAATTGGCAGCAGAAGTTGAGCAGCGAGGATGGAGAGCAAGATTACGTCCAGTAGAGGTGGGTTGTAGAGGATTCATGGCGAAATCGACCAGGTCGTTATTTGGAGAGATAGGAATTTGCGGACCGTGTTTGCAGGAGACCATGAAGCAGATGTCAGAGGCAGCAGAGCAAGGCAGTAGGTGGATTTGGTGAAGAAGAAATAGTGTCAGTTGGTGGCAGAAAGGAAATGTATAACATGCAGTATGTGTATTTCTTTGTAAATGTAGTCTAAGTGTATCCCGGTTTTATGCAAGGTTGATATTTGTGGCATTACGAGTTTAATGATGGGCTAGGATAAGTGGAAGATAGGATGTATGTGTTTAGCATTTGTTAGAGTCAGTTAATCTTCTGCAGTTTCCTTCATTTAGTAGATACTGGAAGCATAGGTGGTGAGAGCAGGTATTAAGGGGGGTTGTTCTGGGATGCCAGAACTAACTGTTGAGCCTTCCCGAGGTGTTGTGAGCCTAAAACCCCTGTTACACTGTGCGAGCTGACCCACAAGGTACCCCGAGTTTAAAACAAATTTAACTCGTGGTAATCACGTACAATTAACGTAGCGGGAACGTCGGAACTCGTGGACGCAACTTAGCGACTCGTGGCGCTAACGGCAGGTACCCGTGAAACTTGTTAACTCTTGAAAAAGTTCAAACATGTTTGAACTTTTCCACGAGTAAAATGTACTCTTGAGGTTAAAATTTGAAACATTTCAACTCGTTGTAAGAACGGAGTGGCCCGTGCGTTTACCTTTGTGACTCGTGATTCTACGGTGGGAACTCTTTTTAGAAACAATAATCAGGGACAGAAATATCAGTTACTTAGACTTTTTTAAAGACAAATTCTGCTTAACAAAGTAAAAGTTATTGATAAGGTGACAGAGTGGGTTGAAAAGAAAAAATTGCTTGAAGTTTATATATAGATTTTGTGTATTTGGGACTGAGCTCACAACCCTAAGACAAACCAGTATTGAGGAACAGTGTGAGAACAGCTTCTTCCCAACAACCATCGGGCTCTTGAACGCTACAAATGCTAACTAAACTATGAACTACAAACTGCCTTGGTTGCACTAAGGACTTTTGGATTTTTGCAATAATACTGGATTTTTTAATATATATTTTCTTTGTTTAGTATATTATCTATGAGTATTGTGTTTACTGGCCTGTTATGCTGCTGCAAGTGGGAACTCTTTAACAGCAGGCAGGCAGCATCTCTGGAGAGAAGGAATGGCTGATGGGATGACATTTCCAAATTGGGGGAGGGGGGGGTGAGGGGGGTGGGGTGGAGGAGAGGGGGTGGAGAGTGGAGGGAGAGGAGGGGGGGACAGATGGGGGTGTCTTCATTCACTGGCTGCGGGTGCCTGTCACTGAAACAGGTAGGTGAGATTTCACATCCACCTTGTGTGTGTGTCTCTCTCTCCCTCCCTCCCTCTCACACAGGCTGAGACACTCTGCCTCTGTGAGTGTACGTCCCTTTCTCCCCCTCTCCCTGGGCTCTATACGCTCATTGTTTCCTATGAGAGACTTTGAAAAATAAGAATCACATTTCACACATTGATTTTATGACTTTTAATTCTTAACATGACCATAATCACAATCTTTTACCCGATGGCAAATAAGATCCCAAAGTGCAGTGTTAAAGTGCTAATGTTCGCGGGGAACATGAAATATTGTTACACAAATTCTGAGATGTAATAATTGATTAGTGATAATGCCAGTAATATTGCGAGTGCCAACAGTATGTCGATCTCACAATATTACTGGTATGATCATGAACCCGGAGACGACGGTATCCCGGCTGGAGATTTACAACGGCACAGATTCATATCATGATCCTACCCCCCCCCCCCCCCCATCCCCCATAAACTGGGATGAGGCGGACATGGTATTGATATTGGGTTATTTTGTCACCTGAATGTTTGCGAGTTTTGAAATAAAGCCGTACATAAGTGCAATAAATAGCTAGCGCAAAGAGAAAAAAATACCAGCGTGCAGATACAACACAACAAAGTTTCGAGTTTTTTTGTCCAAGAGCTGTAATGGGGTATATCAGGAGATCAGGACTTCAGTTATGAGAAGATAGACACAAAATGCTGGACTCAGCGAGACAGGCAGCATCTCTGGAGAGAAAGAATGGGTGACGTTTCGGGTCGAGACCCTTCTTCACACACCGAAAAACTTCAGTTTCAGCAATCTAATGACAGTGAGGAAGGAGCTGTCCCTGAATCAGGTAGTACATGTATGTGAGCATTTGTATTATCTGCTCACGGGGTGAAAGGAGAGGAAGGAATGGTACGTTGGCTGCTTCCCGAAGCAGGTCGAAGTGTAGATTGAGTTGATAGGAGGAAAGCTGGCCTGTGTAATAGACTGCACTACATTGCAAGTCTCTGTAATATATACTGCGCTCTAGGGCAAAGCTGCTCCCAAAACAGGAATTGATGCATCACAATATGATGCTTTGTACGATGTAGACTGTGGAAGCTGGTAGGCTGCCCAGGCAATCAGACATGACTCCGGTGACTCTCATGTGCACTCTGAACTCGTCACCTGGACAGAGGAAAAAAAAGGTGAGTAAAAAAAAGGTGACTTCAACATCAGCATGTGACCTGGGTCAATCTTAGGCGTTTCACCTCATTGCTGGTGAATCTTTTTGATAAGAAGCTTGCTAGAGATGGCTCCCAGAAAAGTTCGACGAAAGGGAAGAGCAGAGCCTTACAAAAAACCTGCCATGGAGGCTATAGTCATACAGGAGGAGGAGGAGGAGAGGCAACAGGAGATTCAACAGGAGATTCAACAGCCAATTTAAACAAGGCAGGTTTTTTATAGTATGTAAAAAAAAAGCATGACATCATTTTTTAAACATGTGATGATTTTTCAACACGTCGATATACATTGTTGCCTCAAGATTAACGGGAGAGGAACTTGGTACACTCGGGAGACGAACTTGGAACATCGCAGAAATGAGAAGTAAATGGCAAACTTAGACATACCCGTGGGAACTCAGTTAAACTCTGGATCATAAACTTGTAGTCTCGTACGCAACCACGAGTCTTTCACTCGGGGTCACTCGTGGGTCAACTCGCACAGTGAAACAGGGCTTTAACTCAATGAAACACCATGAAGAGAGGAGCCCACTTGTTAACCCCAATGATATACTTGCATCTACATGGTCAGTTTTTTTTAATGAGCTTGTTAACATGTAGGTAGCTGTTTATTGCATATGGAGTTAGGTATTGTTCTTAGCATAAGTTGGTATATTCAGTATACAAAGTACGTGCTATAGCACCAGGATAAGTGCATGACTAAGAAAACCAAGCCCTAAATCAAAGTACTATCTGCACTGAATATACGAACTTATGCTAAGGACAATACCTAACCATATGCTATAAACAGCTACCTTCATGTTACCAAGCTCATTTAAAAAAATGGATCTATTTTTGCAAATGGACAAGTTACTAATGTTAGCATCATGATAAATGAATCGCTCGTTATGAGTCACCAATTTACTGGCAGCATTTACATTTTAGAAATAACTTTAGGGAAAGAACAATAAACAATTCCAGCAGGGCCACAGAGTCATTATTTATTTTCCAATAGGATCTTTGGGACAGATCAGTATCAAATTTATGTAGCTTTTCCATTCTGCTCACTTACTTATTGTTTGTGACTTCACAAGGTACCTGGATACAATGGGGTAGACTTCTGCAAGGATCTGATGCTCTTGTGGCCATAATACGTTGAGGAATAATCCCCAAGACAGAGTGCTTACCAAAATCACAGTGAATATACTGGAGATTTCCTATGTCATTCATCATCATACCCAGATACTTTTCCCACCCCCACACCTCCCCCACCCCACCACACATGTGTGTATAGAAACACAGAAAATTAATTTCTCAACATGTCAAGGGTAACGCTTTCAGGGGATGGGAATCAATCTGGTGGCTATTGTATGTAACATGCAAGATTTGTGTTTTGATATTGTCTGAATTTAGATATAGGACTTGAGTATGGTCACTGTCTTGGATCAGCACCCTAATTTGATGCACTTGCCCAGAGCCTACACTATGCACAAAGTGATAAACATGGGGATGTTTCCAGCAGCAAGTTATGTGTAAAATTCCAAAGAATACTACATTACTGTTAAGTGGAGTTTCCTCCCACATGTGATTAAAATGCTTGAGCATAGCATCAGTGTCAATTTCCATCTTTCCTTCAAAACTACCATTGTCCGTGAGATCTTTACTTCAAGCCCTGCATATTTGCTGCCATTATCAAACAATTTCTTTAAATTTTGCAAAAAAAGGGCAGGTTATCAAGAAATCCTTTAATTGCAGCTTTTTTCCAGGTGTCTTGCACCTCCAATTCCCTCCCAACGTTGTAGCAGTCCTACTGAATCCTGTATTAAGCTCCAGATGAGATACAAAACCGCCACAGAGAGCTGATCTCACATTATTGTAGAAGGTCAGCTTTCAGAGTCAAATGCACACTTGAATCTTGGAGGAGGCAGTCCCAGAGGAGGCTATCCTGCAAACACATTATCTGCTCCATTATCTCCTAATGGAAATATAGCTCAGCATCCATTTGGCATTGCTACTGCTGTGCACTAAGTTAAGGTTCTTTATGTTGAGACCACTTTTACTGTCCCTGGGAGTCAGAAAGCATGTAGCATTTTCTCAAAATGAAAGAGCATCATTAACTAAGTGTCTTCTGCATTCACTCCATGCAAAGCCCCTTGCACTTTTACATTTTGATTTTCATCGGTCTATGCTCTGCCCACTTGGAACATTTTGTTTAGGACTTTTTTCAGTTCCATGACTTCAATTACTTCTGACGAGCAATTTTCTGCCTTTCTACGTTTCTCACAGTCAACCTCCCTTGTCAGAAACACTGACTGGAAATTCAAGGGCAGCCTATCCCTGAATTTATGCACTTGGTGAAAATCACAACAGCTACAAAACTGGGAAAATGAACTTCAGATAAGTACACCGCGTGCTAAATTGCTAGCATGTGATCAAGACCTGAAACAATAGCAACTATATAATAAACCTTTTGCCTCTAATGCTTATGTGATGTTTCTCAAATGTAATTCCTGTGCATGTACATTAGTGATAAGAAAAATTAGAACAATGGGTAAGCCATTTAGTTTCTCATTCATTGAGATCTTTTACATCAGCACCACTTTTGTATGATACCTCCATATTCCTTAATTCCTGTAACATCCTAAAATCTAATGAGTTATGTTTCAAATATTCTCAGAGAATGAGCTCTTAAGAAGAGAGTGCCAAAGATTTGTCACCCACTGGGTGATTAAATTTCTTTTCATCTCTGTTCTGAATGGCTAGCTTTGTATTTTGAGACTGTGATCCCTGGCTCTGGATATCCCAGCTTGGGGAATCATCATCATTTCCCCTTTGAAGCTCCATAAGTCACCATGGATGTCATTCTTCTAAACTACACAGAACATATCCTCAATCTGCTTCATTCTATTCATTGGATAGACCGCGCGGCAACTGCGAGAGCGTCGAGCCTATCCACCGGAGCGCCGCACGGATGCTGCGCGGGGGCCGAGTTAATTCAAACACGGCGGGTCCCACGTGCTTGCGGTAAGTAAAAAAAGGGCGGGCCGACTGCGATGACGTCGGCCCGCCGCATGTGACTCACCAGCGGCGGCTGTGGCGGCGGCCATCCTGATCGCGGTGCTGTAGCGGTGGCTGCGCCTGCGGCCGTGCAGCACACGTGCGTCACTGGCGGCGGCACGTGCCTCACTGGCGGAGACTGTGGCAGTGGAGGTTTGATGCACGGCGCTCGAGCCACACTGGCGGTGGCCCGTGCGAGCGGCCGTGCCGCACTTGTGCATCACTGGTGGAGGTTGTGCGGTGAGTATTTTGTTTTCGACATTGTCGATTTTATTTTAGCACCGCGCGGTGTTGGGAACACCGCCGCACGGCCCGGGAATTGTACGTTCTCACGAGTGCGCGGTCTATGGCGGCAGATTCTTCCCGTTTCGCCGCCAATGACCGCAGACTCGTGAGAAAGGCCTTTAAGTCACCATGGATGTCATTCTTCTAAACTACACAGAACATATCCTCAATCTGCTTCATTCTATTCATTGGATAAACACACCATCTCATAAATCAGATTTGTAGTTTGAAGGTACAGCGTTCAAATAGGTCCCTTTGGCCCACCAAGACCATGCTTGATCACCCATTCACAGTAGTTCTATGTTATCCTACTTTTGCATACACTCCTTACACATTAAGGGCAATTTACAGAGGCCATTTAACCTATGAATCCAACACAGCTGTGGGATGTGGGAGGAAACTGGAATACTCGGAGGAAAACATGCAGGCACAGGGAAAATGTGCAAACTCCACACAGAGAGTACCAAAGGTCAGGATTGAACCCAGATCACCAGCGCAGTGAGGCAGCAGCTCTACCAGCTGTGCTGCCCCATAAAGAAGTGAGAATGAATCTGGTGCAGCTATGGTTCACTTTTCTCAATCTTCTTCTTCAGAAAAGGAAATCAGGCCTTTGCATGATATCTAAGATCCCAAATAATTCAGCAAGACATTTCTATTCTTACTTGTATCTCAACGTATGATTTGCCATCCCAACCATGTGCTGCACTTGCATGATCAGATTCTCTATACAAAGAAACCTGGGTCTCTGGAACAATTTCTGAAAATTTCAAATTTTCACAATTTTTTAACCAAAGTCAATGAACATACTCTTTTCACATCCCATTCCATCGACCATGCCCCTATCCATTCACTAGTCTTCCTATATCCTCTTTCAACCTTTCTGCTTCTCCTCACAACTCATATTCCACCTAGTTTTGGATCATCAGCTGACTTGGGTAAACCTCATCAGGTTAACCAAAACAAGAAAGACACTGACAGAGATGCGATACAATATGAAACGGTGCGATATAACTTTATCTATTCCAGGAGGGAAATTAAACTGCCAACAGTCATAAAACACAAAGTACACAAAACATGAAATTAAAGTGACAAGTGGAAAGGATTGGTGATGTGCAAAGATTGGGGGGGGGAGGGTGGGGGGGGGGGCAGAGGGGCGGGGGGGAGGGGAGTGAGTCTCAGTCTACCCCATGACAGAAGGGGGAGGAATTTTAGTTTGATAGCCGCAGGGAAGAAGGATTTCCTGTGGCATTCTGTACTGTATCTTGGTGGAACTAGTCCGTTGCTGAAGGTACTCTTCAGGTTAACCAGTGTGTCATGTAGGGGATGAGCTGTATTGTCCAAGATGCTCCACAGTTTAAGGAGCATCCTCCCCTCCAAGACTGTTAATATTGGCTAAATTAAAGACACATAAAATTATGGGATCCCTGCACTTGTCAGAATTGCTTAACCTTTGTCAGCTGAACCTTATAGGCTTTGATTGGTGCCAGCCATTCTAGGCTCAGACTGATATGCAGGATGGTAAGGGGTCCAGGTGTTCTCCCTGTCTCTCTTAAATTGATAACATGTATAGCGGTTTTGCAAACTAACCTTCAATGCATCATTTCTATTGGGTCGCTGCAAAAGCATTGTAAATAGTATAAATAATGTTTCAAGATGGTCGTCCTGTTAATTGATGATTGGTCAAACTGTTGAGCCTTGGAGAAATTGTTTGAATCTCAGGGCACACGTTTCAATGTTTATGTTTGTTTGCTTCATTCGAGAGCTTTCTTTCTTATACAATGTATAACCTGCTGTATTATTGAGTTAGGGAAATCTCTGTTATGTATGGGGATAATTGATATCTGTAATTGGAGTATTAAGAGACCACCACCATATTGATCAGCCCCTTGAGGTCCCGGAACATATAAAAGTCTGCTACCACGAGGTCCAGTGTCGATCTTCTGGGAGAGCGCTTGGGACTGTGTGACTTTCTGGAGCGTCTCTGTTTGAGCGAGGCCTAGAGGGCTTGATCAGGCAGATACAAGGATCGAAATTTCATCCTGCTGCCCCAGCACACGACAGCGAAGAAGATGGCACTGTCTCCACCGATTGGTAGAACGTCTGCAGCATCTTACTGCAGATGTGTCCATATCTTTCTCCAAGGTAAATACAGATTATAAATATTTGTTTAAGATTACGCCCATCTCCTGTGCCCCCACACATAAACAACCCCAATTGATCTTTAAGGGATCCTATTACTCTTTTGCTTTTAACATACTTGTAGATTCTCTTTGGATTCTCCTTTATCTTATCTGTCAAAGCTATCTCATGTCCCCATTTTGCCCTCCTGATATCCCTCCTACATTGAGAAGATTGTTGAGAAAACCTGTAGATCCATTGTTCATAGCCTTTAACTCAGTATTGATAAATAAATATCTAACTGATGTATAATTACAATATGTAAATAGTTAATTAATTCATATGTTCATATGAAGACGGAAGCAATTCACTCACCGGGTCAGTGGTCTCAGAGAATTCCAAACAGTTTAATTTCTCCACTTCCTTGTAGACTGTTTTCTCTCACTTCCCCCTGATTTTCCAGCCACCCACCTACACAAGGCAATTTAATATAGCTAATTAATCTATCAACACACCTTTGGGGTGTGGGAGGAAACCAAGGCACGCAGGGAAACTCACACAGTCACAGAGAATGTTTAAACGGAACATTGGCAGTACCTGAAGCCAGGATTAAACCCAGGTCATGGAGACTAAAGCCCCTGTCCCACTTAGGAGACCTAAACAGCAACCTCTGGTGACCTTGCCCGCCACCCAAAAAAAATCAAGGTCGAGGTGACCTTCTACCACCTCCCACGCATATGTTGAAAATCTTCCTCGACCATGGAGAAAACCGGCTTCGACTAGACCTGCGACTAAAAAATAATTGATTTTTATAACGGCAACCTATTTTTAGTCGAGGCCGGTTTTAATCATGATGAAAAAATAGCAGCAACCTAAATGAAGCCTCGACCACGCAGAAACCACTTTTGACCATTAGGGAGAGTGACCAAAACCTCTGGTGACCTCATGGAACCTTGGGTGGTGGGCAAGGTCACCAGAGGTTGCTGTTTAGGTCTCCTAAGTGGGACAGGGGCTTAAGCTGCAACAGCTACAAGTGGCATGAAATTGTACAAACCAAACATGATGTAATAAACGTAGAAACGTTTATTGACATATATTTGTTACATTTTTAGTGAAAATGTTTAGTTTTCACCAGATGCTCTGATTTCCTCCCATATTCCGAAGACTTACAGTTTTGTGGGGTTAAATGACTTCTGTATATTGTAAGTTGTCCCTAGTATTTTGGATAGTGCTAGTATGCAGGGTGATCACTGGTCAGCGAGGATTCAGTGGGCCGAAGGGCCTGTTTGCATGCTGTATCTCTAAAGTTTAAAGTGTAAGTATTGAGTACAAATATTCCCTTATGATCAAAGAAGAATAGCAAAGAAGAGCGTGCAGTCAGACTTTTCCAATTTGTTGTATCAACCACCGCAATATTGCTCACCTTCAATAAAGGATGTTTTGTGAGCAACTCTATCTTGTTCCTTGCCTGATTCAATGGCAATACAGAACCTTGGAATCCCATGAAGAATACATTGCGTGAATTAAATGGGAATGTTTTATGTGCATAACTATTTTCCACTCACTGCAATTTTTTTTAAATTATACAGAAATTATCTTGTTTCAATTGGGAAAAGGGACTGTAATTTCTGTTTACTCTAGTGTGTTACACAGTCAAAGTAAAAGTGACTTTGTTTGTTGTGATCCATACAACTCTTTTTCCATCCAAACCATCAACTGACAGTATTGTCTGCAAGTATTTGTTTTTTTGTATGTCATTTATAACATTTACCTTTGGTATCATTACATCATGAAATAAATTACAGAGAATATATATTCTAAGTTGTTTTTCAGGAAAAGCCAACAGCATCACTCTGCTCAATAAAGAGGATAAGGGTACTCTGAGTCATAGAGTCATACATCGTGGAAACATGCCCTGTGAACCAACTTGCCAACCCCAGCCAACGTGTCCCATCTACACTAGTCCCACTTGCCTGCATTTGGCTCATATCCCACTAAATATGTCCTATCCATGTACCTGTCTAAATGTTTCTTAAATGTTGTGATAGTAACTGTTGTGGAGAATTTACACTGTGACACATAGGAAACATTTAAGAGAACATCAAAAAAGTAATAATGAAACAAGACTCAGTTGTTTAGTTTAGTTTAGTTTAGTTTAGAGATAAAGCACAGAATCAGGCCCTTTGGCCACTGAGTCCACACTGACCAGCGATCCTCGCACACTAACATTATCCTACACACACTAGGGTTCAATTTCTAAATATATACCAAGCCAATTAGCCTACAAACCAGTACGTCTTTGGAATGTGGGAGGAAACCGAAGATCTCTGAGAAAATCCACGCAGGTCACGGAGAGAATGTATAAACTCCGTACAGACAGCATCTGAAGTCAGGATCTAACCCGGGTGTCTGGCACTGTAAGGCTCTACCGCTACACTCTCCCGATGGCCAGGGACATCGGGCCTCCGTAGAGGCAACTGTGGCGGCCTCGATGGGCCTGACTCTGGGGAGAACTGGGTTGGGGACTGGACATTGTGCCTTCCCCCACAGTGGTAACCATTGTGGGGGGATGATTTTGTGTGTAGTGTTAAGTGTCTGTGTTAGTCTGTGTTAGTCTATGTCCAACATGGCGGGCGGAAGGGAGAGTGTACGCTGGCGCGGTTCGGCTGCCGCTGCTCTCCCTTCATGTTGTGTTTTCTGAATTTTGTTGTCTTTTTTTGGATCGAATTTCTGTTTTTAATTTGTGTATTTGTGATGTCTTTATAACTTGTTTTACTCTGATTATATGTTTATATGTTTATATTTTTCTTAAATTGTAAGGTGTCCTAGAGACCTCGGTATTAGGCGCCCTTAAAATAAAATCTATTATTATTATTACACCACCGTGCCACCTGTACTTCCAGTTGAACATTATGAATTTTACACAATACATCACCAAATGCATATTTCACAATTTATTACATTTGATTTTGTGAGGAAGGAGAAGAAGAATCTTTTTTGATATTGTGTAGCCAATAATTTAGATGGCCTGTAAATTCTTTCACAGACACAAAGATGTTGCACACCTGTGGAAGAGAATTTAATCAAAAACCCGATCCCAGCACACGTACTTTGCCAATCATCTCCCTATTCTATTTTAGCATCCCAACCATCAGTCCACACTGGTCCTCTCTCTGGTCCTCCCCTGACACCAGTCTGAAGAGGGGTCTTGACCCGAAACATCACCCTTTCCTTCTCTCCAGAGATGCTGCCTGTCCATTTATGATCTTCTCTATTCACACAACAATCCACCATCTGACAATTTTCTCTTCTGTGGACCTGATAAATGTGTTTTGTTAAGAAGAGACCTTGGCTTAAACCATTTCACTCCACATGTTATTTTCTCCTGATCCCTTACAAAGCTTTATTATAAAGCAGCAGTCAATATTCTTAACCAATAATTTGTCTTCTGCCTCATCCTTGGGGATTTTGACATCCCTGCAATAAATATAAAATGGATACCAGACATCCCTGCAATAAATATAAAATCTGAAGATTTATAAAGTGACAGCTTACTTTCACACCAATAATTACTTTAATTCCCTCAGTAAATCACTTAATTCCATTGCTCCATTTGTTTCATGTTCTTTGAGTGACAACAAGCTTTTTCTCATACACACTGCCAGATAAACTGTTCCTTGGATTCTAATTAGAAGCCTAATCCTTCCTTGTAGTGTTCAAAATGTTTGCTTCCAAACAAATACTTTTCCCTCACACTCTATGTTTCTGATTCACCGTTCTTTATTCTTGATAAATTATTTAAGTCGATTCCCTACTTATATCTTTTTTTCTCTTTTGTTGTCCTATATTTCACGTGTACATCCTCGTATTACCAAGCTGCTATTAACTCAAATTATCCATCATCTCAAAAGAAAGAATTGCAACAATACATCAATACCATTAAGTGTTATTGGCCCAGCCAGTCAACTGTTGTTTAATGGACCATGCATCTTCCCATGCTTTCACCTGAACCAGTGATTTATTTCTGATAGCTCTAAGTATTTCCTAAGCCAGTGACAGTCGTTCTGTTGATGGCTCATCTTGTGACCTTCATAAGTTGTTAATACAATAACGTGGCCACACAATTTGTCTGTGTTGCACCCATTTTCTGAGCATTACATTCTGATTCATCTTCAGTTTGCTATCAGTTGCACCCACTGTAAGCCTGGGTTGAACCAGTAGTCACAGTCAGAAGAGCACTGGTGTGTGCAACACTAATATCTGAATGTGTAGAGTAAACTCATCCATCTTTCCCTAATGCTGATATAAGGCCAGGTGCTGTCTGGGAGTTTAAAGGTATGGCAATAGCGTGGATTAACTTTGTAAAGATGACTGGCATTCAGGGGCTATCAGAAGCATGCAGCTTTCACCCTCCCACCATCATCTGGCTTCTTGGATTATTTTAAAGAATTATCAATTTCTCTTTATAACTTGTCTTATTGCTTCCAGATTTCTAGAGTTGGTAAAGTCTGCAAGGAATGAAAGAGCTGAGGGGTTTGGCATGACCTCACTGTCCTGGCAATAACCAGCTGCTCCCAGACTTGGGCACTTCACTAACCACGTCCCTTAGGAATGAGCAGTAATAGAGAAAGGAACATGAGGAAATGCAGAACAAAACACGAGTTGGAGGGTGAGAAGGGCTATCAAAATGTGGTCATATCCAAGAATCTGCAGTCAGCAATACACTCACATCCAACCTAGTGCAGGAACAATGCAACAAGTGCCTGCAATTCACTGCAAACCTCATCTGACTATAGCACATTCTTACAGCCTCAGCAACATCTCAAAGGGGAGAGTTGGCAATGACTGCCATCGGAACAGTAGTCATCAATTTCTACATGTAACATCCTTCCATAGTGGAGCAGTATTTTTCATAAGTCCACCCTTGTATAGGATGGTTAAAGTTACTCAATATTACAAGAGTTATGAAAACAGCCCATTTTCCCATGCAGAGAGCAGCAGATAAAACAAACATCTGCAGACAAGTCTGCAGATCTCTGACTGCCCATCCTGCAGTTTGTAGGTGCCATGTATCAATTCAAAGAAACATTGAAACTGGCAGAGCCTCTACTCATTCAATGTTCGGTTCATGACCAAACGCAATCCATCATATAGTACACAACAGTCGTGATGCTTTGATCCACCAATGTTATAATGTAACACATACGGCAAATTGATGGCTGGTTATTGAGTATACAACATGTTTCTTGAATCCAGCGTGCCACCTCTTTTTCAAGTTTCTTCCCCTCCGCCCACCTACTGCAATCATGCAATCAGTCTGTGCTTTATTCACCTTGGGTGTGTTGCCAGAGTTGTTACCAGGTCTGGCTTCCAACACAATAATTGCAAAAGATCTCAGAAATCTAAATTGCACAAAATCTGAAGAAGGGTCTCGATCCGAAACGTCACCTATTCCTTCACTCCATAGATGCTGCCTCACCCGCTGAGTTTCTCCAGCATTTTTGTCTACCTTCGATTTTTCCAGCATCTGCAGTTCTTTCTTAAACATGAATAAATTGCACTAAATATAATTAGCACCTAATAATCCGTGATCTTCAACATTATTTTGCATTGGGAAATTGCCAAGGAGTGAAAATAGACTAAAACTGCATGCCGTGCATTTTAACAATTGGGTTTATATATTTTAATGAATCGTGATTCTGCTTTTCCTAATCGCACCTTTGACAAACTGTAGATTGAAATACAAACACAAATTTTTTTGAAGGTAATTTTTTTGAAGCAAGTAAGAATTTCATTGTTCTATATGGGACATATGACAATAAAACACTCTTGACTCTTGACTTATTTGAAGAATGTAAGTTTTCCTGACAAGGCAATTATCTACGTGAGAGCTTTCTCAGGGTCATACAGAAAGGTGCATGCTTTGTCTGTGTCTCTCACGCACAGCCAGAGGTGGGGCTTGTAGTTACTGCATAGTAAGGGCTGCAGATTACTCTTCAATCCACAATACCCTGAAATAGATGCATTTTCAATCCTGCCCATTACTACTGAGTGCAAAGACAAATAACAATATATTTAAATACTTAACAGACTTCCTAAAAATTCAACACCAGGTATTTTCAATGACTGGTTTTTGTTCGTAAGAAAGAATACCATGCTTGAATGTTTGAAATAAACACAGCACTAAAACCATCAGCACTGTGAAAGTGCTTCTAATTCAAATGAGAAATTACTTTTACAGACCATTTATATTGCTAACATATTAATGAGAATTTTACACTGTCTAGACATATTTGCAATGGATATAACTACTTCACCCCAATTCACGGCCGCTAAATAGATGTGAAATAATTTCTGTGTCACTTAAAATATGTACAGCTATTCATACGTTATTTATAAAATCTATCTTAGGAAATAAGATAAATAATAAAGAAAAACAAATTATAACAAAATATCATGCATAATAAAGGCCATTCTGATAAAAAATAATAATTAATCTGCATTAGGTTGAATAAGCCAATGTATTCTAATTGACAGAAAGCATTTGTCCCAAATGAGTAATAACCATATAACCATATAACCATATAACCATAACAGCACGGAAACAGGCCATCTCGGCCCTTCAAGTCCGTGACGAACATTTTTTTTTTTTTAATGCCCCTGTCCCACTTAGGAAACCTGAACGGAAACCTCTGGAGACTTTGCGCCCCACCCAAGGTTTCCGTGCGGTTCCTGGAGGTTCCCGGAGGTTTTTGTCAGTCTCCCTAATGGTCAAAAGTGGTTTCCGCTTCTTCTATGTTCCGGCAATTATTTCAAAAAATTCAAAACCGGCCGCGACTAAAAATAGGTTGCCGTTTTAAAAATCGGTAATTTTTTAGTCGAAGCTGGTTGCGATGCTAGTTGAAGGTGGTTGCCGGAGGTTGCAGGTAGTGGAAGGTAAGACCTTTTTTTCACCCAGTTTTATTCCACCAGGGAGGTCTTACCTTCCACTACCTGCAACCTCCAGCAATCACTACACTGACGTGTCCTTGTGCTCATAGAGTTGATTTATATTTAATTATTTTTCAGGAATTTGGCATTGCAAGCATTTATTGCCGATCCCTTCCCAAAGGTAATGGTGAGCCACTTTTTTTGAACTGCGGCTATGTTTCCATTCATTGTACTGCCTCAGTGCTATTGGAGGGGGAGTTCCAGGATTTAAGCTAAGAAATAAAGAAGGGCTGACAATATATTTTCATATCCTAATTGTCTGCAATTTGGAGAGGTGCTGGCAGGTGGTGATCTTCATACCTGCTTGCTGTCCTTCTGCTTGGTGAATGGGGTTGCTAATTTGGGAGGTACTATCACTGAGGTTATTTTGTAGATGGCACACAATGCAGCCATGGTGAACTAGTGGTGAAGGCATGAATGCTTAGACTTTTGGATGAGTTACTAATCATGTGGGATGCTTTGTCTTGGATAGTGTTGAGCTTCTTGAGAATTATTGGGTCTTTACATATTCAGACAATTTGATGCTATTCTATTATGGTCCTAACTTGTGGCTTATAGATGATGGAAAGGATCTTGACGTGTCAGGAAGTGAGTCACTCGCTACAGGATACCCAACCTCCACTCATCTCCTGCGGCCACACTATTTATTAGTTTAGTTTAGTATATTGTCACGTATACCAAGTTACAGTGAAAAGATTATTGTTGCGTGCTATCAAGTCAGTGGAAAGATTATATATGATTACAATCAAGTCGTTCAAAGTTCAGCTTGTCTCTGGTCAATGCTGACCACTGAGTTGTGCCTGTTCAGAGACTTGATGAAGGTAATGTTGTTGAAAGTCAAGGGTATTCTTGTCCACTATTGGATACCACTGCACAATCCAGATTCCTAAAGTCATTTTAAAATTGGGTTCCAGATTGCAGGGGAACCATGTACTTCGGTTCAAACTACTTTCTTGCATTAAATCCAAGCTTAGCTGTATTGGTAAAACAGGACCAATTTACCTCATTTAGGTGTATGAGGGAATATTCTTCAGAGTAAAGCATATTAAATGATTTATCTTATGGAATGCTGATGAGATCAAGTGGAAACTTGAACCTACCACCATTACCACCAATTCTTAAGCTTAATGAACATTTAAGGAACCAGTTGCATGATTTCACTTGAACAACACAGCTCTAATCATGTTTAAGAAGGAACCGCAGATGCTGGAAAGTCCGCCGACCCTCGCCACTGCACCTCCCTCCAGCAGCCCGCAGCCGTCGCCTCACCTGCAAACTGGACTCTGCACTGGGCCTGAAGCCTCCATGCTGCTGATTCCCACTCCTCTGGGTTTGACTACACTGGGTCCTAGTGCCGGTCACCCCAACCCTGGTAACCTCAGTGGAAGTTCCACTGGGTCTTCCCCATCCCCCTCTAACTATGTGACCTCTGCTCTTCCCCACCCACACCACAGCCCTCTCACCCTCCCACCCCCTGACCACCCACGACCTCCCCCACCACACAGCGCCTCGTCCCCAGTCCACCCACCTGCCTTCCTCCGGCCCCAACCCCCATCCCTGCCATGTGTTCACCATCCCCCCTGACCTCCCCCTCTCCGACACTGAATGGTCTGTCCTCAGCAGAGGTCTTACCTTTGTCCCCCTCCGTCCCCAACTGAATGAGTTCCGCGCCCACCACGACTTGGAGCTCTTCTACCGTCGCCTCCGCCTCACAGCGTTCTTCCATGGGAAGGAGTCCTCCCCACCCAATGATGATCCCTTTTCCCATCTCCAACGCCCCCCTTCCTCATGGAACCCCCCTCGTGGCCCTCCGGCTTTAGAACTTTTTATCCAAAACTGCCGTCGCGACATCAACCATCTCAACTTCTCCACTCCCCTGTCTCACTCCAATCTCTTCCCCCCTGAACGTACTGCCATCGACTCACTCCGCAACAACCCAGACTGGGTTATCAAACCCGCCGACATGGGAGGTGCCGTGGTAGTCTGGTGCGCCGATCTCTACAAAGCTGAGGCCACGCGCCAACTCTCGGACACCTCCTCCTACTTAACCCTGGACCATGACCCCACTGACGAGCACCAGGCCACTATCTCTAGCACCATCACCGACTTCATCAACTCCCACGCCCTGCCCGAACGAGCCTCCAACCTCATCGTTCCCCAGCCCCGCACGGCCCGATTTTACCTTCTCCCCAAAATCCACAAACCTAACTGTCCCGGCAGACCCATTGTCTCTGCCTGTTCGTGCCCCACCAAACTCATTTCCACCTACCTTGACTCCATCCTATCCCCCTTGGTTAAATCCCTCCCTACCTATGTTCAAGACATCTCAGACACTCTCCGTCGTCTCCGCGCATTCCATTCTCTAGGCCCTCACCCCCTCATCTTCACCATGGACGTCCAGTCACTCTACACCTCCATCCCCCACCAGGATGGTCTCAAAGCCCTCCGGTTCTTCCTCGACCAGAGAAGCAACCTATACCCGGCCACTGATAATCTCCTCCGCCTAGCGGAGTTGGTCCTCACCCTCAATAACTTCTCGTTTGACTCCTCCCATTTCCTCCAAATACAAGGCGTAGCTATGGGCACATGCATGGGCCCCAGCTACGCCTGCCTCTTTGTCGGGTACGTCAAACAATCCTTGTTTGCTACGTACCAGGGCCCCATCCCCGACCTCTACCTCCGCTACATCGATGACTTCTTTGGTGCCACCTCCTGCACCCACACACAACTGACTGACTTCATCCACTTCACCACCAACTTCCATCTGGCACTCAAATACACCTGGACCATTTCCGATATTTCCCTACCATTCCTTGACCTCACTATCTCCATCGCAGGTGATAGACTTCTGACCGACATTCACTATAAACCTACTGACTCCCATGGCTATCTGGACTACACTTCTTCCCACCCTGCTTCCTGTAAGACTCCATCCCCTACTCCCAATTCTTCCGTCTACGCCGCATCTGCTCCCAGGATGAGGCGTTCCACACCAGGGCATCTGAAATGTCCTAATTCTTCAGGGAACGGGGGTTCCCCTCCTCCACCATAGATGAGGCTCGCACCAGGGTCTCTTCCATACCCCATAACACTGCTCTCTCCCCCCATCTCCCCACTCATTGAATTCTCCCAATTTTGTTAGCCCCTGCTGTCTCCTCCCCTTCCTATCTCTCCCTCAGCCCTTGGGCTCCCCCCCACTCTCCTCCCTCTCCTCCTATCAGTCTGAAGAAGGGTTTCGGCCCGAAATGTTGCCTGTTTCCTTCGCTCCATAGATGCTGCTGCACCCGCTGAGTTTCTCCAGCATTTTTGTGTACCCAGCTCTAATCATGAGTGATTAAACACACATGCTGTTACTAACCAAAATGGCAACATTGTAGCTTTTTGTCTCACACTAGCTGTTGCCATTGTTTCAGCATTCATGGTGTCGTGAAAGTGGGTGCAAAGTAGTGTTAAAATAATAACACAAAAGCATAGAAAGTAGTTCTTGGCCATCACATACTTCACAGCATTTATATTTTCATTGAGTTTCTTGCTACTGTCAACAGACTTATATCATTCCCAAATGTTTTCCTATATTTTTATGCTGATTCAGGACTGACTTTATGATGCTCTTGCTTGATAATCTATTATTATTTAATGCAGGTTCTCCAAAATAAACAAACAAAACTTCCATTCAACTCCCTCCGTCTCGTGGTACATTTGACAATTAATAAATAACCTTTTAATGTAATTGAAGAAGTCATTCTGGCCGTGCACACTGCTGATGATGATACGTTTCAAGCCCTCTCATCCATCATCACAACAGGCTGGCCAGACAAACAATCCAACACGCCCACAGAGGTGCAGCCGTACTTCTTGGTCCGTGATAAACTGGTGGTTCAGGATGGTGTTGTCGTTAAGGGTCACAAGGTAGTGATACCTTCATCGCTACAAGACGAGTACTTCAAAGAGGTACACAGCGGTCACCCAGGAGCCGACTCCACACTGGCACGCGCCCGGGATCTGTTCTACTGGCCCGGAATGGCCACGTACATCCGGGACCACGTAGCCTCCTGCCCCACTTGCAACAATCTTGCACCTCATCAGCAGCGGCAACCCCTTCTGCAACAACCTCCACCAGCACTGCCTTGGTCGTCGCTGGCTGCGGACATTTTCGAATGGTGCGGTAAGCACTACCTCGTTCTGGTCGACTCATTTTCCAACTGGTTTGAACTTGACCAACTGACCTCCCTCACGTCTGAGATGGTCATCAAGAAGCTGAAAAGACACTTCTCAGCCTATGGCGCTCCTGTCATTCTGAGAACCGACAATGGTCCACAGTTCACCAGCCACTTGTTCAAGCTTTTCGCAGACCGATGGAACTTCCAGCACGTCACAAGCAGTCCCGAATATCCACAGAGTAATGGACTCGCTGACGGACAATTCCTTTGTCTTCATGGCTTGGTTTTAGCTCTGACATGAACTGTCAACTGTGGGACATATAGACAGGTGTGTGCCTTTCCAAATCATGTCCACTCAATTTAATTTACCACTGGTTGACTCCAATCAGGTTGTAGAAACATCTCAAGGATAATCAATGGAAGCAGGATGAACCTAAGTTCAATTTTGTGTGTCATATCATAGGGATATTTCAGTTATTTATTGATATTTCAGATATTTATATTTTAATTACTTTGCAAAATATTCTAAACACCTGTTTTTGCTGCTTCATTCTGGGGTATTGTGTGATGATTGAAGATCAAAAAAAATAATTTAATCCATTTTAAATTAAGGCTGTAACCTAACAAAATGTGGAAAAATGAAGGGGTCTGAATACTTTCTGAATGCACGGTAGATAAAGTTGGAGAATTCAATGTTAACACTGTCAGATTGTAAACTACCCAAGCGGAATGCGAATTGATATTCCTCAAGTTTGCGTGTGGCCTTACTCTGGCAATGGACGAGGCCCAGGACAGAAAGCTCAATATGGGAATATTCACACCTGCTCCAGCAGGTGTCAGTAGACAAATGGTTGCCTAGTCAACACTGGTTCTTGCTGATGTAAAGGAAGCCACATCAGGGGCTCCTAATATAATAAGATTGGAAGAGATGCATATGAACTTCTGTCTCCGTCAGAAGGGCTGCTGTGGTCCTTGGAGGGATGTGAGAAAGGAGATGTAAGGATAGGTGATACATCTCCTGCGGTTGCAGGAGAAATGCCCAGTAATGGGGCAAGTTGGGTCGGAAGGGATGTGCAAACCAAGGAGATACTGAGAGAGTGGTCTCTGTATCATATTTGTTCCTCTAATTCACTTTGACTATCTGCGAGCCTGTAGTACAAACCCATCATGGTGATCATATTTTTATTGCTCAGTTCCATCCACGTAGTTTCATCGGACGATCCCTAGTAATGTCATCTTGGAATAGAACATAGAATATAGCAAATGTACAGCACAGGAACAGGCCCTTCAGTCCACAATATCATAATGCTAGGATAAACTAATCTTATCACCCTACACATGATACATAAACCTCCATTTCATGCATATCCATGTGCCCATCTAAAAGCCTCTTTGATACCTTTATTGCCGCAATATTCTCCTTAATCGATAAAGTAACACCTCCTCCTCTCATCCCCACCTCTATATTTCCTGTAGCACCTGCACCCCGAAACATTAAAATGTAGGTCCTGTCCCTCCGTTTTATCTTACCACAAGCCATTTTACACTCATAATCACAAACAAGTTTCTACAATAAC
Organism: Malacoraja senta; assembly: GCA_038087875.1. NCBI lineage: Eukaryota > Metazoa > Chordata > Chondrichthyes > Rajiformes > Rajidae > Malacoraja > Malacoraja senta. The sequence goes on from CM075983.1 coordinate 34,133,242, forward strand.
TATAATATCCCAGTCCAATGTATTGGTTCATTCATTGAGCTCAACTGCTTTACCTTTCAGACCTCCTGCATTGAAATAAATGTAATTAAATCCAACAATCTATCCTCACTTCCTGCTAAGCTCCAGTCTGCCATATCTACTGAGCATGTTGTCATTGACTACAGTATCGACATCCAACCTCCCACCTGTTTCATTCCTGCCTTCGATCCCGCACTCCCTGGCCAATCTATTTTAAACACTCCCTAGTAATACTTATAAACCTGCCTGACAGGATATTGATCAGCCTCCAGTTTATGTGCATCCTTTTGTCAATTGCCTCTGCACCAGAAGAGATCCCAATGGCACAACATTCTAAATCCCTGCACCCTCAACCATGCATTCATCTGTCTCATCCTTTTATTCCTACCCTCACTAGCATGTGGGACTTGGAGGAATCCAGAATTTATTACTCTTGAGGTTCTGCTTTTTAACCTTTTTGCGTTAATCCCTCTGTTCACTCTGTAGGACGTCCCTTATCTATGAATCATAACTCCTGCTCCATGCACAAAGGACCCGGGGGAAGAAAAATACATGAATTAGTACGGACAAGGTAAAAGTACTGCAGCTCAATGATATAAAATGAATCGTAATTTGAGCATTGAATAATGTGGGTTTAATAATGTCAAGAGGTGGTTGGATGGTTGACATCGTTGATTAGAGGAAAATGCTGAGATCATAACGGTTGGCAACATTTTCTCCCTTGCATTTGTCCACGCTGAATTCTACAGATATCTACTTTTTTCACTACTTTTTGTGCTTCCCCTGTTCCTTCTTACGACAAGGAAAAAAAGTACTTACAGAAAATGCAGAATTCCACAAATGCATGGAAAGCGTGTTAAGGATTAGTATCAACGAGAGGCTTTGATAGTGAATTGGTGTCATTTGGGAGGATTGCACATTCCTCCACACTTTCAATCTCAAACTCAGGAACAAACACAGATGAGAAATAATAATGAGACAGGCAGAAGAGTGAATTATTTCTAGAACTCCTCTGTTTTACCCCTGTTCCACCCTCCACAGCATTTTAATTAGCATTGACCCATGAAGCAAAAAAGGGTTGGATAAGTGCAGATGTTAATCACTCATAATAAATAAAAAAGGAAATTATATTTACATTATCATTAAAAATTATGAAATGTCAGCTGACAGAGCAAAACTAATTTCTTACATTTATGATTCAGTCAAAATTTGAATACCACTGTTAGCTTAATTGAATATTGATAAAGTGGTATTACATTTCCTTCTATTGTACATCCTTGAATTGCAGTAGACAAATTGTTTGTGATTGTGAGTGTAAAATGGCTTGTGGTAAGATTTAAAAAAAAAAGATAGTTTAAGACTGAAATATATTGCAGACTGTATGACTTTGGGCTAGTTGTCTTCTATTTGGAAATGTAATGCTGATTGTTTTGCACATGGGCTGGAAGTAATTTTTTCATTTTCAAATAGATGGAGCAGTAGCTTCAAGAAGAAAAATAATTTTTACAAGACAAATCTTTGGATCAGTTCTGCACTGGAAATCTGATCTGAAAACTAGCTGTGGAGGCTTACTTTTCTGATTATATTTGCATTTTGAAATTTAAATGTAATAGTGTATACCACCCTCAGTTTAACAAGCTGTAGATTAATTTTGTTCTTAAGGAGTTAAAAACCATTTAATGTATTTTGATTGATTAGTATGCATGACAAACACACTTAATTAAATTGCAAATTTAAAAAGTCCTGGCCTCAACGATGTATTTTATAAGAGACCTGACCAGATGTACTAATTCAGTTTTGAGCAGAGATTGCTTGAAATAATCTTTTACCCGCAGCTGCATTAGTAGGACACTAATGTCTATATTTAGAGCTTTATAATTTTAATTAAGCTATTCCTATCTTTCATTTACATTTCATTTTTAATAGATAAAAATAGAATATTCTTACATGCGGTACCAGAGTATTGAAAATTAATTTCCACATGATCAGCATTACTTACCGGGGAAATTAATCACAGTGCTGCAGATTTAGCTGTACAGGAACAAAATTAGAAAGCATGATATGAGATGGATTAGGGCCACAAATTTGCTTAGGCTTCCTGTCACTGTGATGTTGTAATTTCATTAGAATTGCAACCAGTTTTTCTCCTCCATATCCAACAAAGTCATGGTGGCATTGTGGCAGAAAGACCAAGGAAATTTACAGTGCAAAAACAGAAACGAGCAGCTAACCTGAGGTTGTGCTGATTGCAGTTCCTCCTTCCACCAATGTCCTCTCTTTCCTTGTGAACCAACTACGCACTTTCTCCTTCCATTTAATACACATAAGAAGCAAAGAAATCTACAAATTTATAGCAGATTAGGTAATCTTCGTCAGAAAGTAAATATAAAAAATGAAAATATTTTTATACTGATTTATCCTGAAGTCAACTTTTTTTTCACTAAATTAATACTGTTCAATTTAATGTGTGCAAGTATGAGTATTCTTACTTTAAACCAACTTCATGTCAGTCTGAAAATGTAAATATGCCTCCAAAATACAGTTTAAAAATTTGAAAATTTGGTCACTCCACATATCAGAACAATATAACCCCCATATAACCATATGTATTAGCTCAATAATAAGGGCTTGACATTTAACCACCAAGACAAGACATTATAATGATAATTGCAATATCCAGCTCATGGGAAACTGAAGCTGAGAGAATGCGCTGAGATGATGACCCTATTAAAGTATTCAGGTTAATTTGCCTGAAAATCAACGAGCAGTGGTAAAGGTGTGCTAATGAGAGGCGCAAATACTTATTCAATAGCCCTTAGAATAAGTGAGTTGGAACAGTGTGTTGCAAATTTACAAAACTCTGGTTTAGGAAAATTTTGCCCAGTTCCGATCACCACACCATAGCAAAGATTGTGCTGGAGAGAGTGCAAAGGAGATTCCTGCATTGGAGGATTTTAGTTACGGAGAGAGATTGGATACCCTAGGCTTTATTTCTCTGGAAAGAAGGAGGCTGAGGGGTATAATCTGATAGTATAAAATAAGATTATGCGAGACATAGATAGGGTAGACAGTCAAAGAGAATTGAGGGAGTGAGCATGGGTAGGATTGAAACAAATATTATCCCATTGAACAACTTCTCCTTTAATTCCCCTGACCTTCACCATTTGAGAAAAGACTAAACAGTTCACCTTCAACCACAAACTCAATCATCTGGCTGAACCTATTTTCACATTGAACAATAATATCTCCTTCACTTCATTCACAGTTTACAGATCAGAGATGTAGATATGGGCAATCTACCTCAGGATATTATTGTTCACGGCAAATGTCCTACCTTGACTTGACTTTCCAAATGCAACACTTTGCAATTATCTACATTAAAGTCCATTAGCCATTCCTCAGCCTATTTACTTGGTTGATTAAGCTCCTACTGTAATTATTGATAACCATCTTCGCTGTCTATGATACTACCTACTTTATTGTCATCTGCAACGTATTAATCATACCTTGTACATTCTCATCTAAATTGTTAATATAAACCATAAACAGTAATGGGTCCAGCTCTGATCCCTGAGACACATCACTAGTCACAGGCCTCCAGTCAGCAAAACAACCATCCACCACTACCTTCTGCTTTCTTCAATGAAATCAAATCTGTATACAGTTAGCGAGCTCTCCCTGGATCCCATGCTTTTGGAGCAGCCTATCATGCAGACCTTATCAAAGGCCTTCCTGAGGTCCATATATGCATCATCTCAGCCTTGTGCTCATCAATCCTCTAGGTACTCGCTAGAATTTAGAAGATTGAGGGGGGATCTTATAGAAATTTACAAAATTCTTAAAGGGTTGGACAGGCTAGATGCAGGAAGATTGTTCCCGATGTTGGGGAAGTCCAGAACAAGGGGTCACAGTTTAAGAATAAGGGGGAAGTCTTTAAGGAACAAGATGAGAAAAAAAAATTCACACAGAGAGTAGTGAATCTGTGGAATTCTCTGCCACAGAAGGTAGTTGAGGCCAGTTCATTGGCTATATTTAAGAGGGAGTTAGAAGTGGCCCTTGTGGCTAAAGGGATCAGGGGGTATGGGGAGAAGGCAGGTACAGGATACTGAGTTGGATGATCAGCCACGATCATATTGAATGGCGGTGCAGGCTCGAAGGGCCGAATGGCCTACTCCTGCACCTATTTTCTATGTTTCTATGTTATTTCCTCAAAAAACGAATTCAAATTTGTAAGACACAATCTTCCATGACAAAACCATGCTGACTATCTCTAATTAGCCCCTGTCTTTACAAATGCACATCTATATTACTAAAAGTCTGACCTTGACCACTTCCTGTTGTTCTGTATATTGATTTTAGAAAAAACGCTGCCACTTACGGCTGTGATTTTTGGCCATCTTACTCAGAGTCCCCCTCCGCTGCACAGGACAAGAGGATTTTCCCCATCGATGAAAAATAAAAGAATTAAAAGAGTATTTTAAATGTTGAGATTCTCTCTCCTAGAGGCCACGCCCCTTCCGGAGGGACTATAAAACCCGGAAGTGTTGAGTGCCTCAGTCAGTCTCTGCAAGATGGGGGAGCGAGATGGTCACGTCTCTCAGTCTGAGCTGCGAATAACACTGAACACATGTCTACTAAACTGTGAGTGTGGTTTTACTGACCTTGAGTGCCCTTAATGTGGTTTGAAAATGAAAATGTGTTTGGTTTGAACTAAAGCACAGCAAATGGTTGGTGGTGGTTGGTTTGAACCGAAGCGCAGCCAGCGGCTGGTGGTGGTTGGTTTGAACCACAGCGCAGCCAGTGGCTGCTGGTGGTTGGTTTGAACCACAGCGCAGCCAGTGGCTGCTGGTGGGTGGTTTGAACCAAAGTGCAGCCAGTGGCTGCTGGTGGTTGGAATGAACCAAAATGCAGTCAGTGGCTGGCGGTGGTTGGTTTGAACCAAAGCACAGCAAATGGCTGGTGGTGGTTGGTTTAGAAGCAAAGCATAGCAAATGGCTTGTGGTGCTTGGTTTGAACTGGCAAATGATTAAACGTCTAAACTTGACAACTTCTTGTTTGCACTGTATATTGATTTTAGATAAAACGCTACAACTTACGGCTGTGATTTTTGGCCATCTTACTCAGTCCCCCTCCGCTCATCAGGTGCAGAGGATTCTTCCCATCAATGAAAAATAAAAGTGTTATTAGGGTTTAAAAAAATGTTGAGAATCTCTCTCCTGTCAAGCACGCCATGAAGGCCACGCCCCTTCCGGTGGGAGGGGAGGGATTACAAAACCCGGCAGTGTGGGTCTCAGTCTCTGCAAGATGGGGAAGGGAGAGGTCACAACTCTGTCTGAGCTGTGAATCAACTGAACACACTGAATGTCTACTGAACTGTGAGTGTGGTGTTTATGTGGTGTTTTGTGTGGTTTTATGGTGGTTTCACCCTGCTTGAAATGGCATGAAACTGCATTTGAATGTGGTGGCCTTGCACCCTGCATGAAATGGTATGAAACTGCATTTGAATTTGTCCTTGCACCCTGCATGAAATGGTATGAAACTGCATTTCAATTTGGTGGCCTTGCACCCTGCTTGAAATGGTATGAAACTGCACTTGAATTTGGTGGCCTTGCACCCTGCTTGAAACGGTAGGAAACTGCATTTGAATTTGGTGGCATTGCACCCTACTTGAAATGGAATTTCAAGGAATAGCCATGAGTCAACTGCCAGCCCAGCAGCTGTGAGTTAACTGCCAGCACATCAGGCTTGAGTGACTGAGCTGCCTCCCCAGGAATCCATTTGGCCCACAATGTCCATACTAGCCCACTGGAAACCAGGCCCTTCAGCCCACAACACCCATGCTAGCGCTCCAGACCCCCCCCCCCCCACTGGCCACCAATATTGGAATTGGTGGAGACGTGGAATATTGCATTGGGGGACCAGCCCAAGTGAACATGGGACCCAACGGGTCCCACTTAGTCTAGTATTTCTAATTCCTCTGAATTGTCTTTAGTAACATGCCTAACACAGATGTTAAGCACAATGGTCGATAATTCCCAGGCTTTTCCTTGCAGACACACATTAGCCACCCTCCAGTCATCTAACACTCACCCACATCTAATGATGAATTATATATCTCACCTAGGACTTTTACAATTTCTTCTGGAGCTTCCCACAGCATCCATGGATATACTTGCAGTGGCCCGAGAGATTTTTCTACCTTCATATGCCTTAGGTCATCCAGCATCTCCTCGACCGTAACAAGGACTGTCCTTGAGAAAGCTGCATTAACTGTCTCAAGTTGCCTACCCTTCCAGTCTTCCCCCATGGTAAAAACAGAGGAGAAATACTTATTGAGCACGTTGCTGCTCCACACATAGATACATAGATACATACATAGATACATAGAAAATAGGTGCAGGAGTAGACCATTCGGCCCTTCGAGCCTGCACCGCCATTCAATATGATCATGGCTGATCATCCAACTCAGTATCCTGTACCTGCCTTCTCTCCATACCCCCTGATCCCTTTAGCCACAAGGGCCACATCTAACTCCCTCTTAAATATAGCCAATGAACTGGCCTCAACTACCCTCTGTGGCAGAGAGTTCCAGAGATTCACCACTCTATCCACTGGTTACAGAAAGACCCTATTCTCTGTCTCTTTGTACTCTTTCCTTTCTTGTACATAAAATCTCTTTGGATTCTCCTTAATTTTATCTACCAGAGCGATCCCCTGCCCCCTTTCCCTCAAGGTTTCCTTCTAACATGCTCCTCATTGCTGTAAACTCCTACAGACATACACTTGATCTCAGCTGCCTATACCTGGTCCATGCTTCCTTCATTTTCTTCACCAGAGTTTTGATCAAACTCATCATCCAGGCTTTCTTTCTCGCTGCACCTGCCTTGTCGTATACTCTAACAGGAATATGCATGCCTTGAACTCACATTAAAAAGAGTGATGTGAACTCACATCACTCTTTTTAAAGCATTCTATGTTCCAAACATCCTTTTGCCTGCAAATAATCCAATCAATTTTAGCAACTTCCTATCTAATATGCACAAAGTTGAACTTGCCCCAATTCATAACTTCAACTTGTGGACCGGCCTTACCCTTGTCCATAATTATTTTAAAGCTAATAGAACAGTGGTCGTTAAACCTGAAAGCTAGCAGAATTATGAACCAGAGGAGGTAGATTTAAGGAGAGTGGGGAAAGATTTCAGAGGGGCAATATTTATCGCACAGAAGGTGGAACAAACTGCCAGAATAGGTAGTTGAGTCAGAGACATGGACAGGAGAGGTTCAGAGGGATATGGGCCAAATGCGGGCAAATGGGACTATAATAGATGGAGCATCTTGGTGGAAATGGGCAATTTGGGCTGAAGGGCCTTTTTCCGTGCTGAATGAATCTATGACTCTATGACCCCCACTGACACTTCAGTCACTTGCCTTATCCAGTGGGACAACATAGAACTAATTTGAGTAGGTGATCATTGGTTAGCATGGACTTGCTGGGCCGAAGGGCCTGTTTCCATGCTGTATCTCTAAACTCAAAATGTATTATATTTATATAAAACAAATACAAACTTAGAAGACAAATTACACAGTGATATTTTATGACCTAAGGAAAGCAAAACATGAACTTGGATTCATTCAATGTTTGGCCAAAAATGTTTGGAATCCATCATTGTGGATGCCTAACAGCTATTGCCATAACTGTTGGAAAGGGAGCCAATGACCTGAGAGACCCATTCTCACCTTTCCTTACAGGCATAAGTTTCTATTTTACAAATCCAGCTGACACTTTAAGATTGTTTTTGTATTGTTGTACGGTTTGAGAACCTTTCCAAACGTCGATGATGAGACACAAATCAAAATGATATATAAAGTGAAGAGCTCCATGCTGTAACACTTCATGGTGGTTGGCAAATAGAAAGACAGGGGAAATCATTCAATTTATTGATCAAGCGATCTGGACACCGTTCAAATTATTATCTGTTAGATTTACGCACTCTAAAATTTATTGCCAAAATGCCTCTCCAGTAATGGTAGTCACATTGTACTTGCAACCTGCAGACTCATTCGGTAATTTCACCAAGCTATTGTGGCGCTGTAAATTAAGATGGATAAAGCTTCATCTTTCTCTAATTACCCATGAAATACTTTATTCACTGATCCTACAGTTTCTGAACAGGACTCCTGTCAAGACAAAATGCACGACTGTGATTTGCACTGAGAATCCGGCCAGCTTTGATAAACTTTATTATGCCCCCTAAACAAATATATTGTATTTAAACCAGAAGTACTTTGAAGAGGTGATGGGCATGGATGGAGGCAGGATTATTATTCCCCAATAATCAACAGGCAAAATATGAGTGCATATGTGTAAGCACACATTTTCTATTCTTTTAATTTTTTGGGAACTGGATATTACTGCTTAGGCCACCACTTATTCCTATCCCAAATTTCCTTTGAAAGGGTGTTAGTTAACTACCTTCTTGAAACAGTGCAGCTCCATTATCTTAGATGTCAGCAGTGAAGGTCGGGTACAAAAGTAATTTGAAAAACTTTAACAGGAACCATATCATTTTGTTGGCTTCAAAAACCTAAAAATGCCATCTGTTTGGAGCATGCAGAATGCTAAAGTATCGAGTAGAAACAAAGAATTGCAGATGCTGGTTTATACCTTAGATAGACACAAAGTGCTGGAGGTCAGGACAACTTCTTCAGACCTTCTCAGTCTGAAGAAGGGTCCCGACTCAAAACATCACCATTACTTTCTTTCCAGAGATGCTGCCTGACCTGTTAAGCTACTCCAACACTTTGTGTTTAGCTAAAGAATGGGGTTCTGATAATGAAAAGCTCTTTCCATTGGCAGGTTGGGAACAGATTATTTCTGCTAAAATGACATTTAACAATTCCTTTTCTCCATAGATGCTGCCTTACCCGCTGAATTTCTCCAGCATTTTTGTCTACCTTTAACAAGTGGAAATCTTTTACAAGCTTTACAAGAGTTCAGGTTGAGCATGTTCCTGTAAGGATGAAAGGCAAAGCAAAAAAAAAGCAAACTTCCAGAAAAACACAGTGGGTTTAGCAGCATCTGTGGGGGAAAAGGTGCAAGTCACTGTTTCAGCTTGAGACCCTGCATCAGGACTGAGAGTGAAGAGGAGAGACAGCCAGATTATAGTGCTATGGAGCAGGAGTGAGGGGCAGGTGGATCAGACAGAAGTTGGTAGGTGGCAGGTGGAATCATCTGAGGAGGGGATGATAGGCAGGTGGACCAGGTAGGAAAACCAATGGGAAGGATGAGCAAAGCCCGAAGTGTTCATCTGCCTGGAATGTGTGTGGGAGGAGAGCACTGGGGAAGGGGGGAAGGGGTCGATATGGGTTATCTGAAAATGGAAAAAATGGTGTTCATAATATTGGGTTGTAAGCCACATGAGCAGTTCTTCCATCCTTCCAACCTGGATAGAGAAGGCTGAAGACAGTCAGGTCGGTGCAACAGTGGGAAGATATTCAAAACGACATTCGGCCCATCAAGTCTACTCCGCCATTCCATCATGGCTGATCTATCTCTCCCTCCTAACCCCGTTCTCCTGCCTTCTCCCCAAAACCCCTGACACCCATACTAATTAAACAGTGTTACATCTTCTTCAGTTGAGGACAAAAGGACATAGGTTTAATGAAAGGAAAACAAATTATAGAAAGATAGAAACATAGAAAAATAGGTGCAGGAGTAGGCCAGTCGGCCCTTTGAGCCAGCACCACCATTCAATATGATCATGGCAGATCATCTAAAATCAGTACCCCGTTCCTGCTTTTTCCCCCATATCCCTTGATTCCTTTAGCTCTAAGAGCTAAACCTAAATCTAGTTTTGATGAAGGCCACAACGAGAGAGAGAGAGAGAGAGAGAGAGAGAGAGAGCCTTCATGCACATCAGGAACCTTCAGCGCCTCTTCAATCTTAATACTGACTGCCTTCAAGATACTTTTATTGACATCCCCAAGTTCCCCAGTCTTCATGTCTTTCTCCACAGTAACTACAGAGGAGAAATGCTCATTGAGAACCTTACCCTTGGCATGGCTCCACACATGGCTCCACACAGTGTTGGCCGCTTTGAACCTGAGGGGTCCCAATCTCCCTCTTTTTACCCTTTTTCCATTTTATGTAAAATCTCTTGGGATCATCCTTACTATTATCTGCCAGTCAACACCCGCCCACTTTTTGCCCTCCTGATTTCCTTTTTTTGCTTGTTCCTCAGTTCCCGGACTGGTCCTATTCACATGAGGAGAGATTAACGAGGCTGGCCAATACTCTCACATTGAGGAGAATGAGAAATAACCAAATTGAAATGTATAAAATAGAAATGTACAAAAATTATTATGGGGCTTGACAAGGCAGGTCAGGAATGCCTCTTCTCATTTAGAACCAGAGGTTACTTTCTCAAAATGAAGGGCTCACCATCAAAGATTAAGATGAAAGCAGAATTCTTCAATAACTAAGGGAGCCGTGGAGGCCTAGTTGCTGAGTTTATCCAAGACAGAAATCTATAGATTTAGGGATATTAAGAGAATCAGGGGATATGGGGATAGTGTGAGACGAATTCAGAGGTAAAATGAAAGGCTACAATCCTGTTTGAAGGGCAACAAATGCGGAATCCCAAGTTCTTATGTTCTAATGTCTATTCCTCTTTGAAAGGCATGCTATGCCCTTTGAAATGTACCATTTGTCATGAAACTGGGTGCATACTGCGGGCAGACAAAACCATTCTCGTGGCCTGAAGCCCCTGTCCCACTTTGGTGATTTTTTCGGCGACTACAGGCTACTAGGCTGTCGCCACATGGTCGTGGGGTGACGCCTGTATGGTCATGAGTAGTCTCCTCAAGTCGCCTAATGAGTCGTAACGTTTTTCTGGTCGCTGCTGGATTTTGAAATGTTCAAAACCTTTCGGCGACTGTGGGCTTGACATAGCTTGTCTTCTCCTGTCGTAGGTGCTGTCATAGGTTGTCGCCAGGATGACGCAGGTTGTCGCCAGGTGACGTTGGTTGTCGCCGGGCGCTGACTTCGGTGAATTCCATTGGCGACTACCTACGTCAACCTACATCAACCAGCGACAGGTACCGGCGACTGAATTTTCTTCAGTTGTCGCCGACAGGGTTTTTGCTTGTCATAACTTGTCGCGGGTGGACACAGGTTGTCTTTGGTTGTCGTAGGCTGTCGCCTGTGCGGTCGTGGGTTGGCGTAGGTGTGGTCGCAGGTGGACATCCTAATGGGTCGCTGGTTGTCGGTAGCTTGCCGTAGCTTGAAGTCGACTGGGTGGTAGGTTGTCGTAGCTTGTCGTAGACATTGTCGTACGGGGGGTCCAGTCGCCGCTTCTTCGGCGACCTGCTATGACTGTGACAGTCGGCAGCAGTCGACGAAAAAATCGCCTAAGTCGGACAGGCCCTTTAATGTTCCAAAGCATTGTGTTTAAGTACAAGACCAAGCTGAGAAACATATTAGTTCACTGAGAGAAAACATTTTGCTTTCAAGAACATTTCAGTGCTTTAAATCCAACATCCCTAAGGAGGATTAACACTCCATATATCATTTTTCAGATGTAAACCGGTTGAAATAATTTAATTTGGGATCCAATGGTCCATTGAGTTTGTTTTTGTGTGGCTCAGCATGAAAGACAGTAAGGCTGAGTCCAATAACTTGAAGTCAAAATAGGAGATTGTATTTAGGAGGTTGTCAAGACACGTTATTTGCTGCTCAAGGTGGCATAATCTTAACTAACCCATTGTCAAAAACTGCTAACATTAAACTAGTTTTAATACAGCACCTGAGGATATATTCTTGATGACTTACTGAATCTGTCACTCATTGCTGCATTTTGTACTGGCCCTGTTTATACAGTTTACCATTGATTAGTTTACTATGACTTGGCTGATCAATAGATTAAAACGGTTCATAACTTGAGGAATTGACCCAGAATCGAAATCCTGGCAATGCTACAGCTCAGGGGTTAAAAACACATGAAATCATAGAAATACTCAACAGGTCATTCAGCATTTAAGGAGAGCAAAATAAAATTAGTATTTCTTAGCAATTGGAACTCAAATTCTGTGTAATTTATTCCTGATATGAAGTTCCCTCATATCATGATTTTTATACTAGGGAGATATTACATCATCACATTCATAGTGATTTGCTGTATCTTCGTGCAATGGTTTAGTAACCTGTAGGCTGTCATGCCCTTATATACCGGTCATGCAAGTAATGGTTCATCTTATATTTCTGCAATAATCCCAGCACCTGCAATTTACCTGCAGTAATCCTGTAACCTGTAGGTCCTTGTAAAATGACTTGTTTATTTATGTGAGAAAGAACTGCAGATGCTGGTTTAAATTGAAGGTAGACACAAAATGCTGGAGTAACTCAGCGAGACAGGCAGCATCTCTGGAGAGAAGGAATGTGTGAAGTTTCAGGTCAAGACCCTTCTTCAGACTGATGTTAGGGGAGTGGACGGGACAGAGATAGAATGTTGTCGGAGATAGTAAGACTGGTGGGAGAACTGGGAAGAGGGAGGGGATAGAGAGTGAAAGCAGGGACTATTTGAAGTTAGAGAAGTCAATGTTCATACCGCTGGGGTGTAAAGTACCCAAGCGAAATATGAGGTGCTGATCCTCCAATTTGTGCTGGGCCTCACTCTGACAATGGAGAAGGCCCATGACGGAAAGGTCAGATTGGGAATTGGAGGGGGATTTAAAGTGCTGAGCAACCGGTAGATCAGGTAAGTTAAGATGGACTGAGCGGAGGTGTTCAGCGAAATGATCGCCGAGCCTGCGCTTGGTCTTGCCGATGTAGAGAAGTTGACACCTGGAACAGCGGATACAGTAGATGAGGTTGGAGGAGGTGCAGGTAAACCTTTGATTCACCTGGAAAGATTGTTTGGGTCCTTGGATGGAGTCGAGTGGGGAGGTAAAGGGACAGGTGTTGCATCTCCTGCGGTTGCAGGGGAAAGTACCTGGGGAGGGGGTGGTTTGGGTGGGAAGGGATGAGTTGATTAGGGAGTTTCGGAAGGAAAGGTATCTGCGGCAAACAAAAAGGGGTGGAGATGGGAAGATGTGGCCAGTAGTGGGATCACGTTGAAGGTGACGAAAATGTTGGAGGATTATATGCTGTATGCGACGGCTGATGGGGTGTAAGGTGAGGACAAGGGGGACTCTGTCCTTGTTATGAATGGGGGGGGGGGCAGCAAGAGCAGAGCTGTGGGATATCGAGGAGATCTTAGCGAGAGCCTCCTCTATAATGGAAAAGGGGAACCCCAGTTTCCTAAAGAATGAGGACATCTCCGATGCCCTGTTATGGAAAACCTCATCCTGGGTGCAGATGCGGCGTAGACGGAGGAATTGGGAGTAGGGGATAGAGTCTTTACAGGAAGCAGGGTGGGAAGAAGTATAGTCTAGATAGCTATGGGAGTCAGTAGGTTTGCAGTAGATGTCGGTCAATAGTCTGTTTCCTTTGATGGAGAGAGTGAGATTTAGAAATGGTAGGGAGATGTTGGAAATGCTCCAAGTGAATTTGAATGCAGGATGGAAAATGGTGGTGAAGTTGATGGTCAGTGAGTTCTGCATGGGTGCAGGAGGTAACACCAATGTAGTCGTCAATGTAGCGGAGGTAGCGTTCAGGGATAGGGCCAGTGTATGCCTGGAACAGGGATTGTTCGACGTACCCTACAAAGAGGCAGGCATAGCTAGGGCCCAAGCGAGTCCCCATAGCTACGCATTGGATTTGGAGGAAGTGGAAGTAGTCGAAGGAAAAATTGTTGACGGTAAGGACCAGCTCTGCTAGGCGGAGGAGAGTATTGTAGATGAAAATTGGCTGGCTCTGCGGTCGAGGAAGAAATGGAGGGCTTTAAGACCTTCCTGGTGGGGGATGGGGGTGTAGATTGATTGGACATCCATAGTGAAGATGAGGGAGTTGGGGCCTGGAAAACGGAAGTCATTGAGGGGATGAAGAGCATGTGAGGCGTCTTGGACATAGGTAGGGAGGGATTGGACCAGGGGGTATAGGATGGAGTCGAGGTATGTGGAAATTAATTTGGTGGGACATGAACAAGCAGAAACAATGGGTCTGCCAGGACAGTTGTATTTGTGAATTTTGGGGAGAAGATAAAATCGGGCCGTGCGGGGCTAGGGAACGATAAGGTTGGAGGCTTCAGAGGGCAGAGAGCCAGAAGTGATGAAATCAGTAATGGTGTTTGAGATTAAGGCCTGGTGCTCGTCTGTGGGGTCATAGTCCAAGGATAAGTAGAAGGAGGTGTCTGAGAGTTGTTGCCTGGCCTCAGTATGGTTGAGGTCAGCGCGCCCGACTTCCACGGCTGTTTAGTTATGTCCTCATTTCCAGATGGGTATGTGAATACATGCACCTTAAAAGTCAATTGCTAATGCAAATTAGCAGTCATAAGGAATAGGAGTAGAATTAGGCTATACGGCCATTCGGACCATCATATCTCCGCCATTCAATCATGGCTGATCTATCTCTCCGTCCTAACCCCATTCTCCTGTCTTCTCCCCATAACTTCTGACACCTGTACTAATCAAGAAAATCAAATGGGTATTTTGTAAATGTCAGATTAAATAAAGAGTCCAAGAATAATAACTGTTTCATCATTTGCATTGAATGTGAAATGCCTTTTGGAAATCTTCAAAATAAATCAGTTGATTTATATTTTTATTCTACTTTGCCACATATTTTCATTGATTATTATATTAACAATTATTATCAATTATAATTTATTCTATTAATGTGATTTATACTCTAGCTTTAATTGTACAAGCTGCCAAGTCAAAATTTAATTCACTAAATGTAGCTTGATGCATATCAATCATGATGACAATGAGGACAAATATCTTGCAAACATTTTGAGTTAAGTTTTTTAATGAAAAATAAGAGGATTTATATAATCAAGTATATATCAATATCAGTCATTACTTGGTTATGTCTGGATTAGTAAAGTTATTTTAGGTTTTTTGCTCATAATTATTTTATGAAATGAAGATTAATTGTACAATTCATCTCACTCTTATGCATGCAAAAATCACAATAAGATCTCTTCGATATTTGATTGACATTAAGTAAATGTTTTCAGCTCATTTTGTCTGAGTCAATATTTTCCAATTTGTATTTTTGTTGTATTCCTTTCACTTGAATGTTATTTTTATTTGTTAAAGAGCGAAATTGCACCACCAGTCAGTCCATGGTTATTCAAAGCAATCAAGGCAGCAAGTACTTGGTGGATTGGGAGTAATTACACCTGAATTTGCACAAAATTAATTTTACTTCTATGAAATATTAAGAGCTATAAAGCTCATCAAATCATTTTCCCAAAAAATTCATTTTAAAATAAAGACATCAGGGAGTGCAAATGAAATGAGTAAGAATTATTTTTATTTCCATTATTGCTGCAGGATTAAACAATATAAATGTACTCATATATTATAATGAAATCTCTGATGACATCTTTTATTTAACAGGTATTTGTTACTGCAAGATCAACCATGCTCAATAATGCAGTGAAGGAACAGCATTGTCGGGCAGATGTGGTGATACCCAAAATTAATTAATTAACTTTTAATTCATCCACTGACATCTTCAGCGTCAAAGATTGGATATATTTTGGTTGATGGAAAGTAGATGTGGCATTGCTATTTGTTGATGTTGATCTAAGGTACAGGAAGGATGGCGCAAAATCAATCAGCGGTGTTGATGACCACAATTCCACTCTGTGACCTGCGGGAAGATTTTAGCACAGGACGAGAGCCGATGTGGAGAGGGTGTTAACATGGTGACTTCCAGGTTTTATGGACAAGAACCTTCTTCTAGGAGCTTGAATGTAATACTGAGTCTAGCAGCCTCATCTTTTATTGTTTTCAGTGCTGGAATGACATTTCTTGGTCTCAGCAAATTTTGGCACCTTTGGAGAGTAGTAAATGTTTTCACAATATTGATTATGTGCTGGGAAAACCTACCCTCCTAATCTCCTGGCACCTTCCATCAAAGAGCAACCCGATGGCCAAGGATCAGCTATCAGTTCCAGCACTTTATTAAACCAATTCACACCCCACTCACCAAGATCAGATGTTTCCTGGATCATGAATTAAACCGTATCCCCCATACCTACCAGAAATGGATCTTCCCCACCCCCCCAGCTCAGGCTAATGTAGTCCTGCAGGCAGCTCCACTGCCCTCTGTGTGATATACCAAATCTGCAATCATGTTAACTTCTGGGAAAGGAATGTCAGATAAAAATACATCCCAGAGAATCAAAGCTCCAGAGAATGTAGAACCCCATTTTCTGGCCAAACTTGCTCACTATCAGCTCCTTCCTTTGCTAACACCCTGCAGTGCCCCTAATACAGACACATGCACGCACGCACATATGCACGCACAAACACACAAAATAGATCCCTGTTCACATCAAGGCGTTAGCTTCGGCAAAAAAAAAATCTATTGATGCTGAACACATATCTCTGGTTTGCTATATCCATGTCAGACAATTTAGCTTGTCGAATGTCATAAACATATCAGACAGCAATGCCCAGGATGCTGTAGTTCACCATCATCTTCTGGGCCAAGATAAGTACGCTTTCCCCAGAGAGAAATACAGGCATGTTTCTATGCGCAACCACTTCGGAAATTGACAAGATATTATATAAACACCAGGGGTAAAATATATGGGCTCAGAATCTAGGTGAATGATCGATGGAAAGCAGAAATCCCTACCATCGAAGAAATCCCTCCACATGGAATATAGAAGTTGGGATGTAATGTTAAAATTGTACAAGGCATTGGTGAGGCCAATTCTGGAGTATGGAGTACAATTTTGGTCGCCTAATTATAGGAAGGATGTCAACAAAATAGAGAGAGTACAGAGGAGATTTACTAGAATGTTGCCTGGGTTTCAGCAACTAAGTTACAGAGAAAGGTTGTACAAGTTAGGTCTTTATTCTTTGGAGCGCAGAAGGTTAAGAGGGGACTTGATAGAGGTCTTTAAAATTATGAGCGGGTTAGACAGAGTGGACGTGGATAAGCTTTTCCCATTGAGAGTAGGGAAGATTCAAACAAGGGGACATGACTTGAGAATTAAGGGACAGAAGTTTAGGGGAAACATTAGGGGGAACTTCTTTACTCAGAGAGTGGTAGCTGTGTGGAATGAGCTTCTAGTGGAAGTGGTGGAGGCAGGTTCGATGTTATCCTTTAAAAATAGATTGGATGGGTATATGGACGGGAAAGGAATGGAGGGTTATGGTCTGAGTGCAGGTAGATGGGACTAGGGGGAAGTATTTATTTTAAATTTTTTTTTTAATTAAAAAAAAAAAAAAAAAAAAATGTTTAATGTTCGGCACGGACTTGAAGGGCCGAGATGGCCTGTTTCCGTGCTGTTATGGTTATATTATATGGTTATGGATACAGTGATCTCTGTCGAGACAACTTACTGCTTTTTAATTCTTGTTGCTGACAGGTGTTTATTCAAGTGGACCCAGAGGTTATGATGCATCATGTTGGCCAAACAGCCATTCACTTTGAAGAGTGTTCATGGTTGGAAAGCCAGGAAGGATACAAGATATGGTTGTTGCATGTTTTAAAATTACCCAGAATGCTTCAGATCTGAAACAAAATAAATACATTAAAACGGTTTATATTTTTAACTAATTTTTGGAGGAATTACAATTCATATATTCATCCATAATAGTTATTTATTAGGCCATTGAACTTGCTGAATAGTCAGTACAAGTTGTACAGGAAGGAACTGCAGATGCTGGTTTAAATCGAAGGTAGACACAAATTGCTGGAGTAACTCAGCAGGACAGACAGCATCTCTGGAGAGAAGGATTGGGTGACATTTCGGGTCGAGACCGTTCTTCAGACTGATGTCAGGGGAGTGGGCGGTACAGAGATAAAATGTAGTCAGAGACAGTAAGATTAGTGGGAGAACTGGATGGAGAGAGACAGAAAGCAAAGGCTTCTTGAAGTTAGAGGTCAATGTTCATATTGCTGGGGTATAAGCTACCCAAGCGAAATATGAGGTGCTGTTCCTCCAATTTGCACTGGGCCTCACTCTGACAATGGAGGAGGCCCAGGGCAGAAAGGTCAGATTGGGTATGGGAGGGGGAGTTAAAGTGCTGAGCAACCGGGAGATCAGGTAGGTTTAGGCAGACTGAGCGGAGGTGTTCAGCGAAAAGATCGCCGAGCTTGCGCTTGTCTCGCCGATATACAGGAGTCGATACCTGGAACAGCAGATACAGTAGATTAGGTTAATACCCGATTCAATAAGTACATGTTAATACCCGATTCAATCCTCATCTCAGCAATGTGCAAGACATTTAGAGCAGAATTAAATTCGCATTCCGCAAAAGGCACAAATATGGGCTTGGTTTGTCAGACCTAAATAGACAACTTTTGCTAAATGAATGAACCAATGTCTTTTATGCTCCATGAATAGGCTTCCTCCCTAATTGTTTTTTTACATTAGTTTTCTGCCTCGCTGGACAATTGGATTTTGTAGAGGAAACATTGTATAGCACTTGCCGAAGAGGAGCCTTTGGAAGTCTAATAGAATGATATAGTTTGGCTCTTCTTGGCATGCTGAAACTTCTGAATTTGTGTATGAAGATGATGATGGATCAATTGTCTGCATTGTACCTATACAGAAGTGGAGCTAGATTAGAATCATTGTTGAGAATGATCAGGTTAATGTTTCAATTTAACCATCTATAGCCAACCTACAATTTGATTCTATGTAACACAAAGCGGACATGACATATGATGATATCACTATTCACAATGGTAATTTTTAAATATAATACAGTTTAAAGCATTGTCACTAATCAGTACCATATTTTGAAATGTGTTAATTAATGTTTTACCGCTTGACACTTCATCAATCTCACTGACTGAGCAGGAACATTGTCGACTTATTTGAAAGTTATACTAAGCATCCTCAAAATACCCTGGTTCAATAAAAATGATCACATCGAAAAAGACAAAAACCTTTAGGAAATTAATGATAGAGAAATAAGTATGAATGGGCCACATCTCAACATCTTCTCTTGGCTCAATAAAATGTAATTAAAACTCAGCTGAAGATTCACATCATTGAAGTATATGTATTACTGATTTCAATAATAGATCAGAAGTCTGTAAATGTGTAATACAGAGAAAAATTGCCCTGAATTCAAAGCTCACTGCAAAACAAATATGACAATTGTTCATCTATTTGTAAATTATAAATATTGCTCTAGGTGAAGCATAGTTATGAAAAACCAACCACTATGAAGAGATTACCACAGTAATATTTTAGACACAAAATGCTGGAGTAACTCGGTGGGATAGGCAGCATCTTTGGAAAGAAGAAATAGGTGACGTTTCGGGTCGAGACCCTACTTCAGACTTCTGAAGAAGGGTCTCGATCCGAAACGCCACTCATTCCTTCTATCCAGAGATGCTGTCTGTCCCGCTGAGTTACTCCATCATTTTGTACCTGTCTTCGGTTTAAACCAGCAAACCATCGGCTGTTAGACCAATAAACTTAACCTCTGTGGTACGTAAGCTACTGGAGGGAATTCTGACAGATAATGAATTGATTAGGGATAGTCAGCATGGCTTTGTGCATGGGAGATCGTCTCCCATAAATTTGATTTGAAGTTTCTGAAGAAGGTTGATGGAGGCAGTGCCATAGACATAGTCTACATGGGCTTCAGCAAAGACTTTGACAATATTTCACTTGATAGGTTGCAGTGGAAGGTTAGATCATTCAGGTAAAAACTAGCTGCATTCAGAATTGGTTTCATGGTAGGGTAGTGGTGGAAGGTTGTTTATCGGATTGGAGGCCAAATGGTGTTTCTCAGGGGTCTGTGTTGGGTCCATTGCCGTTTGTCATCTATTTCAAAGAGGCACGTTTAGTAAGTCCACAAATGACACTAAAATAAATGATATATTTGCTAATGAAGAAGGTTATCAAGATGAACAGCAAGATCTTGTTCAACTGGATAAGTAGACCAAGAAATGCAAATAACATTTAATTTGGATAAGTAAAAGGTGCTGCATTTTGGGAAGTCAAACTAGGGTAGGAATTTTACAGCGAACAGGCTTGGGGTGTGCAGTAGAAAAGAGGAACCTAGGGGTATGTACACAGTCCCCTGAACGCTATTAATACCATGACCTTCCTCAGTAAGGGCAATGAGTATAGAAGTTGGGATGTTACGTTGCAGTTGTACAAGATATCGGAGAGGTAACATTTAGGGTATTATGTTCAGTTTGGTCACCCTGTTAAAGATGCCGTTAAGGCGGAAAGAGTACAGAAAGGATTTAACAGGACATTGTGTTATAGCGACAGGATGGGCAGACTGGGACTTTATCTCTTGAAGCCAAGGAGACTGAGGAATGAACATATAAAGGTGTACAAAGCCAAGGGTGTTCTGGATAAGGTGAATGCTCACAACCTTTTTCTCAGTGTCAGGGAATCATAAACTAGAAAGCATAGTTTTAAGGTGCGAGAGAAAAGATTTAATAGAAGCTTAAAGGGCCTGTCCCACTTAGGCATTTTTTAGGCGACTGACATCGACTGTCACAGCAGTAGCAGGTTGCCGAAAAACCCGGCAACTGGACTAATGGGCCTAACCCACTGTCGACAACCTACATCATCCTGTTGACAATCGACGACATCCTGGCGACTGCCTACATTAACCTTGCGACAACCTACGACAGCACCTACGTCAAGCTACGCTCATTTGACGTCAAACACAAGGTCGCCACTGTCGGCGAAAATTTTTCAACATGTTGAAATTTTTTCGCTGACCAGAAAGACGCTCCAACTCTTTGGGCGACTGAGGAGACTACTCACGACCATACAGGAGACACCCCGGCGACCACCGGCGACCATGTGGCGACCACAGTTTTGATCAGCAGGGTTGAGTTGGGCTGAAGGGCCTGTTCTATGTCGTGTGATTCTACGACTCAATAATTCTACGACTTGGCTTCTGAGTTGAAGTGAAAAAAATCCAAATAAGATTTTGGCGATGATCTCAAAAAGACCCAGGCTTAGAAGATTCAATTTTTAACTTCACACTCTTGCCCTGTATTTCAGAACAAAATGCTAAAATAAAAAAAGCTGAAAACTCTCAGCAGGTTAGGCTGCATCTGTGGGAAAAGTAGCAGATTTAATATTTCAGACCAAAGATTCATCATCAGAATTGGGAAGTAGACACTTCATAAAATCTTTTATAGCTTAAGATAAGAGGTTCAAGAACAGATTATTTCAGTGATTGTCCAGTCTCAAATAATTCATTTTCCATTTAATGCCATCTTCCAATGTTCTATAGATTTTGGATCAGTTCCTGTGGATTGGAGGGTAGCTAATGTTATCCCACTTTTCAAGAAAGGAGGGAGAGAGAAAGCATGCAATTATAGACCAGTTAGCCTCACATCAGTGGTGGGGAAGATGCTGGAGTCGATTATTAAAGATGTAATAACTTTGTATAGCAGTAACAGGATCGGTCCTAGTTTGCATGGATTTACGAAGGGGAAATCTTGCATGATAAATCTTCTGGAATTTTTTGAGGATGTAACAAGTAAAATGGACAAAGGAGAGCCAGCGGATGTAGTGTACCTGGACTTTCAGAAAGCCTTTGATAAGGTCTCACACAGGAGATTAGTGGGCAAAATTAGAGCACATGGTATTGGGGATAGGGTATTGACATGGATAGAAAATTGGTTGGCAGACAGGAAACAAAGAGTAAGAATTAACTGGTCCCTTTCAGAATGGCAGGCAGTGACTAGTGGGTTGCCGCAAGGCTCGGTGCTGGGACCGCAGCAATTTACAATATACATTAATGATTTAGATGAAGGAATTAAAAGTAACATTAGCAAATTTGCAGATGACACAAAGCTGGGTGGCAGCGTGAACGGTGAAGAGGATGCTATGAGGATGCAGGGTGACCTGGACAGGTTGGGTGAGTGGGCAGATGCGTGGCAGATGCAGTATAATGTGAATAAAAGTGAGGTTATCCACTTTGATGGCAAGAACGGGAAGGCAGTTTATTATTTGAATGGTGTCAGATTAGGAAAAGGGAAAGTACAATGAGACCTGGGTGTCCTTGTACATCAGTCACTGAAAGTAAGCATGCAGGTACAGCAGGCAGTGAAGAAAGCTGAAGGCATGTTGTCCTTCATAACAAGAAGAATTGAGTATAGGAGCAAAGAGGTTCTTCTGCAATTGTACAAGGCTCTGGTGAGACTACACCTGGAGTATTGTGTGCAGTTTTGGTCTCCTAATTTGAGGAAGAACATTCTTGCTATTGAGGGAGTGCAGCATAAGTTCTCAAGGTTAATTTCCAGGATGGCGGGACTGTTATGGAGTGACTCGGCTTGTAATCACTGGAATTTAGAAGGATGAGAAGGGATCTTATAGAAACATATTAAACTAGTAAGGGATTGGACCCGCTAGATGCAGAAAACATGTTCCCGATATTGGGGGAGTCGAGAACCAGGGGCCACAGTATAAGAGAAAGGGGTAGGCCATTTAGAGCTGAGATGAGGAAAAATGTTTTCGCACAGAGAGTTGTGAATTTGTGGAATTCTCTGCCACAGAAGAGAGTGGAGACCGATTCACTGGGTGCGTTCAAAAGAGAGTTAGATAGAGCTCTTAGGGCTAGCGGAATCTAGGGATATGGGGAGAAGGCAGGAACGGGGTACTGATTGGGGATGATCAGCCATGATCACATTTAATGGCGGTGTTGGCTCAAAGGTCCGAATGGCCTACTCCTGCACCTATTGTCTATGTATCTATGTTACCTTCAAAGCAAATTGCAAGCTCACAGGTTAGATGGTTATTAATTTTCTGTCCCTTTAGTGTCTTTAAAGCCTCAGATGTGGAAGGTTATTTAACATCTGAAAAATACACATAAATTATTTTATTTGATAGTTTATTCACTAAATTAACAACCTTCTTTGAGAATTTCATTCATATTCATGAGATATGATATATTGCTATTTAATAGCACACTGGCTGCTTTTTATAGTCTCTGTGATTACAGTTGAACATTTACAATATATTCTAAAATATTATGGGGCATTTTCTCATTAGTACTATTGCACCAAAAGGTTGATAAGCTCTCAAATAATTTTTCATTCCTTTTCTGAATATCAAAATCTATTTATATTATCATATACATACATGTTTACAGAGGTTCTAACAATGCGAATGGGAGGTTCCTCTATTTCCTCAATTGTTTTCTGAGGAATTTTGTATTATTTTCCCAGTGAGCACTGAATGCTTCTAATTGTCCTTATGATAGGCAATGTGCTGACCTCACAAAACACGGTCGATTTCTCATCCAGTTCCTGTGTACTCGATTGTTCAACCACTGCCATTTCCTCTTCAATGCTAGATTAATGGTGCTTATTAACTTTTCCCTGGCCAATTACTCCAAGTGAGAATGAAAACATTACAATTAACCTGATGTAGAATGGCTGAAACTGCTTACCCCACTGCCGACTTGCTATCTACTTGGATGGTGATTGCGAGGTGGCAAAAGAAAAAACATTTGTAACTAGATTCCTTCTATCATTTAATCAAGTTCATTCAATGTAAATTCCGGGTATAGTGTAGTTGCACCTGGAAAACATGAACGGTGGTCGGGAAGCTATGTTGGAAAAACAGTATTAGGATTCCTCTGTGGCTTATTATGCTTTCCAACCCATTTGTCAAGCTCGCCATCTACCTCAACAGCTTTCTCTGCTTCTATTCCTTGATCCCTTGATAGTGACATGGGCAGTCCAGTCCGTCATGTGCATGTTGTATTGCATCGGGAAGGCTGGAAGTATCATCAAGGTTACCTACCACACTTGCCATTCCCTTTGCTCTCTTCAGCGCATTAAATAAAAGGTGGGTAATGTATTAAGTTACTTGTTGCAATAGTCCCTAAATAGAATTATACAATGTTATCAATTAAAAATATATATCAATGATCTTTGTTGTCTCTATTAGAATATTTGCCCCAACTGTCTATTTTCCTCCCAGCAATCCACCACTCAATTTACTGAACATCCATCTCAACCCTTTCCCATTTCTGCAGCCAACATTTCTTTCAATCATGTTTGCATCATTTAGGGCCATTCTACCTTCAAATAATTTCTTATTAGTAATATTGAGTGAAGGTTCTGACAAAGGGTCCGAGTCCTATAACATTCAGTCTGTTTTTCTTCCCTCCACGTGTATTACTTGAATGCTGAATGTTTCCAGCATGGACTGTTTTTATTCCACTTACAAGAATAATTGTCTCCTGACAAGTTAAATGATCTGGCACCACTCTCCTTTTCAGTATTAACCTTCAAATATCTCAGTCAGAAAAAAGTCCCATTTTTCATTAATTTATCGGTGAAAACTATTTAGCATTCTGGGTTTGACTGCCTAACCAGTAGTGATTACTTCTTCCACATGATCAAATCAGGTTCCTTCACGTGGTGGTTACAAGGCACATGCCTTGAGATCTTGTGTAACTCCAGAAGCATTAATGCACACCAAATGTCTTTTAAGATTTCCCTTCCATCTAGATAACTTTTTTTAACAAATTCCAGTGCGGCACTCCAACTAATAATTAACTAGCTATTTCAACTTTAGGGAAAACATAATTTCAGAAAGATCTGAATCATAAAGATATTGAGCGCTAGAATAGACAAAAAACAACTGAAGATTTATTCTGTCTCAATATTCTCAATGTGAAGCAAAGTTTGTTTTTGTAATTTCCTTCTTCCTATGTTTGTTGTTCATGTTAGGAAAATAATAATAATATGAGAGTTAGAAGCAAGAGTGAGCCACTTGCTCCGTTGTATACTCCTGCACTTTGGAGAATAAAGATGTCCTTTTACCCCAGCATCACCTTTATATGCCATTCCCACATTTCTTGATTTGCTTAACTTCCAAAATCACTTCAGTTTCTACCTTGAATTTCAAACATTCTGACAAATCTCCTTGCACCTCAGTAATTAAATATTCATCTCTTACTTTGGGACTCTGCCCCTGATTCTGGACAGTCCAGCCTGGAGTAAAATTGTCAATGCATCTCTCCTGTCGAGTACCTTGAGAATCTTGCATGTTTCAATGTGATTAACTATCATTCTACGAAACTGAAAACAGATTTAGACTAATCTGTTTGATCTCACCTCACAGGCAAACCACATATAGAAATTTGGTAAACGTTTTCTTGCACTGTTTCTATTGTAAGTATATCCTTATTTAAATACATTCATAAGTTCTAGGAGCAGAATTAGGCCATTCGGCCCATCAAGTGTACTCCGCCTTTCAATCATGGCTGATCGATCTTTCCCTCTCAACCCCATTCTCCTGCCTTCTCCCCATAACCCTTACTAATCAATTACTTTACACACCTCCCTTACACAGGGAGATCATACAACATTTCATGTATGAGCTTACCATTGATCTACGTATTTACAGTATGACACTCTAATGCATTTTGAAAGAGGTCAATACAGAATTTGTCTTTCTAATTGTTTATTGTACCAATGTATTAACTGTCACTGAATCATGCATAAAGCCACACAGTTCTTTGAATACCAACACATTTCAATCTCTTATCATTTAGAAAATATTCTGCCATTCTACAAAAGTGGGTGATCTCACATGTTTCTGCATCATATTCCATGTGTTGTTCCTTCATCTATTTGCTTTGGCGTTTACATCATTCGGCAGCTTTTCCTGCCTTCTCACAACCCACCCTGTCATTGACTTAGTAGGATCAGCAAACAATATTATACTATGACTCTTCATCCAAACGCATGACTTAGACTGTGAACAGCAGGATCCCAGCACCAATCCAAACCACGCCTCAAGTAGACACAAATTATCATCACATACTGTAAATGGCTCATTTAATCCTGCACGGTCCCCGATTCTTCATTATTAACTGCCAACATGACATTAACCCTTGATTTTTCCTTTTCTTTTACTCATGACCAACTCACCTAGTCCTATTCTCCATTTTCTACCTATAAACCAATCTTCAGTCCACAACTTATATTACCTGCAACATCATGGGCAGTATTTTATTTTCTGTGGCTCTTTATCATAGCATAAATACACTACATTCAATACACCTCATTATTTATTCTGCTATTTAAACTTCAAGGGACTAACAGATGTATCAAACACAGTTTTCCTTTCATAAAGTCATAACTATTTGCTCAGTTCTATTTATGATTTCAGTCTGATTACCACTTTGTTAATAATGGATTCTAGAATTTCCCTTTCATCGATCTGAGGTTTATTGGCCTATAGTTTCCTGTATTCTCTGTTAATTCTTTCCCAAATAATCCTATTACTTTTGACACCTTCCAATCTATGCGAACTGTTCTCGAGTATAAGGATTTTGGGAAGATGACCTCCTGTCTCTTCATTATCTCCAGCTCTCACTACTTTCAGAAGCATGTCAGGCAGCCCTTCAGGAGATTAATTGCCTTTCAGTCTCACTAATTTCTCAATTTTTCACCAATGGCACATTCTCTGCACCCCTCGTTCAAATCTATATCTGTAATTCTTCACTATTTCCGCAGAATCTCTTGTGCCTTCTTCTGGAAAGGCAGGGAGAAATATTTGTTTAATTTCTCCACCAGTTTCTAACTTTACACTTTAAATTCTCCTGACATTGTTTGCGGTATTTGCTTGGCTGTTCCTTTTTTTTGCATCCATGGTAGTTTTTACAGTCCACATTTTCCTTGGCCAACTCTCATATTTATTTTCCCTCAATAATTCAATTGTTCAATGGTACTTTATTGTCACATGTACTGAGGTACAGATGCATACAGTTCAGTAAAATCATTGTCCAGAAGCAGAATCTGTGTCAAATACAAATGTATAGGAATAGTTTCCTCAGACAATATACAAGTCACAATGTTTTTATACAATTTTTCTAGTCCAAGTTGTTATGTGTGAAAATTTCTGAATTTGATCATAAAGGCCCGTTGTCCTGGCTGACGTGAAAGGTTCGGCCTGATCAAGTGACGTTGTTGGTGTTCTCCACCGCTGCTCAGTGCTGTTACAGAACAAATCTGATCCCTGGGCTGGGCCCCTTGGACTGGTGCCCAATTCAATCGAGCTCCAGGCTGCTACAGGGTCTCCAACGGCCCACTCCACTGATTCCTCGATCCTGACACACTGTCCTTCGCCTCACCCGGCCACCGTTCCCATGTCCCAGGAGTGCCTCCCGCAGGCGACCTTGTAACACCCAGAGCCTTTTTTGAGGGCATGGGAGGTAAGATGCCAATACGGTTAGCGGTACCTTTGTTTCTCTGCATCTGCCACTGCCGCCATCTTGAACGGGTGTCTTTTCCTGATTAATACCTGTGTCCTCCTTTGCTGAATTTTGAACATTTCCAATTCTCCGGTTTACCAATTATTTAGGCCAATAACAGTCTTTCATTATCAGCTTTGGCTAGGTCATTTTTTAACTTTCATTTAGCTTTAAATTACATGTTTTTTTTTAATGCAAATCAAAAGAACTACAGGCGCTGAAAATTTTAAATTATAACAGAAAATTCTGGAAAAACTCAGATTTTCCAGGACTTTCTGCTTTGATACTCTTTACATGTTAGCCAATTCTCATTTTACTTCGGAGTCACGTGAGTGACTACGTGAAGAAGACCCGTCAGGGCGCATGCGCGTCATTACGTCTGACGCATTGGCGCCCGGCAGCGGGAGGACGGAGCTCCTCCTGCAAGGTGAGTAGTTTAGAGCTCCACCAAAGTCGGGGAGACTTTGGAGGAGTTAGGAAAAAGTAGACAAATTGTTTCTGTGTGTTTTTTCCCCACATACAGGAACAAGGAAAAGGTGCAGGTCTGCTGCCGACAAGGAGAGAGAGAGCTGGGGACGCAGTCTCTGAAAGGCAGCCTGTCACCTCGGGGGAGTCGCAAGCCGG
This sequence comes from Malacoraja senta, assembly GCA_038087875.1. Taxonomy (NCBI): domain Eukaryota; kingdom Metazoa; phylum Chordata; class Chondrichthyes; order Rajiformes; family Rajidae; genus Malacoraja; species Malacoraja senta. Next base: position 34,161,217 of record CM075983.1, read on the forward strand.
TAGCGGTGCGGCGACAGACTTGGCAAAGTGCCCAGCCGGGTACACAGCCAATGCCAGTCGGGCGGTAGACAAAAGCCAAGTCTGCAAGGGCTATAGACTCCGCAGAGTCGGGCCACGAGAGTCCCGTCGGGGACAGGATACCGTTCCCCAGGGGTTATCCAAAAGGAGCAGCTCATACAGGGGCTGCTCCACAGAGACGCTCCAGGGGAGTTATGCAGGCGGGAAGCCATAGAGAAGGCTCCGCTGGCAGTGCCTAGAAGAGGTTCTGCTTCACAAAGCCACACTCCAGGGGAGTTGTGCAGGCGGGAAGCCATAGGTAAGGCTCCGCTGGCAGTGCCTAGGAGAGGCCTGCTTCACAAAGCCACACTCCAGGAGGAGTTGTGCAGGCGGGAAGCCTTAGGGAAGGCTCCGCTGGCAGTGCCTAGTAGAGGCCTGCTTGAAAGCACCCTCTTTGCAAGAGGTGAGTGCAGAAGGGCAGATACGCTCTGACCCTGAGTCCGACGACTTCCAAAGGGAGGGCAGGCAGCTGCCAGAGCTGACACCGTGTGCAGCACGGTTTGCCATGTTGTCGGACGCTGGTGAGCCTCTGGGTGAGGAACTTGTCACCAGCATAAATTACCAAGTCTCACATCAGCTACAGGAGCTGACAATGGATGAGACCGTAAGGAAGCATGAAGCCCCAATCAACTGTGGACTGTTAAAACCTCCTGTTGGGAACAGGAAGAATTGGGGCAAGATGGGCATACTAATGAGAGCCCAGGAGCATGTGAAGCTCCAGCATATTTTAAAGTTGCTGGCATCTGGTATAACGAGCTTTGCCAGGATGGTGGATGGAGAGGCCATGACAAATTACAACAAAAGATGCTATTGTGGAGTGCCCACTTTGAGATCAACTGCCTCCGCAAGACGGCGATTAGACCAACCATCAATTCTAAATATGCTTCACGCTGCCAGCGTGGCACAGTGCAACTGGCACAGCTGTTTGGCGAGGATTTCGCACAGCAGGTGAAGGAGCTGGAGGAGGAGGCTAAGACGGCAGCCACATATCCACCAAAGCGGAAGTATCCCTATAAGCGAGGAGACTGGTCTGGGCAAGGGACGAGTCCAGCTACGACGCAGCGCAGTTGGCGTTCGGCGGTAGCAGCGCCAGGGAAGGTGAGATATATAGCTCAAGGCCGGGGAAGAATGCCAGGTGGTAAGGAGGTAAGAGGGTCTGGTTCTCATGTAGACAGATCTAATGTGATACAATTAAATGTTTACCTCAGATATGTTTATACTGAAGGTTATTGAAGGCTATCGAATAAAGCTTAATGCAAATTCTGATTTACCCATGCAACATGTTCCAAAAAGGAGTTTGACTTCAGTATCACTGAACAATTGGAAGTTCAGGTGGAACTTGCAAGCTTATGTAATAAAGGTGTAATTGCTAAGGCAGTTTACCAAAGCCATCAGTTTGTGTCCAATATCTTTCCCAGATGGGTGTTGCAGAATTATACTGGACCTGAATAGGATTAACTTTTTTGTATGGTATAGTCATTTTAAGATGGAAACGTTTGTGAAGGAGATCTTAAAGATGCGGATTCAGTGTCTGTTCATTTGCAGGATAGAAGATTTAAAATTCAGCTGGATGGGGCAATTATGCCAATACAATGCACTGCCTAATGGTTTGTCTTCAGCTCCTAGAGTGAATACAAATTTGTTAAAACCTATTCTAGGCATGATGAGATCAAGGGCATGTGCTCATGGCTTAACTAGATAATATCTTTATTGTAGGACAATCAAAGGAAACAGCTGAAGCATCAGTGGCAGTGGGTAAAAAACACTTTTTAACATAAGCTATCCAGAGAAATCTAAATTTATACCTGTGACACAAATTGACTAGTTGGGTTCACAATAGGCTTAATCAACATGATTGTGACCTTGCCCAGGCAAAAAAGGGTAGAGCTAATTAAGAGCTGTATCAAGTTAATTGCTGACACACAGCCTTCAATTAGCCAGGTGACAAGTCTGCTGTGGTAATTGCTGGCAGCATTTCCAGCAGTTCAATATGGCCACTTTATTATCTACAATTACAAAGATCAAAGGAACAAGCATTGATGATACATTAGGGTCATTATAACAGACCTATGCTTCTATCAATAGAGGCTGTTGCTGATGTACAATGGGGGATTCAGCACGTGTCCACTAGTAGTTCCAAAGTGTTATTGGACCAAGCTTCCATGATTTTGCAGACCGATGTCAGAGCACTTGGGTAGGGTGCTACTGATACAAGATCCAGCTGTGGAGACAGATGGACATTGCTTCTGCAAACATGGGGAATTAACCAACAGTATTTTATAGATTCAAGGCTTATGGCATTAACAAAACTAGTTTGCATGTGCAGTGCAACATAGACAACACTACAGCAGTTGCTTATATGAATCACATGGGTGGAATCAAATCGTTATCATGTGACAGGTTGGTAAATAAAATTGGACCTGGAGTAGGGATAAAGAGATTTGGATTGGAGCTATCTATCTGCCAAGGAAACTTAATGTAGTACCAGATGGCAGCTCATGGAAATTCTGTGATAATACAAAGTGGATGTTGAACCAGGATGTGTTCAAGAACATAGTACTTCTATATGGAAGGCCAAAATATGTTTCATGGGCACCAGATCCAGGGGCAGTGGCAATTGATGCTTTTTCACTAAATTGGGATGATATGTTTGTGTACATTTTCCCACCATTCTGCCTCATAGCTCGGTGTTTGAGAAAATCAAGCAGGATGCCGCTTCAGGGGTTTTGGTGATACCAAATTGCCCGATTCAACCATGGTTCCCTCTGATGTTACAGATAGCGATCCAACCTCCTTTTGCTGATTCCAAACAGTAGGAATTTGCTGGACCATCCAGTAACGCGTTAAGTTCATCCGTTATGTGATCGTATTGATCTGTTAATTTGCAGGTTTTTAAGAATGCCTTACATTGGTCGAGGACTTTCTAGGCCAACGGTGGATATACTCACTGCAGCCTGGAGAAAGAGTACTCAAAAGCAGTATATGACTTATGTAAAAAATGGGAACAATATGGTGTTCAAAAGAATATTCAATATGATACTGTAGTTATTGAAAATGTGCTAGAGTTTATCTACACTTTATTATGATGAGGGTCTTAGCTATACTGCTATCAATACAGCTAGAAGTGCTTTGTCGGCATGTCTTGTAATAGGTACACGGACACAAAGTATAGGTTCTCACCCTCTCATATCTAGGTTGATGAAAGGAATCTTTAATTCCAAACCGCCTAAGCCTAGGTATATGGTCATCTGCGAGGTAAGCGTTGTTCTTAACATACTTCGTCATTGGGTCTCTGTCACGTCTATAACTTTGTTAAAATTAACCATGAAATTGGCTATGCTAATGGCATTGGTGTCAGTACAGAGAGTGCAGACTTTGCAAAAACTTCAGTTCGAGAGAATGGAAGTGAATACAGACGATGTTCTGTTTTATATTTCTGACCTGCTCAAACAAAGCAAGCCAGGTGTGACACGATTTAAGATTGTGTTCTCAGCATATCCTACAGCTCAATGTTTATGTATAAGGACACATTTGTTACATTACATTGAAGCCACAAGGGCTTTAAGACAAGAAGAAACAGGATTATTTGTCAGTTACAAGAAGCCAACATAAAAGAGTGGCAGTTCAGACTATCTCAAGGTGGTTAAAGCAAGAGTTGGTTCAGGCAGGAATTAACATTTATGTGTTTACATCTCATTCCACTAGCGCAGTAGCAACATCCGCGGCCAGGGCGATGGACGTTCCCATCGACCATATATTAAAAGCCGCAGGTTGGAAAAATGAACTTGTGTTTCAGCAATACTACCATCGGCCGATTGCCGATGGAGGGCTGTTTGCCAACTCAATATTGAGTGCTGTTGCTATTGTTTAAAGTCTGTTTTCAATACTGTTTCATTCTGTTTCGTTTGTTGCCCCTACATTAAGAGGGTTTATTGGTTGTTTTATGACCAAAAATAAAACTGTTTTGTTTTTGCATGATATGCAATGTCATGTTTACAGCATTATTGATGATACTCAGAGTCAATCGATGCAGTGAGAAGCTGGGATTTTGATCTGCTGCATAAAAATCACAGAGCTTTAAAATCTTCACGTAGTCACTCACGTGACTCCGAAGTAAAATAGTAAGATTAAACGAGAATTTACCAGTTTGAAGTTTGATCTTTATTTTATGAGGAGTTACGTTGGTGATTACGTGCCCGCCACGCCCAACCCTCTCTCATAGAAAAAAGGTCATAATGGTAGTTCTCATGTTGGTCATCTTAATATGTTACTTCAATTATGGTGTTGTCTGTGATTTCATACCGCTGCTTTGAAGATTGACGCGCATGCCCCTGACGGGTCTTCTTCACGTAATCACCAACGTAACTCCTCATAAATAAAGATCATACTTCAAACTGGTAAGTTCTCGTTTAATCTTACTATTTACTATCATATCTTTAGAAGCAGTTTTCCAATCTCTTGTAGTGAAACCATGCCTCACACCTTTGTAATTTGCTTTGATTTGATTTATGAAACTGCTTTCAGATTGAAATAAATCACTTCAAATCCTCAAATGAAATTCCATTATTTTATGATCATAGTTCATAAATGACCCCTTTACTACAAGATTATTAACTACTCACTCATTGAAAATTATTTACTCCCACATAAATGTAGCAACATACTGGTTTTGAAAACCACCCCACACATATTAATGGTCATTTGGTTTGCCCATTGTATACACAATTGTGGCACCACCAGTAGAGCTGCGGCCTTGCAGCTGGAGTTGTCTTGCATTGTTTTTGTCTGTGTGGAACATGCCGAAGTGAAGGTTATGGTTCTTCCTCTGACCACAGGTGTTTCTCCTCACGGGTCACCTGGTTTCCTCCCACATCCCAAAGATTCTTGATTAGTACGGGTGTCAGAGTTTATGAGGAGAAGGCAGGAGAATGGGGTTAGCAGGGAGAGATAGATCAGCTATGATAGAATGGCGGAGTAGACGTGAAAGGCCGAATGGCCTAATTCTGCTCCTATCACTTATAATCTTATGATCTTTTGATTTCATGATCTTATGTGCACGTTGATAGTTTAATTGGCTACTGTAGATTGTCCTGGTCTGCAGGTAAATGGTACGATCGTGGTGGGGTGTGGCGAGTTGTTGGAAGAGTGTCAAAAACTAGTTACTGGGAAAAAGTAGCGAATTAAGGTTTCTCTGTGTGTTGGCATAGATTCAAAGTTGTAAGGGAATATGGAATTATGTAAATTGAAGTCTGCCATGGCTATTGTATGTATTGGCTTTTTTTACATGCAACTCTAATTTCCTTATTTATATGATGCCCTACATTACCTCCACAGTTTGGAAGCCTGAAGAAACTAGCTGCCAATGTTTTCTGCTCCTGGCTATTTTAAGGCTCTGCTCAAAATCCAGGCCACAACTTTTCTTCTGCCGTTTTTCATTGTAAAGAGTCTCCATGTAATTTTGCATTTTGTTGACCTCTTCTAAAAATTAAGTAGAGTAATACTCCACTAATCCAGCATGTGTAGACCTTTAATAGTTCTGGGCAGTTTCCAAGGGTTACAGGAAGTAGACATTTAAATTGAAAGAACGTATGTGAAAGATGTCTGGGTGAGTGGAATGGTCTCACTATCATAGAAACATAGAAACATAGAAAATAGGTGCAGGAGTAGGCCATTCGGCCCTTCGAGCCTGCACCGCCATTCAATATGATCATGGCTGATCATCCAACTCAGTATCCCGTACCTGCCTTCTCTCCATACCCCCTGATCCCCTTAGCCACAAGGGCCACATCTAACTCCCTCTTAAATATAGCCAATGAACGGCCTCAACTACCCTCTGTGGCAGAGAGTTCCAGAGATTCACCACTCTCTGTGTGAAAACGTTTTTCCTTATATCGGTCTTAAAGGATTTCCTCCTTATCCTTAAGCTGTGACCCCTTGTCCTGGACTTCCCCAACATCGGGAACAATCTTCCTGCATCTAGCCTGTCCAACCCCATAAGAATTTTGTACGTTTCTATAAGATCCCCTCTCAATCTCCTAAATTCTAGCGAGTATAAGCCAAGTCTATCCAGCCTTTCTTCATATGAAAGTCCTGACATCCCAGGAATCAGTCTGGTGAACCTTCTCTGCACTCCCTCTATGGCTATAATGTCCTTCCTCAGATTTGGAGACCAAAACTGTATGCAATACTCCAGGTGTGGTCTCACCAAGACCCTGTACAACTGCAGTAGAACCTCCCTGCTCCTATACTCAAATCCTCTTGCTATGAAGGCCAACATACCATTCGCTTTCTTCACTGCCTGCTGCACCTGCATGCCTACTTTCAATGACTGGTGTACCATGACACCCAGGTCTCGCTGCATCTCCCCATTTCCTAATCGGCCACCATTTAGATAATAGTCTGCCTTCCCGTTTTTGCCACCAAAGTGGATAACCTCACATTTATCCACATTATACTGCATCTGCCAAACATTTGCCCACTCACCCAGCCTATCCAAGTCACCTTGCAGTCTCCTAGCATCCTCCTCACAGCTAACACTGCCCCCCAGCTTAGTGTCATCCGCAAACTTGGAGATGTTGCTTTCAATTCCCTCGTCCAGATCATTAATATAAATTGTAAATAGATGGAGTCCCAGCACCGAGCCCTGCGGTACCCCACTAGTCACTGCCTGCCATTGTGAAAAGGACCCGTTTACTCCTTCTCTTTGCTTCCTGTTTGCCAGCCAGTTCTCTATCCACATCAATACTGAACCCCCAATACCGTGTGATTTAAGTTTGTAGCCTAATCTCTTATGTGCTACCTTGTCGAAAGCCTTCTGAAAGTCCAGATACAACACATCCACTGGTTCTCCCCTATCCACTCTACTAGTTACATCCTCGAAAAATTCTATAAGATTCGTCAGACATGATTTACCTTTCGTAAATCCATGCTGACTTTGTCCAATGATTTCACCACTTTCCAAATGTGCTGCTATCCCATCTTTAATAACTGACTCTAGCAGTTTCCCCACTACCGATGTTAGACTAACTGGTCTGTAATTCCCCGTTTTCTCTCTCCCTCCCTTCTTAAAAAGTGGGGTTACGTTTGCTACCCTCCAATCCTCAGGAACTACTCCAGAATCTAAGGAGTTTTGAAAAATTATCACTAATGCATCCACTATTTCTGGAGCTACTTCCTTAAGTACTCTGGGATGCAGCCTATCTGGCCCTGGTGATTTATCGGCCTTTAATCCATTCAATTTACCCAACACCACTTCCTGACTAACCTGGATTTCACTCAGTTCCTCCATCTCCTTTGACCCGCGGCCCCCTGCTATTTCCGGCAGATTATTTATGTCTTCCTCAGTGAAGACGGAACCAAAGTAGTTATTCAATTGGTCCGCCATATCCTTGTTCCCCATGATCAATTCACCCGTTTCTGACTGCAAGGGACCTACATTTGTTTTAACTAATCTCTTTCTCTTCACATATCTATAAAAACTTTTGCGGTCAGTTTTTATGTTCCCTGCCAGTTTCCTTTCATAATCTATTTTCCCTTTCCTAATTAAGCCCTTTGTCGTCCTCTGTTGGTCTCTAAATTTCTCCCAGTCCTCTGGTATGCTGCTTTTTCTGGCTAATTTGTACGCATCATCTTTTGCTTTGATACTATCCCTGATTTCCCTTGTTATCCACGGATGCACTACCTTCCCTGATTTATTCTTTTGCCGAACTGGGATGAACAATTTTTGTAGTTTATCCATGCAGTCTTTAAATGCCTTCCATTGCATATCCACCGTCAACCATTTTAGAACTAATTGCCAGTCAATCTTGGCCAATTCACGTCTCATACCCTCAAAGTTACCTTTCTTTAAGTTCAGAACCGTTGTTTCTGAATTAACAATGTCACTCTCCATCCTAATGAAAAACTCAACCATATTATGGTCACTCTTGCCCAAGGGGCACGCACAACAAGACTGCTAACTAACCCTTCCTCATTACTCAATACCCAGTCTAGAATAGCCTGCTCTCTCATTGATCCTCTACATGTTGGTTTAGATAACTATCCCGCACACATTCCAAGAAATCCTCTTCCTCAGCACCCTGCCAATTTGATTCACCCAGTGTATTTGTAGATTGAAGTCACCCATTATAACTGTTTTGCCTTTGTTGCACGCATTTCTAATTCCTGTTTGATGCCCATCCCCAACTTCACTATTGTATTCTTTTTGTATTCAATTTTATTGTCATTATCTCATTAAGAGACAACGAAATGGATTTTCCTTACAGTCATGTATCATAAAAATAAATATAAATCAATAAAAAAGCACAAACACAGAAGTCCACGGACAGAACATAACCCACAGCGGCACCAAAGTTAAGGAAGGTACCATAGTCCAGCCAGCCTCCCCGCCGATCTTCCCAGATGTTCACCCGTAGTCGGGGCCTCCCGAGCACCCGCAGTCGCCACCACGAGCGGCCCGATGCTCAGGCCCTCTCGCCGGGAACGGTGGAACCCCGACGGAGAACATCCTCAGCGGCCCGGACCTCAAATCAGCCACCTCCCACCGGAGTCCACGGCTCCCGAAGTCCACAGGCCGAGCCGGGCGGAGTCGCAGGACTTCGCGATGTTGGTCAGCGCCGCCCGCGTTGGAGCTCCGCGAACCTGCTACGTGGCCTGTACACAACACTCACCAGCGTTTTCTGCCCCTTAGTGTTTCGCAGCTCTACCAATACCGATTCCACATCCTCCAAGCTAATGTCCTTCCTTTCCACTGCGTTAATCTCCTCTCTAACCAGCAACGCTACCCCACCTCCTTTTCCTTTCTCTCTATCCCTCCTGAATATTGAATATCCCTGGATGTTCAGCTCCCAGCCTGGTCAACCTGGAGCCATGTCTCCGTGATCCCAACTATATCATAATCATTAATTGCTATCTGCATGTTCAACTCATCCACCTTATTACGAATGCTCCTTGCATTGAGACACAAAGCCTCCAGGCTTGTTTTTACAACGCCGTTACCCCTTATACAATTATGTTGAAAAGTGGCTCTTTTTGATTTTTGCCCTGGATTTGTCTGCCTGCCACTTTTACTTTTCACCTTGCTACCTATGCTTCCGCCCGCATTTTCACCCTCTGTTTTTTCTGCTCACCCATTTAAGAACCCCACCACCTCTTATTCTCTGTTTATTATTGTTTTCTTCTTTCCCTCCTACATGTTGGGTCTGAGTGCTTTCCTTCTCTGCCTCCTGCCTCACACACTGTCTAATAGCATTCTCTATTTGAGTCCCTCCCCCCAAACATTCTAGTTTAAAGTCTCCCCAGTAGCCTTTGCAGATCTCCACCGCCAGGATATTGGTCCCCCTCAGGTTCAAGTGCAACCCATCCTTTTTGTACAGGTCGAACCTTCCACAAAAGAGGTCCCAATGATCAGAAATTTGAATCCCTGCCTTCTGCACCAGTCCTTCAGCCACGCATTTATCCTCCACCTCGCTCCATTCCTACTCTCACTATCGCGTGCACAGGCAAGTAATCCCGAGATTGTTACATTTGCTGTCCTTCTCTTTAACTCCCTCCTAACTACCTAAATTCTCCTTCAGGACCTCTTCTCTTTTTTTACCTATGTCATTGGTACCTATATGTACACGACCTCGGGCTCCTCTCCCTGCCCTTTCAGGATATCTTGGACACGTTGAGACACATCACAGACCCTGGCACCAGGGAGGCAAACTACCATCCGGGTCTCCCGACTGCGTCCACAGAATCGCCTGTCTGACCCCCTAACTATAGAGTCCCCTATTAGTATTGCCCTCCTCTCTTTTCCTTACCCTTCTGAGCAACAGGGCCGGTCTCTATACCGGAGGCCCGGCCGCTGTCGCTACCCCCAGGTAGGCTGTCCACCCCAACAGTGCTCAAACAGGAGTACTTATTTGTCAAGGTGTACAGCCACCGGGGTACTCTCTAGTCCCTGCCTGTGCCCCTTGCCTCTCCCAACCGTGATCCACTTGCCTGCCTCCTGTGGTGTTGGAGTGACCACATCCCTGTAACTCCTCTCAATGACTTCCTCGCTCTCCCTGACCAGACGGAGGTCATCGAGCTGCTGCTCCAGGTTCCTAATACGGTCCATTAGGAGCCCCATCTCGATACACCTGGTGCAGATGTGGACGTCTGGAGGCTATCAGACTCCATGACTTCCCACATCTGACATCCAGAACAGTAAACTGCCCTGGCCCTCATACTCCCCTTACCCTGGATAGAATACAAAACAAACTGCTAGAATACAAAACAAACTGATACAATACAAAACAAACTGATACAATACAAAACAATCAGCAGGGATCTGACTCCCAATCAGCTGCTCCCTCTTGTCTGCTTCCACCAATCAGCGGCTTCCTCAAGCCCACTTGTTTGCCCCGCGCTCCACTTAATCCCCTACCGCTCGGGTGTAGCTCCTCCCTCTGCGACCGCTCCAACGGCTCTCGGGCCTCTGTAAGGAACAAGCAAGCCCCGCGCTCCACTTTATCCCTACCGCTCGGGTGTAGCACCTCCCTCTGCGACCGCTCCAACGGCTCTCGGCCTCTGTAAGGAACAAGCAAGCCCGCGCTCCACTTTATCCCCTACCGCTCGGGTGTAGCTCCTCCCTCTGTGACCGCTCCAACGGCTCTCGGCCTCTGAGAGGTATACAAACTATACAACAACCCTTCCTGGTAGACTCTAGTTGTTAACATCCTTAAGTCCTTTTGGACCTTTTGGATTATAGGAGGCAAAGAGTAGTAATGAGTGATGTTTGGTTTTCAGATTACAGGCCTACGATCAGTGGTGTGTCACAGCAATCGGTAGTGGGTTCTTTGTTGTCCGTCATATGTAGATAGATGTTTAGACATACTAAAATAATTTGGAAGTGAATGCACATGCAATGATTAGTAAGAATGCAGATGAAATCAAAATTGTTGTATAGTGGACATTGTGGAAAGATGTCTAACAAGATCTAGATCAACTGTGAAAGTGGTTGAAAGAAAGTCTGATGGAATTTAACTCAGACAAATGCTAACTGAGGCATTTTGGGAGGTTAAACCTGGACAGGACATACTCTGCGAATGGTATGGGCTCTGGGGAGTATTTTGAATACATTGGACTTCAAATACCTAGTTCCTTGAAATAGCAACACAACTGTACAGCTATACAGATAGTATATGTTTTTGTGTGCCTGAAACATTAAGTAGAGGAGTTGGGATGTCATGTTACAGTTGTACAAGTCATTAGTTAACACTTGGAATATTGTATGTAGATCCTGGTTACTACACGAAAGGAAGGGTGTAATTAAGCTGGAATGGGTGCAGAAAAGATTCCACAGGAATTGCAGGACTGAAGGGTTTGAGTTAAAGGGAGAACTTGAATAAAGTGGGACTATTTTCTTTGGAGTGAAGGAGGCTGAGGGATAACCTTATGGAGGTTTATTAAATTTGAGGAGCATATAAAGGATAGATGGACTGTCCTTTTTCCTTGGACAAATGAGACTAAAACTAGAGGTTTAAAGTAAGAATGGAGAGATTTAAAGGAGACTAGACCAAGTGCAGACCCATTGGGTCTGTTCCCCCAATGCGCGGTTGCAAGGGGGGAGGGCTGCCTGACGTCATCGCGCAATGCCACGCGCTAGGCATACGCCGTGAAGATGCTGCATACGACCGTCAATATGCTGCGTACGACGTCAAGACGCTGCATACGTCGGTGGAGATGGTTGCGTATGCTCTCAATGCGCCTGCGGGCCGACAGGCCGTTGACGCGCAGGATTTTTGGACAGTGCAAGCATGCAGGCCGGCAGCGAGGACTGCGAAAAAGCAGGCGGGGGGAACCAGCCAATCTGTGCCTTCCGCCAGCGTGCCGGGGGGGGAGGAGAACTGGGCGGCAGCAGCCGTTATGGTCGCGCGGCATGCGATGAGAAGGTGGCCAGTAGGAGGCGACAAAATGAGCGAGTGTGGGGAGGGGGAAGGATTTTATTAAAAATGTGTACAGAAAAATGACGAAATTTTAATGAGGAGTGGATATGCGATTGTAAAAGTAAAATCGCTAGCGAAATGGTAAAAATCTCGGAGTTTTTGCGTGTGGTTTTGGCGAACCAACGAATCAAAGGCAAAATCAAATGACATACACCTGACATACACCCACACACAAACAGGAGAGAGGGGTGAGGAGAGATGAGTGAGGAGGGAGGAGAGAGGGGGGAGCAGAGGGGTGAGGAGGGGGGAGATGAGGCGAGAAGTGGGGAGGGGGGTGAGAGCGGTGGGTGAGGGGGTAGAGAAGGGTGGGAAAGGGAAGGGGAGGGGAGAGGAGAGTGGAAGAGAGGAGAGGGGAAGAGGGGGAGGGAGAGGAGAGGGAGATTAGATTAGAGGGGAGAGAGAGAGAGTAGAGGGGAGAGAGTGAGTAGAGGGTGGAGTGAGGGGGAGAGAGAGGAGGGGGGGGAGTGAGGGGAGGGAGGGGAGAAGGAGAGTTGGAGGGGAGAGAAGAGGAGGGGGAGAGTTGGAGGGGGAGAGAAAAGGAGGGGGGATGTGGAGGGGGGAGAGGTGGAGGGGGGGGAGATAAGAGGAGCGGGAGAGGTGGAGGAGGGAGAGGGGGAGGAGAATAAGAGGTGGAGGGTGGAGGGGGGAGTGGAAGGGGGTAGAAGGGAGGGGGTGGCAGAGTGGGGGAGGGGAGGGAGAGAGAAGGGAGGAGAGAGGGTGGTAGAGGTGGGGGAGAGAGGGGAGGGGAGGTGGAGAGAGATTGGAGGGGGGAGAGTGGAGAAGGAGAGAGTGGAGGGGGAGAGAGAAGAGGGGGAGAAAGAGGAGGGAGAGAGAGGGGATGGGGAAGAGAGAGAGGAGGGGGAGAGAAGGGGGGAGAGAGAGAAGGGGGAGAGAGAGGAGGGGGGAGAGAAGGGGGGAGAGAGAGAAGGGGGAGTGAGTGAAGGGGAGAGAGAGAAGGGGGAGAGAGAGAAGGGGAGAGAGAGAAGGGGGAGAGAGAGAAGGGGGAGTGGGAGAGAGGTGATTGGGAGAAAGGCATGGGGGTGGAAGGGAGGGACGGATGGGGAGAAAGAGATTAGAGGGGAGAAAGAGATTAGAGGGGAGAGAGTGAGTAGATGGGAAGTAAGGGGGAGAGAGAGGAGGGGGTGAATGAGGGGGGTGAGAGGAGAGGTGAGGGGGAGACTTGGAGGGGGGAGAAGAGGAGGGGGAGAGTTGGAAATGGGAGATTTGGAAGGTGGAGAGAAGAGGAGGGGGAGAGGTGGAGGGGGAGAGGGTGGTGGGGGAGAGGTGGAGGGGTGAGGTGGGGGTGAGAAGAGGATTGGGAGAGGTGATGGGGGAGGGTGGAGAGGGGGGTGGAGTGGAGGGGTGTGAGAGAGGGAGGAGAATACGATGTGGAGGGGGGTAGAGGGAAGGTGGATAAAAGGGAGGGGGAGGCGGAGGGAGAAAGGAGGGAGGAGAGTGGGTGATAGTGGGAGGGGGAGAGGGAAGGGGGAGAGGGGGAGGTGGAAAGAGATTGGATGGGGAGAGAGGACAGGGAGAGAGAAGAGTAGAGGGAGGAGGGAGAGAGAGTGGGAGGGGGGGGTGAGAGGGGGGAGCGAGAAGGGAGGAGAGAGTAGGGGAGAGGGGGTAATAGCACGGGAGGGAGGGAGGGGAAGAGAGAGAATAGAGGGGAGAGAGTACTGGGGAGTGGGGTGAGGGAGGGGAGGTGAGAGAGGATGGGGGTGAGTGAGGGGGTTGGAGGAGATGGGGAAGGGGAGAGTAGAGGGGGAGTTGGAGAGGGGAGAGAAGAGGAGGGGAGAGGTGGAGGGGGTGAGATGAGGAGGGGAGAGGTGGAGGTGGGAGAACAGGAGGGGATGGAGGAGAGGAGAGGGGGGGGGAGGATAGGAGTGTAGAGGTGGAGGGGAGAGGGGGAGTGCAGGGCAGCAGAGAGGGAGGGGATAGATAGGGAGGGGGTTAGATAGGGAGGGGGTAGATAGGGAGGGGGGTAGGGCAATTTGCTCTATTTGATTGTGCACGCCAGGTGATTGTTTCGTGAGATCCATTGTGATTGTACATCTGTGAGATGTCTCTGTGAGTCATGCAGCTCTTTGATTTTAGTGGGCTCACGTGAAGGGTTCCAATCTCCTAGACCTGACCCATTGTGATGTCATATCATAGGTAAATGAGATCCATTGTGATTGGACATCTGTGATGGCACCGTGAGTCATGCAGCAGCTCGCTGGCCAGCAGGATTTAAAAAAATTAGTGGTTGGGGGGGAGGATGGATTTTATTTAAAAATGTGTACATAAAAAACGACGAAATTTAATGAGGGATGTGTTAGGGTATGTAAAAGTGTAATGTCTAGCAAAATGGAAAAAATCTTGGAGTTTCCGCCTGTGGTTTTGGCGGAGCAAGGAATCAAAGGCCAAATCTGACACCCACAAATAAATAAACACATCCACACACACACGGAGTTTTAAAATTATACTGGACCAAGTGCAGACCCATTGGGTCTGTTCCCGCAACGTGCGGTTGCAAGGGGGGGCTGCCTGACGTCATTGCGCAACGCCACGCGCTAGGCGTACGCCGTCAAGACGCTGCGTACGACATCAATACGCTGCGTACGATGTCAAGACGCTGCGTACGACCGTGGAGATGCTGCGTATGCCCTCAATGCGCCTGCGGGCCGACAGGCCGTTGACGCGCAGGATTTTTGGACAGTGCAAGCGTGCGGGCCGGCAGCGAGGACTGCAAAAAGCAGCAGGGGATCAGCCGATCTGTGCCTTCCGCCAGCGTGAGAGAGCCGCGCCGGGGGGGGGAGTGGAGGAGAGCTAGGGGACAGCAGCCATTATGGTCGCGCGGCACGCGATGAGAAGGTGGCCAGCAGGAGGCGACAAAATGAGTGAGTGGGGGGAAGGATTTTATTTAAAATGTGTACAGAAAAATGACGAAATTTAATGAGGAGTGGATATGCGAATGTAAAAGTAAAATCGCTAGCGAAATGGTAAACGTTTCTGAGTTTTTGCGCGTGGTTTTGGCAAACCAACGAATCAAAGGCAAAATCAAAATTACCCACACACACACACACTGGAGAGAGGGGTGAGGATAGATGGGTGTGGAGAGAGGGGAGGGGGGAGGAGAGAGGGGGAGGAGAGGGTGAGGAGGGGGGAGAGGGGAGAGGGAGGGGAGAGAGGGGGGAGGGGAGAGAGAGTGTGGGGAGGGGAGGGGAGGAGAGTGGGGGGGGTGACAGGGGTAGGGAAAGTGGTGTGGTAGGGGGGGAGAGAAGGGTGGGTAGAGAAGGGTGGGAGAGGGGAAGGGGAGAGGAGAGGAGAAGAGGGGAGTGGAGAGGGGAAGATGGGGAGGGGAGAAGTGAGGGAGATTAGAGGGGAGAGAGAGAAAGTAGAGGGGTGAGAGAGAGAGTAGAGGGGAAAGGGACGGGGAGAGAGGAGGGGGTGAGTGAGGGGGAGGGAGGAAGGGGAGGGGGAGAGTTGGAGGGGAGAGAAGAGGAGGGGGAGAGTTGGAGGGGGGAGAGAAAAGCAGGGGGAGGTGGAGGGGGTAGGGAAGAGGGGTAGAGTGGAGGGGGGAGAGGGGAGGGTGGAGAGGGGGAGGAGAATAAGAGGTGGAGGGTGGAGGGGGAGTGGAGGGGGGTAGAAGGGAGGGGGTGCAGAGAGGGGGAGGGGGGGAGAGAGGAGGGAGGAGAGAGGGTGGGAAGAGAGAGTGAAGGGGAGAGGCGGGAGGTGGAGAGAGTTTGGGTGGGGGAGAGAGGAGAAGGAGGGAGTGGAGGGTAGAGAGAAGAGGGAGAGAGAGAGGAGGGAGAGAGAGAGGATGGGGAGAGAGAGGAGGGAGAGAAGGGGGGAGAGAGAGAAGGTGGGAGAGAGTGAAGGGGGAGAGGGAAGGGGGCGAGAGAGAAGGGGGAGAGAGAGAAGGGGGGCGTGGGAGAGAGAAGGGTGAGTGGGAGAAAGGCATGGGGGTGGAAGGGAGGGACGGATGGGAGAAAGAGATTAGAGGGGAGACAGAGAGATTAGAGGGGAGAGAGCGAGTAGATGGGAGAGGGGGAGGTAAGGGAGAGAGAGAGGAGGGGGTGAGTGAGGGGGTGAGAGGAGAGGTGAGGGGGAGACTTGGAGGGGGAGAAGAGGAGGGTGGAGAGAAGAGGAGAGGGAGAGATGGAGGGGGAGAGGTGGAGGGGGGAAGTCGGGGAGAGAAGAGGAATGGGAGAGGTGATGGGGAGGGTGGAGGGGGGGCGGGGGGTGGAGAGGAGGTATGGAGAGAGGGAGGAGATTACGATGTGGAGGGGGGTAGAGGGGAGGGGGATAAAATGGGAGGGGGAGGCGGAGGGAGAACGGAGGGAGGAGAGAGGGTGGAGAGGTGGGGGGAGAGGAGGGGGGAGAGGGGGAAGGGGAGAGGGGGAGGTGGAGAGAGATTGGTTGGGGAGAGAGGAGAGAGGAGAGGGAGAGAGAGGAGGGGAGAGAGAAGAGGGGAGAGAGAGGAGGGGGGAGAAAGAGGAGGGGGGAGAGAGAAGGGGTGAGCGAGAAGGAGGGAGAGAGAAGGGGAGAGGGGGAAAGGCATGGGGAGGGAGGGAGGGAGGGGAAGAGAGAGAATAGAGGGGAGAGAGAGATTACAGGGGAGAGGGTGGTGGGAGGGGAGGTGAGTGAGGTGGGGGGTGAGTGAGGGTGTTGGAGGAGATGGGGAGCGGAGAGAGAGGGGGAGTTGGAGGGGTGTGGGAGAGGTGGAGGGGGAGAGGGTGGAGGGGAGAGAGATGAGGAGGTGGGAGGGCGGAGAACAGGAGGCAATAGAGGAGAGGGGGAAGGATAGGAGGGGTAGAGGTGGAGGGGGGAGGGGGAGTGGAGGGAGGGGGTAGATGGGGAGGGGGTAGATAGTGAGCAGATAGATAGGAAGGGGGGTAGATAGGGAGGGGGGGGGTTAGATAGGGAGGGGGGTAGATAGGGAGGGGGGTAGGACAAATTGCTCTATTTGATTGTGCACGCCAGGTTGATTGCATTCGTGGGATCCATCATGATTGTACATCTGTGAAATGGCTCTGTGAGTCATCAGCTGTTTGATTTTAGTGGGCTCACGTGAAGGTTCCAATCTCCTAGCCCCGACCCATTGTGATGTCATATCATAGGTAAATGAGATCCATTATGATTGGACATCTGTGATGGCACCGTGAGTCATGCAGCAGCTCGCTGGCCAGCAGGATTAAAAATAATTGGTGGTTGGAGTGGAGGGAGGGATGGATTTTATTTAAAAATGTGTACATAAAAAGGTCTAAATCTAATAAAGAGTGTTAGAGTATGTAAAAGTGTAATGTCTGGCGAAATGGAAAAAATCGCGGAGTTTTCGCATGTGTTTTGGCGGGAGCAAGGAATCAAAGGCCAAATCTGACACCCACAAATAAATAAACACACACACACACAGAGTTTTAAAAGTATACTGGACAAGTGCAGACCTGTTGGGTCTGTTTCCCCAATGCGTGTTTGCGGGGGGGGGGGGGGGGGTGGCTGCGGCGTCACACTCACACAAACCACCCCCCAAACACACAGGCGGGGGGGAGGGGGGTGTGGTGGAAGTGAGAGAGAGGGAGGGGGAGGGGGGTAGAGGGGTGGTGGAAGAGGGGGAGAGGTGTAGGGGAAGGGGGGTGACGGGAGAGATGGAGGGAGGGGTAGAGAGAGGGTGGGGGAGGGAGAGAGGAGGTGAGGGAGAGGGGTGGGGGAAGGGGGGAGAGAGTGGAAGAGTGGGGAGGGAGGGGGGGAGAGGGGTAGGGGGAGTGGTGGAAGAGGGACAGAGGGGCAGGAGAGGGATCGGGGGAGAGAGGGGAGGGGGTTGGAGGGGGAGTGAGGGGGAATGGGGAGAGAGAGGGGTGGGGGAGGGTTGGGGAGGGAGAGGGGGTGGGGGAAGGGGGAGAGAGTGGAAGAGTAGGGAGGGAGGAGGAGGAGGGGGGTAGGGGGAGTGGTGGAAGAGGGACAGAGATGTAGGGGGAATGGGGCGGTGGGGAGATGGAAGGGGGGGTGGGGGGGAGAGTGAAGGGGGTGGGAGAGAGAGGGATGGGGGTTGGAGGAGGAGGAGAGGGTGAGGAGATGGAGATGGAGACGGGGAAGAGAGAGGGATGGGGATGGGGAGGAGGGAGGGGAGGGGTGAGAGGTGTAGGGGAGGGGGGAGGGAGAAGAAGAGGGAGATGGGGTAGGGGAGAGATGGGGAAGTGTGGAGGGAGGGGGAAGAGTGGGGAGGAAGAAGGGGGTGGGGGAGAGAGGGATGGGGTGGGAGGGGTGAGGGAGATGGATGGGGTTGGGAGGAGGAGGGGAGGAGAGGGAGATGGAGATGGAGAGGGGGAGGAGAGAGTGGGGGAGGGGGGGGGAGGAGAGAGGGATGGGGAAGGTGAGAGAGGTGTGGGGGAGGGGGGAGGGAGGGGGGAGGGAGATGGGGTAGGGGGTGGAGGGAGGGGGAAGGGGGAGAGAGCGATGGGGGGTGGGGAGGGAGGGGGAAGAGTGTGGAGCAAGAGGGAAGGGAGGGGGGACAGAGGGGTGGGGAGGGTGATGGGGAAGAGTGTGGAGGGAGGGGGAGAGGGGTATGGGGGAGAGAGGGGTGAAGAGTGGGGGAGGGAGAGGGAAGGGAGGGGGTAGAAGAGTGGTGGGTGAGGGAGATGGGGTGGGGGATGGGGGGGTGGGGGGAGATAAGTGAAAGTATGGGGAGGGAGGGGGAGAGGTGTAGCGGAAGTGGTGGAAGTGGGAGAGAGGGAGCGGGAGAGGGGGTAGGGGGAGTGGTGGAATAGGGACAGAGGGGTGGGGGAAGGGGTGGTGGAGAGAGGGGAGGGAGGGGGAAGGGAGGGGGCGAGAGAGGGATTTGGGAGGGAGAGAGAGAGGGGTGGTGTAAGGGAGAGATAAGTGGAAGAGTGGGGAGGGAGGGGTAGGGGGAGTAGTGGATGAGGGTCAGAGGGGTAGGGGAAGGGGGCGGGGGGGAAGAGGAAGGAGGACGGGAGGAGAGAGGGATGGCGAGGGGGGAGAGAGGTGTGGGGGAGGGGGGAGGGATGGGGGAGGGAGGGGATTAGGGAGATGGGGTATGGGAGGGAGGTTGAAGAGTGTGGAGGGGGGGAAGAGTGTGGAGGGAGAAGGGGGGTGGAGGAGAGAGAGATGGGGTGGGAGGAGGGGGGAGGAGGAGGGGGAGGAGAGGGAGAGGGGTGAGGAGAGGGAGATGGAGAGGGGGAGGAGAGAGGCGTCGGAGACGGGAGGAGAGAGGGATGGGGAGGGGAGAGAGGTGTGGGGGAGGGGGGGTGGGATGCGGAGGGAGGGGAGGGGAGATGGGGTAGGGGAGGGAGGAAGAAGAGTGTGGAGGGAGGGGGAGAGAGGAGAAAGAGTGGGGAGGGAGAGTGGGAGGGGGAGGGGGGAGAGAAGTGGAAGAGTGGGGAGGGAGGGAGGGGGAGAGGGGTAGCGGGAGTGGTGGAAGAGGGACAGGGGGAGTGATGTGTAAACAAGAGCCAAAGTCATTGCATGGTTTAAACACGTCTTTAATAATCACTTAGCAGCACTGGGATAACTGGTCGTCAGTACACCCTAGCTGCTCGAACCCAAGTGCTGGGGTGGGGCATTAGTAAGAGTGTTAGTATGGGTGTTGTGAAGGGGTGGAGTTAGTGGTGCTGGCTTGTGTGTGATTGGTTCACATGCACTCAATCTACATCCTTCCCCCTTGGGATTAAGTGTGGAAAGGGCACCCATGCCATGGAGTTAAACATACTCGCCATATCTGTCTGGTGGTCTGCTAACGCGTCCCGAGCGCGTGCGGACTCAACCCTCCCCTCACTCTCCCGAAAGATGGGACGGAGATCCAGGAGGTGAGAATGGCGCAGGAGAGGTTTGTGGGGACCGAAAAGGAAGACATGCGGTAGGTGAGACCCTGTGGTTAGTGGCGACCGAGGGATGAGGAGGGGTGTAAGGCATGCGGGGACGGGTGGGAGACATCGCAGAAGGCGTCTGGAACTGGAGCGGCAGAGCATAGGGACCGGTGGGCGGGACTCCCTCACAGCAAGCAGGTGTTGTCGACTTCTCCGGTAAACCGCTCCCTCACAGTCCACCATGTAGGATCGTGGCTCGTTAGTCGGGCGTACAACAGTGCCCAGACGGGAATGTCCAGTCGAAGTTCGTAGACGGACGACCTGGCCCGGCAGTAGAGGCTTGAGTGGTCTGCTGGAACTGTCGTATGACCGTTTCTGGATGCTCTGCCTCTCTTGGAGACGTTTCTGGATAGTGGCGGACTCCAACGCACGAAGAACCAGCTGCTGTTGTGCGGTGGGGACCGGAGACCTCGTCAATCTTGACATCAGGCGCTGTGCCGGCGATCCCAGGGTACCGTCCCTGGCAATGTTTCTAAGATTCAGGAGATCGAGATAGACGTCCGACTTGGACATGCGTGCTCCCTCCAGCAAGTGCTTGGCGCTTCTGACAGCGCGTTCAGCGAGTCCATTACTCTGTGGATATTCGGGACTGCTCGCGACGTGCTGGAAGTTCATTCGGTCTGCGAAAGGCTGGAACATGTGGCTGGTGAACTGCCGACCTTTGTCGGTTCTCAGGCAAACAGGAATGCCATAGGTGGAGAAGTGTCTCTTCAGCTTCTTGATGACCATCTCAGACGTGAGGGAGGTCAGTGCGTCAAGTTCAAACCAATTAGAAAATGAGTCGACCAGAACGAGATAGTGCTTTCCGCACCATTTGAAAATATCTGCCGCCAGCGACGTCCAGGGCAGTGTTGGTGGTGGTTGTTGCAGAAGGGGCTGCCGCTGCTGATGAGGCGCAAGGTTGTTGCAAGTGGGGCAGGAGGCTATGCGGTCCCAAATGCACTCGGCCATCCCTGGCCAGTAGAACAGACCACGAGCGCGTGCCAGTGTAGAATCAGCCCCTGGGTGACCGCTGTGTGCCTCTTTGAAGTGTTTATCTCGCAATGATGAGGGTATCACCACCTTCTGACCCTTAACCACAACACCATCCTGTACCACCAGTTCATCACGTACCAGGAAGTACGGCTGTACCTCTGTGGGCGTGTCGGATCGTTTGTCTGGCCAGCCTGTTTTGATGATGGAGGAGAGGGTTTGAAGCGTAACGTCAGTGGCAGTGTGCACGGCCAGGGCGTGCAGTTGCTTACTGGGGACGAGGTCGACACCGAGGACCATGAAATCCTCCTGTTCATGGGGGTGTTGTTTGCAAGATGCCCGAGGTGCATGGGAGAGAGTGTCAGCAACGTGCATGTCCTTACCCTTCTTGTAGGTAATGGCAAAGTCATACCGCTGCAGCTGCAGCATCATGCACTGCAAGCGAACTGGCGCGGCATGGATGGGGTTGTTCAAGATTGTCACCAGTGGTTGATGGTCCGTCTCGACCGTGAATGTGTTGCCAAGGACGAAATCACGGAATTTGGTGCAGGCAAAACGACAGCCAGCAGTTCCTTTTCGATTTGCGCGAAGTGCTGCTCCGTGTCGGTCATGGTGCGAGAGGCATACGCAACAGGTAGTAGAGTGCCATCAGCAGATGGTTGCAAGCAGGCTGCGCCGAGCCCAAATTTCGAGGCATCACATGTGATCGTCACAGGATGGTTCAGGTCGAAAAAAGTCAGAGTCGGTGCACTGGTCAGTTTAGATTTTAGAACATCAAAGGCAGCCCGATGTTGCGGGAACCATGACCATGCAGTGTCCTTTTGGGTCAGCTGCCGCAGTGTGGAGCTTATTTCGCTGAGGTTCGGTATAAACTTTCTGAGATAGTTTACCATGCCCAGGAAACGTTGCAGGCCTTTTACATCTGTGGGGGCAGGCATCTCTGTGATGGCAGCAGCTTTCTTTGGATCGGGTTTAAGGCCATCAGGAGTAAAGATGTGGCCAACGTAGGTAACCGCTGGAACCCGGAACTTACACTTGTCAGGATTGAGCTTGAGGTTTATCTTGCGAGCGCGCTCCAAGATGAGCCTGAGATTGTGATCGTGTTCCACTGCGTCTTTGCCATATACGAGGATATCATCGACAATGGCACAAGGCAGGCCCTCGAATAGATGCTCCATGGCTCTCTGGAAGACTTCACTTGCAGAGTTGATTCCAAAACGGCATTCTCAGGAACTTATATCTGCCGCATGGGGTGGCAAATGTAGTGAGGCTTGATGACTTCTTGTCCAGCGGTATCTGCCAGAAAGAGTTCTTAGCATCGAGAACAGAAAATAGTGTGGCCATTCTGACCTTTGCCGCAACATCCTCCACGGTCTTCATGGGATGGTGTGGGCGCTTAATGGCAGTGTTCAGGTCTTTCGGGTTGATGCACAGACGGATTTCGTTCTTTCCCTTCTTGAATGTGACAATCATGGTCGAGACCCAGTCGCTGGGGTCGCTGACTGCTTCAATTACGCCCATGGAGGTCATGTCCTTCAGCATAGAGTGAACCCTGTCAGTCATGGCAAATGACAATCGGTGTGGGGCTCGGATGACAGGCGTCACATCGGGGTCAGTAGTAATCCTGTAAGTCATGGGCAACCTGCCTAGGTTGTTGTCGAAAAGATCAGGGAATTCACTCAGCGGGTCAAACAAAATTTGTAGCTTATGGACGGTTTTGTCAAAGGAAATCAGCCCCAGCTCTTGACAGGCACGATTACCAAGCAGGGTGGCTGAGTCAAAGTTCAGGATATAAAAGGTTAAAACCCTCGTGGATCTTTTCAGTACACATCTCAAGTTGGTTTTGCCCAGAGGAACCAATACCTCACCTCCGAAAGCATGTAAAGTGGACCTGTCCTTGATAAGAGGCTCATTAGTTCTAATCTTGTTGAAAAGATTGATTGACATAGTATTTACTTTGGACCCCGTATCTAATTTCGCGCCAAAGAGCACATTGTTTACAGATATCATCACGGTCGGTTCTGGATTCTTCGTGGCTAATTGCTGCAGAGAGTAAATTGGGTAAACAGTGGAATCATCTTGAGAATTAATTGGGCTGTGGGTTGGAACAGCTGTGAGCTGGTAATTGTTGGGAGTAACATTGTTGCTGTCTAGTCGCAAAAAATTGAGATTAGACTTGGAGCTTGGCGAATTCCTCCCCCTAGCCCGGATTGAGGCCCTACACACTGAAGCAAAGTGGTTCAACTTTTTGCAGTAATTGCATGTTTTCCCAAGGGCGGGGCAGGCTGACTGTCTGTTGTGTAAGTAATTGCAGTTAGGACATCTCTGCTGCGGACCGCTGCGAACCGCCTGACTAGCTTGGGTCATAAATCGCCTGTTATCTGTGTTTGTTCGCTGCCTAGTGAAGCCCATCTCATTGATTGTTTTTGTTTTATGCGAGCCTTCTATGGGGTCGATGAATTCAGCAGTTCTGCATGCGTGCACAGCTTCATCAAGCGTCAAATCTGTCCATCTCAGAAGCTCTGATCTGAGCTTTAAATTGCTCATGCTATTCACTAGTATGTCCCTCGTTAGCTGATCAGTTAGCTGATCAATAGGAATTAGTTCGAACCGACCACGTTGGGCTAAACAAATCAAATCAGAAATAAATGGGTCTGCCCGTTCGCCAGGGAGCTGACGACGAGAGAAGAACCTTGCCCTATCCAAAATGTGCTTTGAGGGCAGGTCACAGATCTGGCTCAGTTTACGTAGCAGGACATTGGGGTCGTCAGGAGATTCTGCTGGGGTTATTACCTGACCGTTAGCATCGCAGACCGCTGGAGCATAGCGGAATGTTCTTGACTGACGTAGGGCAGCTGGACCCGCAAGGTTGAGCAGGAGAGAAGCCTTGACAGCATCTGGTTCATTTCGGTGTGCAATGTTCATGTAGTGCTGGTAGTCGAGTTCAAACGTAGCCCAGCGTTCGCTGATATCCACATCAAAGACAAGAGGGTCAGGCTTTCGACAAGAGGAGGCCATCGTAAAGTGAGACAAAACTCCCCAAATGATAAAAATAAAAAATGTTATACAGAAAATGAGGGTCATCCCACTTCTGACGCCATGTAAACAAGAGCCAAAGTCATTGCGTGGTTTAAACATGTCTTTAATAATGACTTAGCAGCACTAGGATAACTGGTCGTCAGTACACCCTAGCTGCTCGAACCCAAGTGCCGGGGTGGGGCATTAGTAAGAGTGTTAGTATGGGTGTTGTGAAGGGGTGGAGTTAGTGGTGCTGGCTTGTGTGTGATTGGTTCACATGCACTCAATCTACAGGGACAGAGGGAAGGGGAAGGGGTGGGGGAGAGGGGAAGGAGGCAGAAGGGAGGGGGAGAGAGAGGGGTGGGGGAGGGAGAGGGAGAGGGGTGGAGTAAGGGGGAGAGAAGTGGAAGAGTGGGGAGGGAGGGGTAGGGGGAGTGGTGGAAGAGGGACAGAGGGGTAGGGGGAAGGGGCGGGGGGAGAGAGGGAAGGGGGTGGGGTAGAGAGGGAAGGGGGTGGGGGAGAGGATAAGGGTGGGAGGAGGAGGGGGAGGAGATGGAGAGGGGTGAGGAGAGGGAGATGGAGAGGGAGAGGGGGAGGAGAGAGGAGTGGGGTAGGGAGGAGAGAGGGGAGGGGGAGAGAGGTGTGGGGAGGGGGGAGGGAGACGAGGAGGGAGATGGGGTGGGGGATAGAGAGGGAAGAGTGTGAATGGAGGGGAAGAGTGGGGATGGGGAAGGGGGTGGGGGAGAGAGGGAAGGGGGTGGGGGGAGGGGGGTGGGAGAGAGAGGGAAGGGGGTGGTGGAGGGAAGGGGGAGAGAGAAGGGGGGTGGGGGAGAGAGCGGTGGGGTGGGAGGAGGAGGGGGAGGAGAGGGAGAGGGTGAGGAGAGGGAGATGGAGAGGGGGAGGAGAGAGGGATGGGGAGGGGGAGAGAGGGATGGGGAGGGGGAGAGAGGTGTGGGGAAGGGGGAGGATCGGGAGGGAGGGGAGGAGGGAGATGGGGTAGGGGAGGGAGGGGGAAGAGTGTGGAGGGAGGGGGAGAGGGGTGGGGGAGAGAGGAGAAATAGTGGGGAGGAGAGTGGAAGGGGAGGGGTAGGGACAGTCCATCTGTTCCTCATTCCCTATCGCCCCCAATCCTCTTTCTCTATTCCCACACACGTGATGACGCGTTTCGACACAGGCTGCGGGGGTGGGGCGGAGGGGCTGGGGCTACTGCAAAGGCATATGTAAATGGATCCATTCCGATTGGACATCTGTGAGCATTGGGCATTGTGACATCACACGATGGAACATTCACCAACATTCTATGGGTGAGAGCTGTTTTTTTAAACATTTTGAAATTTTTTTGGGGGGGTGGGAGAAGGATTTTATTAAAAATGTGTACATAAACACGACAAAATTTAATCAGGAGTGGATAGGATACTTGGAATGAAAAGTAAAATCTCTACCGAAATGGAAAAAATCTCGGCGTTTCTGAGTGTGGTGTTGGCGTAGCAACGAATCAAAGGCAAGGCTGGCACCCACAAGACAGCCAGAAACACACACACACACACACACACACACACACACACACACACACACACACACACACACACACACACACACACACACACACACACACACACACACACACACAGAGTTTTAAATATAGATAGATAGATAGATATAGATATCATGGACATATCTTTCACATAGAAAGTGGATGATATGGAATGAAAAGCAGATGAGGTGGTAGATGCAGATACAATTACAGCATACAGCAAACAAACAACATTTGGACATGCACATGGATAGGAAAGGTTTAGCGGGACATCTACCAAATGCAGATAGAATGAGCATAGATAACCATTGACAAATTGGGTTGAAGGATCTGTTTCTGAGCTGTATAACTATGAAATCTTAGAATTTGTTCTATCTTGCACAATTTCCTTGTAATTTCTCTTTAACTTTCTAAGTTTGTTGTTTTGAACAAACTGGCCTGAAGAATCAACAATAAATTAGTGTTGAAAAGAAAAAGGATAATTGGAATGAAGGGATAATAGTACACTTGGGAAAGATTATTGAGCTGGAGGAGCTGAGGAGATATAATTTAGGATGGATTTGCAAAGAAGAAGAAGCAGCATTTTAAAATTTGAAATGAAATAGGCTAGGGAGAGTTTTGTTCAAAAACATTGGCAAAGAGGCACAAAGTGACAGTAAGGCCTTTTAAATGAGCGTTTCTGAAAGCATATAAGGCCAGCAAAGAGGATCTTGGAGCAGCTGAAACTGAAAACAACAATCCACCTTTAATGACAAGAACTCTCCCAAGAGGAGCCAGCTCCCACAACAGTCCACAAGCCTATTTAGTTCTAGGCATTGGACAAAGGCATTTTTCATCAGTAAAATAATTTGCATTTAACAATTTCCAAGTCTGATGTTTCTATTAGTTCCAAAAAGTGTGAGCATTTCTTGATCACATTTAGTTGTGCAGGACTAGTTGGCCACAGAAGCAGAGATTTCACAAATAATTTTAAGGACTTCTGCAGTAAGGCTTAGATAGTTTGACATTTTTTAGATGTACTGTATAACCTTGCTGACGTGCAAATGACTGCTGATCATTTGTACTTCGCAAATAATGTGCCGTCAATAATTAATCAAATATAACGAAAAGCATTATGAAATTACATTCTACTGAAAATTGCATTTATTCTCTAACTTTTATTAATGGCACCTTAATTTTCCCTTTTTGTTGTATTACTTTGCCTTGGAAATATCCCTCAGTTTCAATTTATACTGCAGGTTAGTTGTATCTCTAATGTAAAAATGGTAAGATTTTATTAGCCTTGTTACCTTTATCTCCAAATTGAGTGTCAAATTGATTGAGATAAATGGATGAATAAATGCACGATTGTATTGCATGAACGGAGCTATCAATTCAACATTTAAATACTCCTTTAGACCTGTGTACCTTTGCAAAAAAGAAACATTCTTGTGAAAGCCAAAGTTAATTCAGTATATCAATTTGCATTAGCAGTGCATGAGTAAAATGTCCCATCAAACAAAATACTGTCTCATCCAAGAGATAAAAAATACTTGGCTTTGATAACTTGGGTAGCAACAGCATAAGTTCAATAAAAATACCCTTGCATGTGCCAATTTAAATGCAAATTATTATATCAGTGGCCATACCACAATATTATAGCCATTGTTTCTAGTCTCATAACCTCTAAATGTGATATGTACAATGGCATGTTTTTATACACCAAACAATAAAATGTACAGCCTCTTCCTTGACATTATTTAAATGTAAATTATGTGCTTTCTTGTTACTTTCAAAAATATCAGTTAAGTGCCTCTTAATACGCTTGTAACAACTGGATGAAGGAAATGCAAAAAGTCCTTTTTTGCAAAACAGCCATTATTACCAGTTCCAAATCATTTTCTTTCAAAATGCAACCAGGCACAGTTTAAGAAGTTTCTATAAATCAAATTTAATATGATAGCATCATGTCACTACAGAAGCGTGCAAATTCCTGACATTAGTATCTTAGTCAACACAATGACAATGACCTGCCTGTGCCAAGCAATTTTTCTATTTTATCTCCAAACAAATGTAAGTAGACACCCTGTAATATTTATGGTGTTTCAATAATCTTTTACTGACCTCCATCTCTGACTATTGAAGGATCTCAGAAATCATTCTTTCTAAAAGTCTAAGAATTAAATCTCAGTATTGAAATATAACAAATGATGTCACTACCTCACTAAATAGTTTTAATGCCTCATTTAGAAGTTACTACAGAGATTGTATTTTTTCTTCTTATTCTTACATTATTATTAGACCAAATAATAAGCATTTCCTCTTGAAGATAATCAAGATTACACATGCTGACTATATCCTTAAAATACAGTAATAGTCTATGTCAAATGACCTGGTGTACTTTCTTCGCATAAGTTTGGTGAAAAAAATAATGTATTCTTATGTAAGATGAATCTGTCTCATATCTGTTTCAAGCATCGATCAAAGGGAAGTCACAGAACAAAAATCAAATATAATTCCTACAAGTATATGCCACCACATAAAGGATAAGAGATATTTCCTGCGTGAAACGGAATAGTGCTAATGGATATATGTAATGTTTCAGAGATTGTTACCTTGCTTTATGC
>CM075983.1:34189437-34212456 GCA_038087875.1 Malacoraja senta
AAAATCAAAAAGGGCCACTTTTCAACATAATTGTATAAGGGGTAAGAGCGTTGTAAAAACAAGCCTGAAGGCTTTGTGTCTCAATGCAAGGAGCATTCGTAATAAGGTGGATGAGTTGAACGTGCAGATAGCAATTAATGATTATGATATTAATTGCTGATCACGGAGACATGGCTCCAGGGTGACCAAGGCTGGGAGCTGAACATCCAGGGATATTCAATATTCAGGAGGGATAGAGAGAAAGGAAAAGGAGGTGGGGTAGCGTTGCTGGTTAGAGAGGAGATTAACGCAGTGGAAAGGAAGGACATTAGCTTGGAGGATGTGGAATCGGTATGGGTAGAGCTGCGAAACACTAAGGGGCAGAAAACGCTGGTGGGTGTTGTGTACAGGCCACCTAGCAGTAGTAGTGAAGTTGGGGATGGCATCAAACAGGAAATTAGAAATGCGTGCAACAAAGGCAAAACAGTTATAATGGGTGACTTCAATCTACATATAGATTGGGTGAATCAAATTGGCAGGGGTGCTGAGGAAGAGGATTTCTTGGAATGTATGAGGGATAGTTATCTAAACCAACATGTAGAGGAACCAATGAGAGAGCAGGCTATTCTAGACTGGGTATTGAGTAATGAGGAAGTGTTAGTTAGCAGACTTGTTGTGCGTGCCCCCTTGGGCAAGAGTGACCATAATATGGTTGAGTTCTTCATTAGGATGGAGAGTGACATTGTTAATTCAGAAACAACGGTTCTGAACTTAAAGAAAGGTAACTTTGAGGGTATGAGACGTGAATTGGCCAAGATTGACTGGCAATTAGTTCTAAAAGGGTTGACGGTGGATATGCAATGGAAGGCATTTAAAGACTGCATGGATGAACTACAAAAAATGTTCATCCCAGTTTGGCAAAATAATAAATCAGGGAAGGTAGTGCATCCGTGGATAACAAGGGAAATCAGGGATAGTATAAAGCAAAAGATGATGCGTACAAATTAGCCAGAAAAAGCAGCATACCAGAGGACTGGGAGAAATTCGGAGACCGGCAGAGGAGGACAAAGGGCTTAATTAGGAAAGGGAAAATAGATTATGAAAGGAAACTGGCAGGGAACATAAAAACTGACTGCAAAAGTTTTTATAGATATGTGAAGAGAAAGAGATTAGTTAAAACAAATGTAGGTCCCTTGCAGTCAGAAACAGGTGAATTGATCATGGGGAACAAGGATATGGCGGACCAATTGAATAACTACTTTGGTTCCGTCTTCACTAAGGAAGACATAAATAATCTGCCGGAAATAGCAAGGGGCCGCGGGTCAAAGGAAATGGAGGAACTGAGTGAAATCCAGGTTAGTCGGGAAGTGGTGTTGGGTAAATTGAATGGATTAAAGGCCGATAAATCACTAGGGCCAGATAGGCTGCATCCCAGAGTACTTAAGGAAGTAGCTCCAGAAATAGTGGATGGATTAGTGATAATTTTTCAAAACTCTTTAGATTCTGGAGTAGTTCCTGAGGATTGGAGGGTAGCAAACGTAACCCCACTTTTTAAGAAGGGAGGGAGAGAGAAAACAGGGAATTACAGACCAGTTAGTCTAACATCGGTAGTGGGGAAACTGCTAGAGTCAGTTATTAAAGATGGGATAGCAGCACATTTGGAAAGCGGTGAAATCATTGGACAAAGTCAGCATGGATTTACGAAAGGTAAATCGTGTCTGACGAATCTTATAGAATTTTTCGAGGATGTAACTAGTAGAGTGGATAGGGTAGAACCAGTGGATGTGTTGTATCTGGACTTTCAGAAGGCTTTCGACAAGGTACCACATAAGAGATTAGGATACAAACTTAAATCACACGGTATTGGGGGTTCAGTATTGATGTGGATAGAGAACTGGCTGGCAAACAGGAAGCAAAGAGTAGGAGTAAACGGGTCCTTTTCACAATGGCAGGCAGTGACTAGTGGGGTACCGCAAGGCTCAGTGCTGGGACACCAGCTATTTACAATTTATATTAATGATCTGGACGAGGGAATTGAAAGCAACATCTCCAAGTTTGCGGATGACACTAAGCTGGGGGGCAGTGTTAGCTGTGAGGAGGATGCTAGGAGACTGCAAGGTGACTTGGATAGGCTGGGTGAGTGGGCAAATGTTTGGCAGATGCAGTATAATGTGGATAAATGTGAGGTTATCCACTTTGGTGGCAAAAACGGGAAGGCAGACTATTATCTAAATGGTGGCCGATTAGGAAATGGGGAGATGCAGCGAGACCTGGGTGTCATGGTACACCAGTCATTGAAAGTAGGCATGCAGGTGCAGCAGGCAAGTGAAGAAAGCGAATGGTATGTTGGCCTTCATAGCAAGAGGATTTGAGTATAGGAGCAGGGAGGTTCTACTGCAGTTGTACAGGGTCTTGGTGAGACCACACCTGGAGTATTGCGTACAGTTTTGTTCTCCAAATCTGAGGAAGGACATTATAGCCATAGAGGAAGTGCAGAGAAGGTTCACCAGACTGATTCCTGGGATGTCAGGACTTTCATATGAAGAAAGACTGGATAGACTTGGCTTATACTCGCTAGAATTTAGGAGATTGAGAGGGGATCTTATAGAAACGTACTAAATTCTTATGGGGTTGGACAGGCTAGATGCAGGAAGATTGTTCCCGATGTTGGGGAAGTCCAGGACAAGGGGTCACAGCTTAAGGATAAGGGGGAAATCCTTTAAGACCGAGATGAGGAAAAACTTTTTCACACAGAGAGTGGTGAATCTCTGGAACTCTCTGCCACAGAGGGTAGTTGAGGCCAGTTCATTGGCTATATTTAAGAGGGAGTTAGATGTGGCCCTTGTGGCTAAAGGGATCAGGGGGTATGGAGAGAAGGCAGGTACGGGATACTGAGTTGGATGATCAGCCATGATCATATTGAATGGCGGTGCAGGCTCGAAGGGCCGAATGGCCTACTCCTGCACCTATTTTCTATGTATCTATGTATCTATGTAAGATTAATCTGTCTCATATCTGTTTCAAGCATCGATCAAAGGGAAGTCACAGAACAAAAATCAAATATAATTCATACAATTATATGCCACCACTTAAAGGATAAGAGATATTTCCTGCATGAAACAGAATAGTGCTAATGGATATATGTAACGTTTCAGAGATTGTTACCTTGTTTTATGCCTTCTCCCTTTCTAGGAGTTTGGCACGGGATTATGAGAACATGCTGATTATGTTAGTCCAGATGACTGGAGAAGGGATCCAGAGAAATGAACCCAAATCTCACTGTGCAGCTCAGAAATTTAAATGCAATTATGTAAAAACAAAAGAATAAAAGACAGTGTCAATGATGGTAACTAAAACTAAGGTTTTACTGCCAGATTGGGGGGAAATGGTGTTGTGTTATGAGGGGAGATTGGACGGGCTGGGCTTACATCAGCTGGAGTCTAGATGACTAAGAGCTATAAGATCCCAAAGGGTCCTGACTGGTTATATGTTGTTCACTGTTTAAAATTTATGGGTCACCTATTCAAGGTTGGATTGCAAACTTGTCGTGGTCAGGGAGCTTGTGTGTCTCAGTGACCCCTAGAGCTATGTCAGCGGAAGATTTGTCTCCTGTTAGGGTCTCCCATGCTGGACAGGTTGAAGGGTAGAGGCGAGACGAAGAGCGATCCACTGGTCCTCCAGGTTGGAGGTTGAGCACAGGGCTAACAACTCTGTCTCGTAAAACAAATATGTTACGGAAACAGCAACTGAAGGAATCAACACTACTGAGTGGAGGACCTTTCTTGCTGCCCTACATGCCAGGAGGCATAATAGGCAGTAAGTAATTCGGAGGTCCAAGCCGCTGTGGTTGTTCTCCCGTTCCGACGTCGGAGTTCCATCATCCCGGCGAGTGGGCCTGAGCATTGGGCCACCCGTAGTGGCGACTGCGGAGGGCTGCGGGAGGCCCCGACCATGGGTGTACATCAAAGAACATCAAAGAGGAGGATGACTGAACTTTGGGCCTTCCCTCACAGTAGGAAACATTGATTCCGCTGTGCAGGGGATGTTTATGTTAAAAATACTATTGTGTGTTCTTTTTTTATTGGTATGGCTGTATGGTGACCCCCAAATGTCACTGTACCAATTGGTGTATGTGACAATAAATGTCTCTTGAATCTTGAATCTCTCTTCTATACTAATACTCTTGCCTTTAAATCTTAAGCTTTGGGTTTCATTTTTCATGCCAGAGAACAAAATCCTTGTCTGGCACCGCAACACAGTAATGAAGGAGTGCCACGATGCTGTCGGCAAATCGCCAGAGATTTGGTTAAGTAAAATTGGTTATGAATTTCCAGGCATTTGTCTGCAGTGTACTGCAACCTGCCACGAAACCGTGCGGCACCAAAAGAGGGAGAACAACTCTCTGGACTTTACACCTGCATCTGGAACAACCCCCCTCTTACTGCCTCGTCGTTGCTGAACGGGCTGGGCTGGCTTTCGTGCGGTGTGGGAGGTTTTCTGCACCGAATCGACCTTCTCCTGCATCCTTGGAAACTGGAGCTGATGGAATCTCCTTTTTCTTGGCAACACCGGTGGAGATAGGAGGCTTCCAACAACAACGACTGCAAGCAAATCATTTTCGTTGCTGCAGAAGCAGCGAAGGCCAGTGGGGATTGCCTGCGAAAGTCTGCAGCTTGCCAGTGAAAGCAGGAAAGCCGAGATTGACGGGCGAAGAGGTGATGACGCAGCAGTTTTTGTGGGAGCCGCCATTATCGACGTTCGAGGCAACTCCACTCACCTCCCTTCCTCGACCTGTTCCATACTTGTTTTTTGTGTGTGAACTTGGCCTCGTGCACTCGTGCTTTGTTTAATTTGCAGTGCCTGATATCATGCAGGTTCAGTGTTCTGGGGGATTGGGGCCTTCCAGGAGCTGTGCGAAGGCGGCTGATTCAGCTACTTTGGCAGCTCCTCTAGGGGCCCAGTTGCCCATGAGGAACCTGCCTTTCGAACATGGGATAAGGTGCTACTTGCCCCCCCCAGATGAACCTGGAGGACTGCGTGGCTGCCATGGCTATGGCAGCCAAGCCCGCAGGCGTCCTGTACGTGGGCAGGATGTTTGAGAAGGCCATGTCCCTCCTTGAGTCTGTTGAGGGGGTGAATGTGGCCATGAGTAAAGGAGTCACAGTGGGAGGAGTATTTTTGCAGGTCGAGCCCTTGGTGGTCCTGTCCAACGTCTCGCCCTGCATCACAAACGAGGCCCTCTTTCCCCACCTTCACACCCTGGGGAAGGTACTCATGGACATCTCCCCGATATCCCAGGGGTTCCGCAGGAAGGAGCTGCGTCACATTCTTAACCTCAGGCACCAGCTGACTATGATGCTGGACCGGGAGGAGGAAGTTGACGGGTGCTTCTGTTTCCAGCAGGATGAGTGAGAATTCACCATCTTCTGGACATTGGAGCACCCAAGGTGCCATGCCTGTAAGGAAGTGGGGCATATTCAGAGGAATTGTGCCAAATCCCGGGCAGAGGCGAACCACTAACACCCCCTCCCACCCCCCACTCCCCCTGTAGTTGAGTCAGGGGACCCTGGGTTGCGCAGAGCATGGGTGGGGAGGGTCCAAAGAAGGGGGGCAAGGTGGCAAAGAAGGTGAAACACCTGGGGAACAAAACCCCCGGAGACAAGAATGATCCACCCATCCTGTCACCTCAAGTTAGGGAGTCTGCAAGCCGCATAATCAAGCCGGGAGCGGAGGGGATCTGGCGGGAGGAGGGGGTGCCACAGAGGAAGGTTGCTCAGATAATCCTAGAGTCTGTGAGCTCCTCCCCTTTGAAAAAAAGAAGGAGGAATCTCTCTAGGGAGGTGCGGAAGGGGGATGACTGGGAATCTTCCCGGGGGGAGGGGTGTACTGTGGTGGAGGAGGACTCCCGCCCTCTGGTTCGGGCCCCGGGCCCATGTTCTGGAGGGGATTCTGGGGAGAGTGGCGATGGGGATCACTCGGGTGATATGGAGAAGGGGGAGATTCCTGTTGGGGAGGGAGTCCCGCATCAGGCACCCAAGAAGCTCAGGAGCAACCCACCGAGGATGAGGCGCAGAGCATGCCTCTGGAGTTAGAGACTGTAGGTGGGGAGGGGGTTGGGGAAACCAGCTATTCTCCCCCTCAGGATCTGTCTCCAGAGGGACTCCCTGAGTCCGGTGCACCAGAGTCCACTGTGTGCCCAAATGGTGGAGGGATAGACGTCACACCTGCACTAACCACCCCCCACACACTCAAACCACCTCCCCCCACACACACACTAATGACGCCCCTTGATATTATATTATTATTATTCATCGGCTCCTTTTACCCTTCACCGCCCTATCCACTGACGCATAGCCCCCACTTCGCAAGCGCTTCTAGAGAGGGAGGGTGGGGGGGAGGTAGAGAGAGGGCAGAGAGAGGGGGGGAGAGACAGAGGGGCAGTGACAGAGAGAGAGGGGCAGTGAGGGTGGGGCTCAGAAAGAGAGAGAGAGAAAGAGGTGGAGGGAGAGGGGAGAGAGGGGGTGGATGGAGAGGGGGTGGAGAGGGGGAGAGAGGGGGGAGGGGGAGGGAGGAGGGAGAAGTGGGAGGAGGATGGAGAGATGGGGGAGAGACTGGGAGAGGGGGGATGGGGAGAGGGAGGGGGAAGTGGGGGAGAGGGGGGAGAAGTGGAGAGGGGGGAGAAGTGGAGAGGGGGAGAGGGGGGAGAGGGGGAATGGCGGGAGAGAGAGGGGGGAACCGGGGGGGCAGTGGGAGAGGAGGGAATGGGGGAGAGGAGGGGGAGGGGGAGAGGAGGGGAAGGGGGCAGAGGAGGGGGGAGAGAGTGGGAGAAGGCGGACTTGAACTCGGTGAGAGTGTGGCGCATACACTGAGCAGGCGGGACTGACTGCAAGTGGGAGGCGGGCCTCGGGAGCGCTCGTACCTCACGGGAAATCGGGGGACCTGCGCATCCTTCTGCATTTGGATCCTCGACTTCCTCATCCACAGACCACAGTCTGTTCAAATTGGCAGAAATACTTCTTCCTCATTAACAAAGTACGGGAGCACCTCAAGGCTGTGTGCTAAGCCCCTTGCTCTACTCACTCTTTACTCATGACTAGAGCCAGGATGTTTAGGCGCTAAAAATCTCTGAAATAGGCAGGCAAAAAGGCATAATAAAATTACAAAAAAGGCACAAATAAGGCATTTATTAACAAAAAAGGCATAAAAGGCATTTATTTACACCACCAAAATATGGTTAAAAATGATAATATAAAGGTATACTACATTAAATTACCAAAGTTGCCTGGTTGCACATAACTACTAGCATTTTTATCAAATTATCTGGTGTTAAACTATGCCGTCTGTCAGACAGAATATACTTCAGTTGTGAAAAACATCTTTCTACCCCAGCTAAGGTCACTGGTGCATACCTGAAACAAGGTACAACCTCTACATTCATGTTGATATCTTGTGCATTACAACTACCTTTGAGAACTTTAGCTATGTTTTGTATTTCTTCAAGATCTTTGTTAGCTAAAAGCACTCTCTCACATTTTCCTTGTATGTCTTTACCTACATCGCCAGGAACTTTAAATACAAAATACAGCAAGTGAAAATGTAAACAACTGAGCAATAGTTGTGCTCTTTGACTTCTCCAATACTTCCGATGTCAAGAAACCCTCCTTTGATGGTTGACCTGCCTCCAGTGTACCGATGACCATATTGGCAACATACTGTATCTCCCCACAGCATCGGTTGTCTCATCTATTGAGATCCATATTTTGTTGCGTGCAACTTCATCTCTAATTTTCTGCACAACAATGTTGAAGTTTCTGTCAACATAATTTTTCCGTAAGGATGACTCGCTTGGTATATGTTCCTCTGTGTATTTCTCTAAAAAACCTCTGAGAGATTTGTTTTCCAATTTCCACAGTGGAATTCCAGCCTCAATGAATGCTTTGCCCAGATCACTCGAAAACTCAGATTTACGACTGGAGCCAGCAGTAAATGTTGCGAGGAGACAAGCTTGTGTATTTCCTACCTTCAGTTTCTCTGTCACTGACTTGTGTTTACCTGTCTGTACATGCTGGGAGACGAAATATTTATTCTCGTGATTCACTGCTTTCTCACATTCTTTGCAAAACAGCACACAGTTGTCTGTAGAGAATATATCACTCCCGTACACTCTCACCAAATCGTTCAGTTTTTTACAAGGCGTTGACTAGACTTTAGGCATTTTGACGCTTGTCGGGGTTGATCCTACAGGAGCGGGGATGCAGACCTCTACAGGCAGGCCAAGTATAAGCTGAGAAGAGGAATCAGAGCTGCCAAGGAAAGGTACTCTGAGAAGTTGAGGAGCAAGTTCTCAGCAAATGACTCTTCTTCAGTGTGGAAGGGCTTGCAAGAAATCACAAGCTACAAGAGGAAAACCCCCTGCTCCTTGGACTATCGTCAGCTCACCAACGACCTGAACGAGTTCTACTGCAGGTTCGATTAACAGAAACTTAACCATGATATCCCCCACAACCTATTCCCAACCAACACTTCACACCTACTCACAGCTTGACCCCAGTTTGAAAAGACTAGATCCTTCTCCACCTACTCCTCCCCAATCACCACTTCACACCTACTTAAAGCATGACTCCAGTCTGCAAAGACTGGACCTTTTCCCACGCACCCCTCTCCAATCACCACTTCACACCCACATAGCCGGGTTTCGCCCCGGTGGTGTATATTTTCTTGTGTTACGTTAAAATGGCAAAAATCATGAAAAAGGCATTATCTTCCTGAAATCTTCAAAAAAAGGCATGAAGGGCACATGGCAATCCTGGCAAAATCATGGCTCTACTCATGACTGTGTAGCTGGACACAGTGCGAACTCTATCTTCAAGTTCGCCGACGACACCACTGTTGTTGGATGAATTATAGATGGTGATGAGTCAGAATATAGAAATGAGATTGACTGATTGACCAAATGGTGCCAGCACAATAACCTGGCTCTCAATATCAGTAAAACCAATGAACTAATTGTGGACTTTGGAAGAGGAAGAATGTGGACCCACAATCCTGTTTATATCAACGGGACGATGGTGGAGAGAGTCAAAAACTTCTAATTCCTGGGCGTGCATATTTCCGAAAATCTTTCCTGGCCCCAGCACACTGATGCAATTATAAATAAAGCACATCAACGCCTCTACTTCCTGAGAAGATTACAGAGATTTGGTATGTCAGAGAGAAATCTCTTGAACTTCTACAGGTGCACAGTAGAGAGCATATTGATTGGTTGCATCATGGCCTGGTTCAGCATCTTGAACGCTCAGGAGCAGGAAAGACTGCAAAACGTTGTGAACACTGCCCAGTCCATCACCGGCTCTGACCTCCCCACCATCGAAGGCATTTATCGGTCGCTGCCTTAAAAAGACAGCCACTATCATCAGCGACCCACACCATCCTGGCCACACACTCATTCCACACCTGCCATCGGGAAGAAGGTACAGGAGCCTGAAAACTATAACGTCCAGGCTCAGGAACAGCTTCTTCCCTACAGCCACCAGGCTATTAAACACTACAAATAAGCTCTGAACTACAATAGATTGTAATTATTATTATTATTATTAATATTATTATTATTATTACTACACTACTATTGTTTGTTTTTTAACTATGTATGTGTATATATATACTCACAAGCACACGCACACACACACACACACACACACACACACACACACACACATATATATATATATATATATATATATACACATACTCACAAGTACACACACAGACATATATATATATATATATATGTTTATATATATATATATATATATATATATATATATATATATATATATATATATATATATATATATATATATATATATGTGTGTGTGTGTGTGTGTGTGTGTGTACTTGTGAGTATGTGTATATATACACACTGAACTTTTTCTTTTCTTTTCTCTCTTATTTATCATATTGTTTACAGTGTACTATGTTTACATATTCTGTTGTGCTGCAGCAAGTAATAATTTCATTGTTCTATCTGGGACAAATGACAATAAAACACTCCTGACTCTTGACTCATGTCCATGAGGATCATGAAGTAACTTTCTATACTAATGTCATTTTCCAGTACTTGGCTCTTAGTCTGCTATGCCGTGGCGATGCATGTGCTCTTCCAAATACTTTTTAAATGTGTGAAAGTATGTACCTCCATCACTTTCCCATGCAGTGTGTTTCAGATTGCAATGACTCTCTAGGTGGAAAAGAAAATCCTACCGCATTTATCCTCTAAATCTCTTTTTCCTTACCATAAACCTATGCCCTCTTTTCTCAGCTCTCCTTGCTATGAGGAAAAGATACTACATCAATGCCTCATAATTTAGTTTATCTGTATAGGACCCATTCAGACTCCTTTGTTTTAAGAAAAACAAAC
This sequence comes from Malacoraja senta, assembly GCA_038087875.1. NCBI lineage: Eukaryota > Metazoa > Chordata > Chondrichthyes > Rajiformes > Rajidae > Malacoraja > Malacoraja senta. Next base: position 34,199,834 of record CM075983.1, read on the forward strand.
CCAGCCTACTTGAAAATGAAAGGCTCAATCCCCAACAACATCCTGTTGAATCTCTTCAGCTCTCTCAATCCCTCCAATGCAATGGTGACCTGAACTGCAATCCAGCTATGGTCAAAATAAAGCTTATAAAGTTGTACCAAGCCCACACTGCTCATGCTTTATGCACCTGGCATCCCATATGCCTCTTTATATCCTATCTACCTGTACTGCTACCGTCAAAGATCTTTGGACGTTAAAGTCCCTTTGATCTCATTACTACCATTTATGGTATATATATCATTGTTATTAAACTCACATAATGCATCACCTTACACTTAGAACAATTGAATTCTGTCTGCCATTGCCCTGACCATCTTACCAGCTAATCAACATTATTCTATACTGTTCAACTACCATCCTCATAATCAACAACACTGCCAATTGTTGTGTCATCTGCAAGTCATCTGCAAATCATAGCTCTAACATAGCATCTATGTATATAAGGTACAGCAAGGGTACCACATTGATCCCCATGGTACACTGCAGGTCTCAAGTTTCCAATTACAAAAGCAAGCCTCTGCCTTCACCTACAGTCTCCTAAGACCAAGCCAATTTTGAATTCAATTTTCCAACTGCTTGGATCCCTTGGGCTCAAACCTTTTGGACCAGCCTTCCACACGGAATCTTGTCATAGGCTAAGTATTCCACGATAATGCTCCTCAATCTGAAAGCAGCCACATTGACACCCACCCCCTCCACCCCTTCCACACCAGTGGTCGCAGACATTATCCCCATTTCACAATGAACTACTTGATCCTTACTGGACCATCACTCTTCCAATCCATGACCCACCATTCCATCTCCAACCCTGGACATGCCTGTGATCCCTGGACCCTACCCTAGTCCAGGCTCACCTGATTTCCTTCCTGTGCTCCACATTGATACAGTGTGCAAGGAAAACTCAGTAGAGCCTGCTGTAATTAAGATTGTGTGCTGAATTTCCAAGTGGCAGTCGTTCAACCAAAGTAGATATTGGGTGTTGAGCATAGTAACCAATTCAAGAGGTGCAGACAGAGATCTTTAGGTTCAGATGTAAACTGCAGCTTCCCAGCCCCTCAGGCAGTTGTTAAAAATTCTGGATAGCATTTGTGTTATCTGCGATCAATATCACCAAAACTAATTATCTGGCTGGCACTTTGCTGTTTAAGCACACAACTTGTTGACATGCTTCCTGAATTACAACATTGATTACACTTCAAATGTTTTAATTGATTATATTGTTCTTTTTGATGTTCTCAGATCATGAATAAGCTCATATCAGTGCAATTGTTTTCTTTCTTACACTGCAGATAACTCTTTTTTCCTCTCTGCTGTACCAAACCACTTGATAAAGTGTAGGAACAAAACATGGCTAGGTGTTGGAAGGAAATGTGGAGGCTGGTTTAAACCGAAGATAGACACAAAAAGCTGGAGTAACTCAGCGGGACAGGCAGCATCTCTGGAGAGAAGGAATGGGTGACATTTCAGGTCAAGACTATTCTTCAGACAAGGTACCCAGCGTGGATTCAGGTATTGGATGTAGATATACCAATATCAGTGAACTCCCCCTATTTTCAAGTGTGGGACGTTAATCAAATATTAATTGTTTCTCTTTCTACAGATTGTGTTTGATCTGCAGAGTGTTTCCAGCTATTTCTGTTTTTACATGTAATTATCTTGTTTTCAGCACAGAAACAAACCCTTTGGCTACTGGAAGCATTCTGTCACTTATGTACCACAAGAGTGTTGTCGTGGTTTTAAGACTCAAAGTTTGGATAAGATGACACAGACACGGAGAATTTTTCAAGAAGACGAAAAGCCTTTATTTGCAAACAAATTTTGGCTTGGAACATTCAGAGACAACACGGCCCGGTCACTCTCTAATTGTTCTTCGATTCATAAAATCAGACAGCTTTTATTACAGTTTCAGCCTTATCTTCGGCTACTTGGCATGCATGCCTCTGTAACTTTAATCTCTCACTATGTCCTTGCCCTTTAACTTTAATCTCTGAGCCTACCATGGTGTTCTAGCTAAAGCAAAATAAAAAATAAGAAGCAACTTGTTTTTGTGCCTTGATGTCTGATCACATAAAAACAGCTGACATCTGCGAGCTTTAATAAATGTTTTAAGCATATTGGTTATATGTCTACACACAAAGATACAAATGGTACAGAAAGTAAAAGTAAGAAGTAACCTTTTTAATCTTCTATATTACTTCTATATAGTCTTCTATAGTACTCCTTTGCATCAATCTGTCTTTGATTCTAGCATTCACTGTCTCGCCACCATTATGTTTCAGTTAAAGCCAAGGTTTGACGACACCATTTTGTACTGTTACATATTGGTTTATATGTTTTACACACAAAGGATACAAATGTATTTGTTAAGAATACAGATACAAAAGTAAAAATAGGTAACTTGTTTAGTGTCTTGAATACTAGATAAATGTTTTAATTAATTACTAGATAAATGTTAAATGCTGCAAAACTAACAATCACGTGAGTCTGATGTCTGATTACATAAAATAGCTGACATCTCTGTTGGCTATGATAAATGTTTCAATTAAGTGTTCTTCTATATAACATCTATATAACTCCCTCCTCTGAGACTTCACCGAGTCTCAACAGACAAAGAAAACCACACACACATCCCCCAGGTCTAATCACCCATAGATCCCTAAAATGCAGGCTCTTTTAATTAAGTTAGTGTAATGCTGTGTAACATTCTTTCTCTATCTCTCTGAGAAACTGGGCTTAAAACCCACCCCCATTACGTGAGGTGGGAAAAAAGATCCAGCTTCCCTTACAGACTTTGTTTAACATTTTCCTAACACTTCTACTCCATTGTAGTAGTATTCTTTCACCGAGGTCCATTTTCCTTGAGGGCCGGATTCGTCTTCACCCATTATCATTGGCAGTTGCTTCACAGTAGCTTTCACCAGGAGAGACTTAATACAGGGGAAAACACATGTTTGCCACTGCAAGTAGTGCGACCCCAATGGTCAAACCAATTTTAATCAGCCATGCTCCCCAACCCCCCAACATGCTCTCCAGCCATCCAAACAATTGATGTCTGAACCCTACGTTTCTTTTAACCTCACTCCTTATCCATGGCTTTAGTGAAAGACCCCTCCGGGCTAGTATTATTACGTATGAAGGTGAAGCATTGTTCCCCAAAAAAGACACATACACCCCTTATTCTGACCTTATTTACACCAGTCTCATGGTCACTAATGTCTCCAAAAAACTCACATTATCTTAACCATATAACAATTACAGCAATGAAACAGGCCATCTCGGCCCTTCTAATCCATGCCGAACACTTACTCTCACCTAGTCCCATCTACCTGCACTCAGACCATAACCCTCCAATCCTTTCCTGTCCATATACCTATTCAATTTATTTTTAAATGATAAAATCGAACCTGCCTCCACCACTTCCACTGGAAGCTCATTCCACACAGCTACCACTCTCTGAGTAAAGAAGTTCCCCCTCATGTTACCCCTAAACTTCTGTCCCTTAATCATGTCCTCTTGTTTGAATCTTCCCTACTCTCAATTGAAAAAGCGTATCCACGTCAACTCTATCTATCCCTCTCATCATAACCTTCTGCGTTCCAAACAATAAAGACCTAACTTGTTCAACCTTTCTCTGTAACTTAGTTGCTGAAACCCAGGCAACATTCTAGTAAATCTCCTTTGTACTCTCTCTATTTTGTTGACATCTTTCCTATAATTTGGCGACCAAAATTGTACACCATACTCCAGAATTGTCCTCACCAATGCCTTGTACAATTACAGCACACCAAAAGCTTTCTTCTACAATGCCTTGTACAATTACAGCACACCCTACCTACATGAGATTCCACCTTCAGGGAACTATGCACAGTTATTCCTAGATCCCTCTGTTCAACTTCATTCCTCAATTCGCTACCATTTACCAGGTACGTCCTATTTTGATTTGTCCTGCCAAGATGTAGCAACTCACCCAATACAGATCCCTGAGGCACCCCACTAGTCACTGGCCTCCAACCTGACAAAAAGCCATCCACCATTACTCTCTGGCATCTGCCATTCAGCCACTGTTGAATCCATCTTGCTACTCCACCATTAATACCCAACATTTGAAACTTCTTAACCAACCTTCCATGTGGAACCTTGTCAAAGGCCTTACTGAAGTCCATATAGACAACATCCACCGCTTTACCCTCATCAATTTCCCTAGTAACCTCTTCAAAAATTCTAGAAGATTAGTCAAACATGACCTTCCAGGCACAAATCCATGTTGACTGTTCCTAATCAGACCCTGTTTCCAGATGCTTATATATATTATCTTTAAGTATCCTTTCCATTAATTTGCCCACCACTGACGTCAAACAATATTCTTGTTAGAACTCTGCCCATCTCTCACTTCTTTGTCCTCCTGTTCATTTACCTCAGGGCTATTATCTAGTCGTACCTGCGGGCCAGCCCTCATGTAAGGATTGAAATGGTACCAGGTAGATCAACCTTCTACCTGAACAGCGGTGGGTGGTTCGGAAAGCTCATACATACACCTTGTCTCCAGGTTTAAAGGGTCCTTCCTCCTGGTCCACCTCCAACTGCTTTTACTTTGCGTGTGCATAAATAGACTTGCATATCATAATTAACTGTTCCATATACTTCTTAAATTCTACCTCTAACTGTTCCAAACCTCTCCATTGTGCCACCTGCATAGGTCGGCCAGTAAACATCTCATGTGGTGTTATGTGGGTTATTCGGTTAGTTTGCATGCAACATCTCTTCAGTGCCAATGGCAGGTCATTGATCCAATTCAACTTTGTAGTTACACAAATCTTATTTATATTAACCTTCTATGTTCCATTTATTCTTTCCACCATGCCCTGTGACTGCAGGTATTACACACCCAAATCTGTGTTTTACTCTAAGGGCCTGTAGCGCCAGCTTGACTACTCTCTGAATGAAAACAATCCGTTGTCAAAGCTGATTTCTGTAGGTCTACCAAACCTCTCGATTACCTCATTCATCAGAAACTTTACTATAGTCCTTGCACCTAAATCAATCCAAGCTTACCCTATACGTAATAACAGCTGATCATCCTCCAGATGCTGTTCTGGCTACTTCGTCTGCACTTTGATTTCCCTTCTTATGTGCTTGGCATTCAATGACAGCTAGAGCCCCTGGCTTCATTATTGCCCTTATCAGGTCTGTATTTTACTGCTAACTTTTCATGCGGTCTCCGTTGCTTTTCTCAAAGCCTTTCTGTTTCCCTACTGCTCCAAACATGTGACAGACCCCATGAACATATGCTTAGTCGGTATAAACTTCAGCTTTCTCACCTTCCCTCATGTCACATGCTGCTCTTAAAGCCTTAATTTCTGCAAACTTAGCTAAGCAAGATTGCAGGCTTCCAATTTAATTACCTTAAAGTCTAATTCATCCTGATGCACCACTTCAAACCCTGCATACTTGCTATTATGATCTCTTTAACAAGAAACATCCACAAGCAAAACCTTTCTGTCCCCTTCATTCAATGGCTCTGACTGTAAAACATTTCTCAGACTTGTGTGTCCTTCTTCCTTCATTGTTTTCCTTAATGACATCACAATTTCAACATACTTTCCAATCTAGTCTGAACTATATCCTGCCATTCCCAAGATCATCATCATCTGTCCTACTGTCTGAGGTTTGGAAACTTCAATTTGATCCTGCGCTATAGCTTTTACTTCTTTAGAAATTACTCGCCCTGAATATTCTACCTGCTGCTGACAAAACAGCAACTTCTTCCTGGATACTTTATAACCTCCTATGCCATCTTTTCCAAGAGAATTAAAATGTCTCTCTCACATTACTTCTCACTTGTGGAACAAACCAACAAATCATCCACATACTGTATCAAATACTTTCAAATCTTCCTTTAACATCTAATTAAAAACATGGGGCTAGTATTTAAAACCCTGCCGCATCCTAGCATAGGTGTATTTAATACCTCTTCTTAATGTTCTTACCATAGCTATCTTCACCACTATCTTAATATAATTATTATTATTTCCTGATTACCATACCTGTTCACATCCCCAACACACCTTATCCATTACCTGTCTCCTTACTAACCTTTCTTGACCTCCTCCTTGAGATCCCTCCCTCCCTTGGGGACCCCAGTCCTGTCTGGGCTTATATCCAGATTTATTTCACTACTGATAGGGCATTTGAGGAAACGCTCCCCCAAAGACATTTATTATTGGCATGGAATTCTCTGGCCCCCGTTTGGCTCTGTCATAGGACTCACTGTGTGTTGGTGCATCAATAATTTCAGTCTTTTCAACCAGGTCTGTTGTTATTGACAACATTGTCTTTCTTTTTTTCATGCTCTTTCTTTTTTTTCACGCTCTTCAAGTTACATTTGCATCATTTTTCTCCGCACCTCTTCCTGCTGGTCTGCAAGTCTTTTTCCTATCTTTGCGATATTTCTCGACCTCATTGACCAAATAATCCCTGAATCGGGGGTGGGAAATAGATGACAATCCCACCACCTCCTCCAATCTAGACTTGACTTTAGGAGGAATGACATCCACCACAGTGGTTCAGAATATAGTGTTCATTAACTGGTTGCCTTCTATTTCTTGTTCAGTTTCAAGTCTCCACCTTTTCAGCTGGTTCTCCAGATAGGCTGCTGGATTATTTGCCTCTCCCAGTGGATCTCCCCTTTATTCCTTGGGGTCCACCTTAAGTGGGTAACATTGTCTGAGGGCTTGCCATACCCTCTGCCTGACTGTGTCAAACAGCATGCCATTGTTTATTACATTGTTCACAGCATTTTTATACCAGCCATCTTCAGGTGTTCTGTCAGTTTAGTGGTTCCTATCACTTTCACCAACAGTGCCTTCAAATCTCCCATAGCCAATAATCGTCCCATGTACTCCTCCTCCAAAGCCCTAATCCATTTCCTGCCCCATCAGTAATATTGGGTAAGGTATTTTTTAGCCCTCTCAGTTTATGGGTGCCCCAAAGGATAATCTGTGTCTGTCCTGCTCTTTTCTTTTTAAAGCAGTCTCATCAATTTATCCCTCTGCTTCCCACTTTAATCCTTTCTGGTATGCCTTCTTTCTTATTCTAAACTCAATTTCTTGCTTCTCAGATATTCTAGCCGCCTTTGCAAATGCATTCACCTTTCTTTTAAAATCTTCCACTGACTCCTCCTGATTTATTACTTTCACACCTTTCGTTTCCTACTTCTGTTACCTCCTCACTGCCTCTCTCTCCTTTCTTTCTAAACTGCCTAAGTGCATCTAATTCCTTTCCTCTCCACTTTTCCCACCTTTCCAACTTATCTGTGGGCATATAATTCATAATTAACACTTATATCTTGTCACACATTTATCTTGAAATTGCCTTCCTTGGGCCACTTCCTCACAACTGTTTCTGAAAATCTCAGCAAACAATCATTACCCTTCTCCAACCAGAATGTTTATCTAAACGAACCACAAAAGCTGGTCATGTTTCAGCAATTAACTTATTTCCAATTATTTCAATCCATTCTCACCACTATTTTAAATTTCCAATTCCTAGTACTAGTAACAATTATCCAAAGTAACTTTACTGAAAAGAAATCTAAAAGAAACATCAGAAAAACCAGGCAACCTACATTTTCCAACTTTGCCCTTTTAAGTTACGAGGATACAAAGTGTTAAACGTTACCTTACAGCTGTTCGTGACCTTCCCCATTGCTTACAATTTCTTAAAAGACATCACATATATGAACTTCCTCATTCATTCAAAACCGGGTTTTACACACAAATCACATTCGTTCCATTCTTACTTCAAAGAAATTATGCAATTTTCTACACAGATAAAGTTTCAAAATTAACATTTATATAATTCTTATCTCCCTTTTTAAGTTAAAGTAGGATGGTCTAATCCCCTATCAGTCAGGTTCCTGAGCGCTGTGATTGGACATTGATTCAGATCGTGATTAGTCATACTCACCATCACTCAAATTCTAACCACAACCCACTAAGATCACAACCAATCAAAATCCTAGTCACTCAACATCTGACCACATGCCACTCCCATTACTCTCCAAACAAAGGAATCACATTTGGTCAGAGAAAATGCTGAGAGACCAAGCAGCAGAAAGAATGCAGCAAATTTATCTTCTCAAACAGTTAAGAAACTCAGTCCTTACACCTCCTCCGTCCTTGTAGTCACTATATAACCTTACACTATTTGTATTGCTATTCTACAATATTTTATCACTGTGTACACTTTCTGTTACCCACTTACCTTAAATTCGTATTTTGCCCGTACAGCCCTCAGTTACCCAGGCGTTATCCACAAAATACGTTATTCTGCCCGTACAAACCCCTGACCTCTCAGGGTGGTATCCACAGAATGTCTTATTTTGCCCGTACAAACCCCTGACCTCTCAGGGTGGTATCCACAGAATCCTTATTCTGCCCTTACAAATCCCTGACCTCTCATAGATACATAGATACATAGAAAATAGGTGCAGGAGTAGGCCATTCGGCCCTTCGAGCCTGCACCGCCATTCAATATGATCATGGCTGATCATCCAACTCAGTATCCCGTACCTGCCTTCTCTCCATACCCCCTGATCCCTTTAGCCACTAGGGCCACATCTAACTCCCTCTTAAATATAGCCAATGAACTGGCCTCAACTACCCTCTGTGGCAGAGAGTTCCAGAGATTCACCACTCTCTGTGTGAAAAAGTTTGTTCTCATCTCGGTCTTAAAGGATTTCCCCCTTATCCTTAAGCTGTGACCCCTTGTCCTGGACTTCCCCAACATCGGGAACAATCTTCCTACATCTAGCCTGTCCAACCCCATAAGAATTTTGTACGTTTCTATAAGATCCCCTCTCAATCTCCTAAATTCTAGCGAGTATAAGCCAATTCTATCCATTCTTTCTTCATATGAAAGTCCTGACATCCCAGGCATCAGTCTGGTGAACCTTCTCTGCACTCCCTCTATGGCTATAATGTCCTTCCTCAGATTTGGAGACCAAAACTGTACTCAATACTCCAGGTGTGGTCTCACCAAGACCCTGTACAACTGCAGTAGAACCTCCCTGCTCATATACTCAAATCCTTTTGCTATGAAAGCTAACATACCATTTGCTTTCTTCACTGCCTGCTGCACCTGCATGCCTACTTTCAATGACTGGTGTACCATGACACCCAGGTCTCGCTACATCTCCCCATTTCCTAATCGCCACCATTTAGATAATAGTCTGCTTTCCTGTTTTTGCCTCCAAAGTGCATAACCTCACATTTATCCACATTATACTGCATCTGCCAAACATTTGCCCACTCACCCAGCCTATCCAAGTCACCTTGCAGTCTCCTAGCATCCTCCTCACAGCTAACACTGCCCCCCAGCTTAGTGTCATCCGCAAACTTGGAGATGTTGCCTTCAATTCCCTCATCCAGTTCATTCAATTCCCTCATCCAGTGGGCCTTGCGGTACCCCACTAGTCATTCCCTGCCATTGTGAAAAGGACCCGTTTACTCCTACTCTTTGCTTCCTGTTTGCCAGCCAGTTCTCTATCCACATCAATACTGAACCCCCAATACCGTGTGCTTTAAGTTTGTATATTAATCTCTTATGTGGGACCTTGTCGAAAGCCTTCTGAAAGTCCAGATACAACACATCCACTGGTTCTCCCCTATCCACTCTACTAATTACATCCTCGAAAAATTCTATAAGATTCGTCAGACATGATTTACCTTTCGTAAATACATGCTGACTTTGTCCAATGATTTCACCACTTTCCAAATGTGCTGCTATCCCATCTTTAATAACTGACTCTAGCAGTTTCCCCACTACCGATGTTAGAATAACTGGTCTGTAATTCCCCGTTTTCTCTCTCCCTCCCTTCTTAAAAAGTGGGGTTACGTTTGCTACCCTCCAACCCTCAGGAACTACTCCAGAATCTAAAGGGTTTTGAAAAATTATCACTAATGCATCCACTATTTCTGGAGCTACTTCCTTAAGTACTCTGGGATGCAGCCTATCTGGCCCTGGTGATTTATCGGCCTTTAATCCATTCAATTTACCCAACACCACTTCCCGACTAACCTGGATTTCACTCAGTACCTCCATCTCCTTTGACCCGCGGTCCCCTGCTATTTCCGGCAGATTATTTATGTCTTCTTTAGTGAAGACAGAACCAAAGTAGTTTTTCAATTGGTCCGCCATATCCTTGTTCCCCATGATCAATTCACCTGTTTCTGACTGCAAGGGACGTACATTTGTTTTAACTAATCTCTTTCTCTTCACATATCTATAAAAACGTTTGCAGTCAGTTTTTATGTTCCCTGCCAGTTTTCTTTCATAATCTATTTTCCCTTTCCTAATTAAGCCCTTTGTCCTCCTCTGCTGGTCTCTGAATTTCTCCCAGTCCACTGGTATGCTGCTTTTTCTGGCTAATTTGTACCCATCATCTTTTGCTTTGATACTATCCCTGATTTCCCTTGTTATCCACGGATGCACTACCTTCCCTGATTTATTCTTTTGCCAAACTGGGATGAACAGTTTTTGTAGTTCATCCATGCAGTCTTTAAATGCCTTCCATTGCATATCCACCGTCAACCCTTTTAGAACTAATTGCCAGTCAATCTTGGCCAATTCACGTCTCATACCCTCAAAGTTACCTTTCTTTAAGTTCAGAACCATTGTTTCTGAATTAACAATGTCACTCTCCATCCTAATGAAGAACTCAACCATATTATGGTCACTCTTGCCCAAGGGGGCACGCACAACAAGACTGCTAACTAACCCTTCCTCATTACTCAATACCCAGTCTAGAATAGCCTGCTCTCTCGTTGGTTCCTCTAAATGTTGGTTTAGATAACTATCCCGCATACATTCCAAGAAATCCTCTTCCTCAGCACCCCTGCCAATTTGATTCACCCAATCTATATGTAGATTGAAGTCACCCATTATAACTGTTTTGCCTTTGTTGCACGCATTTCTAATTTCCTGTTTGATGCCTTCCCCAACTTCACTACTACTGCTGGGTGGCCTGTACACAAGACCCACCAGTGTTTTCTGAGCTAATGTCCTTCCTTTCCACTGCGTTAATCTCCTCTCTAACCAGCAACGCTACCCCACCTCCTTTTCCTTTCTCTCTATCCCTCCTGAATATTGAATATCCCTGGATGTTCAGCTCCCAGCCTTGGTCACCCTGGAGCCATGTCTCCGTGATCCCAACTATATCATAATCATTAATAGCTATCTGCACGTTCAACTCATCCACCTTATTACGAATGCTCCTTGCATTGAGACACAAAGCCTTCAGGCTTGTTTTTACAACGCTCTTACCCCTTATACAATTATGTTGAAAACTGGCCCTTTTTGATTTTTGCCCTGGATTTGTCTGCCTGACACTTTTACTTTTCACCTTGCTACCTATTGCTTCCGCCCGCATTTTACACCCCTCTGTTTCTCTGCTCACCCATTTAAGAACCCCACCACCTCTTATTCTCTGTTTATTATTGTTTTCTTCTTTCCCCCCTACATGTTGGGTCTGAGTGCTTTCCTTCTCTGCCTCCTGCCTCACACACTGTCTAATAGCTTTCTCTATTTGAGTCCCTCCCCCCAACCATTCTAGTTTAAAGTCTCCCCAGTAGCCTTTGCAGATCTCCCCGCCAGGATATCGGTCCCCCTCAGGTTCAAGTGCAACCCATCCTTTTTGTACAGGTCGCACCTTCCACAAAAGAGGTCCCAATGATCCAGAAATTTGAATCCCTGCCCTCTGCACCAGTCCTTCAGCCACGCATTTATCCTCCACCTCGCTCCACCTCAGGGTGGTATCCACAGAATACTTGCCTCATCCGTGCAACCCCTGACGTCTCAGGGTGGTATCCACGAGGTCTAATACCTGCCTCGTCCGTGCAACCTATGACCTCTCAGGGTGGTATCCACGAGGTCTCAATAAACTCTTTAAACTATCACATAATGCAATGCTGTACTTTCTTATCACAAATATTATTACTCACCACACAGCGCAGCATTCTCGGACAATCCTCCGGGCCTCCTTTTTAGAACAATTTAGTGCCAGATTCTTGGGTCGGAGAGACCTTCTAACTACCTAGGCACTTCTGTGCCCCAATGGCTTCCCATGTTCAACAGGTTATTAGTCCAAATGAAGCAGAAAACCTCCTAATTTTATAGGTGGCCACCCTTTTTATGTTGCCCTAGGAGCCACCGAGAGGCTGGGAAGCGCCCTAGGCTCTTTGCCTTTAAATTAACGGTCTCTTACTGACCCTGCTCGTAGCGCCAATTTTGTCGTGGTTTTAAGACTCAAAGTTTGGATAAGATGACACAGACACGGAGAATTCTTCAAGAAGACGAAAAGCCTTTATTTGCAAACAAATTTTGGCTTGGAACATTCAGAGACAACACGGCCTGGTCGCTCTCTAATTGTTCTTCGATTCATAAAATCAGACAGCTTTTATTACAGTTTCAGCCTTATCTTCGGCTACTTGGCATGCATGCCTCTGTAACTTTAATCTCTCACTATGTCCTTGCCCTTTAACTTTAATCTCTGAGCCATGGTGTATAGCTAAATAATGGTGTATAGC
>CM075983.1:34212656-34626567 GCA_038087875.1 Malacoraja senta
GTTCAACTTTGCTAGTAATGAGAGATTTTCATAGACCTTTAAAAATAACACAAAATCCATTAGTATAAATAGTTCACCACTGGCAGGTAAACAAATTTATTGTTTTTATTCTTTCCTTTCTCACTTGTTTATTTAGTTTCAACATATCACTGGCAGACAGATGATACAGCTGGGCTGAAACAGCCGAGGGATGCAATTTATGTTTCAGATGGAAAAAAATATAATTGGTTTTGTCTTTGTGAAGCTTCACAATAATGTGATGAAAAAATCATTGGATAAGTTTTGTATTATGTTACTGCATCAATGTATACATATAAAGGGCAATTTAGTATTTCAGTGAAATGTGTCATTGGACTTGTTAGCTCTGATTGTATACCGACATTGCTGTGAGATTTTAGACAATTTCTGATACCATTCAAAATTAAAATAGCTCTTTGAGGTTCATCATGAAGTTTGTTTTAGTTTAGACCCCCTGGTTGAGACAAGAGAGTTCTCAACTTTTCTGAAGAGATAAAGATATTTTCCTTAGTGTCCAGTGTTAAGCCTGTGAGAATCAACTGTCAAGGAACTTGAGGTTTTCATGGGCTTTCTTTATATTATATACTAGACCAAGTGCAGACCCGTTGGGTCTGTTTCCCCAATGCCGTTTGCGGGGGGGGGGGGGCTGCGGCATCACACTAACCACCCGTTGGGTCTGTTCCTCCAAAGCACGGTTGCGGGGTGGGAATCTGGCACCCACAAACACACACACTCATCACACCCCTTGATATTATCTTAATTTTATTAATTGGCTTCTGTTATCCCATCTCCACCATATCCACTGACGAATAGCCCTCACCTCTCAGGTGCGTCTAGAGGGGGGGGAGCAGAGAGAGAAAATTTAATGTTAGAAAAATAAAATTGAGGAGGGGGAGGAGGAGGGTGGAGAGGAAGGGTGGGAGAGGAGGGGGGAGAGGAGGGGGAGAGAGGAGGGGGTGGAGAGAGGAAGGAGAGGATGGGGGAGAGAGGTGAAGGGGGGTTGGAATGGGCGTGCATGAGTTGAGCTGTGAAGAGAGAAGGGCAGAGAGAGAGAGAGAGAGAGGGGAGAGACACAGAGACTGGTACACAAAAAAAAGCTGGAGAAACTCAGCGGGTGCAGCAGCATCTATGGATCGAAGGAAATAGACAACGCTTTGGGCCGAAACCCATCTTCAGACGGGTTTCGGCCCGAAACATTGCCTATTTCCTTCGATCCATAGATGCTGCTGCACCCGCTGAGTTACTCCAGCTTTTTTTAGTGTACATTCGTTTTCCAGCATCTGCAGTTCCTTCTTAAAGACAGAGAGACTGTTGGCGGGCTGTTTCCACAACGTGCGTTTGCGGGGGGGGGGGGCTGTGGCATCACACTCACACTAACCACCCCCCAATGCACACAGGCGGGGGAGGGGGGGAGAGGGGGACGGGGTGGGGAGAGAAGATGGGAGGGGGGAGAGGGAGACGGGGTGGGGAGAGAAGAGGGAGGGAGGGGAGGGAGGGGAGAATGGGAGGAGGAAAGGGGAGAGATTGGGGAGGGAGAGGAGAGCAGGGTGGGGGAGAGGGCGGGGGAGGAGAGTGGGGAGTGGGAGGAGAGCGGGGAGGGCAGGAAGGGGAGAGAGCGGTAGGGGGGTGGGAGGTGATGTTAGAGGTGGAGAGAGGGGATGAGGGGAAGGGGAGAGAGGAGTAGGGGTAAGAGAGGGGGAGAGAGGGGGAGAGAGGGGGGGGAGAGGAAGGGGAGGGAGAGGGGAAGAGTGGGGAGCGAGGTAGCAGGGAGTGGTGCAAGAGAGAGGGGAAGGGGATGGGGGGGAGAAGGGGTGAAGAGGGGGGAGGGAGGGGAGGAGGCAGATGGGGTAGGGGAGAGAAGGGGAAGAGTGTGCAGGGAGGGGGAAGAGTGGGGAGGGAGAAGGGTGGGGGAGAGATGGATGGGGGTGGGCGGTGTGGGGGAGAGAGGGATGGGGTGGGAGGAGGAGGGGAGGAGAGGGAGAGGGAGAAGGAGAGGGGGAAGAGAGAGGGGTGGGGAGGGGAAGAGAGAGGGATGGGGAGGGAGAGAGAGAGATGGGGGAGGGGGAGAGAGGTGTGAGGAGGGAGATGGGGTAGGGGGTGGGAGAGAGGGAAGGGGGGTGGGGAGAGAGGTATGGGTGTGGGGGTATGGGAGGGAGGGGGAAGAGTGTGGAGGGAGAGGGAAGGGAGGGGGGCAGAGAGGGTGGGGGAGGGAGATGGGGAAGAGTGTGGGAGGGAGGGGAGAAGGGTAGGGGAGAGTGGTGGAAGAGAGGGGAGGGAGAGGGAAGGGAGGGGGAGAGGGGTGGGGGAGGGAGATGGGGAGGTGTAGGAGAGATGGGGAAGAATGGGGAGGGAGGCGGAGAGGTGGAGGTGGAGAGGTGCAGGGGGAGTGGTGGAAGTGGGGAGAAGGGAGGGGGTGAGGGGTGGGGGAGTGGTGGAAGAGGGACGCGGGGTAGGGGAAGGGTGGGAGGGAGAGAGGGGAGGGGGAGAGAGGGGTTGGGGAGGGAGAGATAGAGGGGTGGGTAGGGGGAGAGAGGGGTGGGGGAGGGGAGGGAAGGGAGGGGGAGAGGGGTGGGCGAGGGGAGATGGGGAGGGGTTGGGGAGATAAGTGGAAGAATGGTGAGGGAGAGGAGAGGTGTAGGGGAGTGTGGAAGTGGGAGTGAGGGAAGGGAAGAGAGGGAAGGGGAGAGGGGAAGGGGGAGTGGTGAAGGGACAGCGGGGCAGGGGGAAGGGGGCAGGGGAGAGAGGAAGGGTGTGGGGTATAGATGGAAGGGGGTGGGGGAGAGGGGATGGGGGTGGGAGGAGGAGGGGGAGGAGAAGGAGAGGGGTGAGCAGAGGTAGATGGAGAGAGGGAGGAGAGAGGGATGGGGGAGGGAGGAGAGAGGGGAAGGGGAGAGAGGTGTGGGGGAGGGGGGAGGGAGGCGAGGGAGGGAGATGGGGTAGGGGTAGAGGGGGAAGAGTGGGGATGGAGGGGGGAGAGTGGGGAGGGGGAAGGGGGTGGGGGAGAGAGGTAAGGGGGTGGTGGTGGGGGAGGGAAGGGGGTGGGGGAGAGAGGGAAGGTGGTTGGGGAGGGAAGGGGGAGAGTGGAGGGGGTTGGGGGAAGAGAGGATGGGGGTGGGAGGAGGAGGGGGAGGAGACGGACAGGGTGAGGAGATTGAGATGGAGAGGGGGAGGAGAGAGGGGATGGGGAGGGGGAGATAATGATGGGGAGGGGGAAAGAGGTGTGGTGGAGGGGGGGGGGATGGGGGAGGGAGGGGAGGAGGGAGATGTGGTAGGGGAGGGAGGGGGAAGAGTGTGGATGGAGGGGGAGAGGGGTGGGGAGAGAGGGGAAATAGTGGGGAGGGAGAGTGGAAGGAGGAGGGGTAGGTCAGTCCATCTGTTCCCATTCCCTTTCACCCCCAATCCTCTTTTTCTATTCCCACACCGTGATGACACGCTTCGACACAGGCTGCGGGGGGGGGGGGGGGCTGGGGCTGGGGCTGCTGCAAAGGCATATATAAATGGATCAATTCCAATTGTACATCATGTGAGCATTGGGCATTGTGACATCACATGACGGAACCTTCACTAACATTCTATGGCTGAGAGATGGTTTTTTTAACAATTGGAAATTTTGGGGGTGGGCGGGAGAAGGATTTTATTAAAAATGTGTACATAAACATGACGAAATTAATCAGGAGTGGCTACTCATAAAGAAAAGTGAAATCTCTACCGAAATGGAAATAATCTCGGCGTTTCTGCGCGCGGTGTTGGCGTAGCGTGATATCAAAGGCTGGCGCTGGCACAAGTCAAGCAGACACACACACACACACACACACACACACACACACATACACACACACAGAGTTTTAAATATAGATAGAAGAAGATATAGATATATGTACCTATAGTGCCCTTCATAATGTTTGGGACACAGACCTATCATTTATTTATTTGTCTCTGTACTCCACAATTTGAGATTTGTAATAGAAAAAAATCACATGTGGCTAAAGTGCATATTGTCAGATTTTAATAAAGGCCATTTTTATACATTTTGGTTTCAACATGTAGAAATTACAGCAGTGTTTATACATAGTCCCCCATATCAGGGCACCATAATCTTTGGGACACAGCAATGTCATGTAAATGAAAGTAGTCATGTTTAGTATTTTGTTGCATATCTTTTGCATGCAATGACTGCTTGAAGTCTGCGATTCATGGACATCACCAGTTGCTGGGTGTCTTCTCTGGTGATGCTCTGCCAGGCCTGTATTGCAGCCATATTTAGCTTTTGCTTGTTTTGGGGGCTAGTCCCCTTCAGTTTTCTCTTTAGCATATAAAAGGCATGCTCAATTGGGTTCAGATCGGGTGATTGACTTGGCCTCTCAAGAATTTACAATTTTTTTGCTTTGAAAAACTCCTTTGTTGCTTTAGCAGTATTTTTAGGATCAATGTCTTGCTGTAGAATGAACCACCAGCCAATGAGTTTTGAGACATTTGTTTGAACTTGAGCAGATAGGATGTGTCTATACACTTCAGAATTCATTATGCTACTACCATCAGCAGTTGTATCATCAATGAAGATAAGTGAGCCAGTACCTTCAGCGGCCATACATGCCCAGGCCATAACACCCACACCACCGTGTTTCACAGATGAGGTGGTATGCATTGGATCTTGGGCAGTTCTTCCTCTCCTCCATACTTTACTCTTGCCATCACTCTGATACAGTATAAGTTAATCTTTGTCTCATCTGTCCACAAGACCTTTTTTCCAGAACTGTGGTTGCCCTTTTAAGTACTTCTTGGCAAACTGGCCATCCTATTTTTGCGGCTAACCAGTGGTTCGAATCTTGCAGTGTAGCCTCTGTATTTCTGTTCATGAAGTCTTCAGCGGACAGTGGTCATTGACAAATCCACACCTAACACCTGAAGAGTGTTTCTGATCTGTCGAACATGTGTTGGAGTTTTTTTTATTATAGAGAGAATTCTTCTGTCATCAGCTGTGGGGGTCTATGTCCCAAACATTATGGAGGGCACTGTATGTGTGTGTGTGCGTGTGTTTGTGTGTGGACAGATTATAAATATTATATATATATATATATAAATATATATAAATATATATTATATATGTGTGTGTGAATGGATTATAAAGAAAGTATAGAGTGGAATATCCTGTTGAAACCCAAAATAGACATCCTTGTGCAATTTATTGGTGAATGAGAGCCACAAGACAATACCGTTAACAACAGTTCCTTCAGTTTGCTGAGATTGAGTTAACTGGATTGAAGTTGGCCTGGTTGTTGTGGAATGGATATACTTGGGCAACTTATCACATTGTCAGCTTTGTAACTGTACTGAAACAGCTTTGCTGGAGCTGCAAAAGGTTCTGAAGTGCAAGTCTTCAGTACTACAATTGGAATGTCGTTTGTCCGGTGTGAGGATAGACTAGTAAAATTCAAGAAAGATCCACAGGTTAATATTAGAAGAGAGGAGATATAAAAACATGGAGGAGTGAGATCATAAAATAATTTCATTAAAGTGAATGAGAATTTTTAAATGAAATTTTTCGCAATATTTGACAGATTGGAATGGGCATTCTTAGTGATGACACAGGCAGGAGTTCAGAAACTTAGCTGTGGGTCATGTATTATACATTGGTTGCAGACAATCTAAGTCATTTACGGACAGTTGGTGGGAAGGGATAGATTTAATGGCCGGAGGACGAGTTTCGTAGCCATGATTAATGACCACATATTGCTAATATTTAATCGAATGGAATTTCTCATTGTCCAGAACTGGATGTGAGAGAAACAAACTGGTAACTTGGAGCCAATGAACAAGAGAAATAGAGATCAGCTAAAGCTGGGTATCATATGCATGCAGGTGGATACTGAGTTTGCTGAAGGAAAGTATGAGGAAGGCCCTAAGATGGATCCTTGGGAAAATACCCCAAATAACAGTGTAGCATGGGAAGACAAGTCATCACTTGTGATTCTCTGGCTATGCTGGTGAGCTCAAAGTTCAACTTGCTAAAGGCCGTCCATCCAGCTAATGGCTGTGAAGGATCAAGTACCGTTGGTGGGTCTGGCTATATGAAAGGTTGCGTACAGTTCCACGAGGATGAGCGGGAACAATATACATTTGCCACAATTACATAAGATATCATGGGAAATTTTGATCAGAACTGTTTTGATATTGCTGAAAATGCACATGGTTTTTATTCAGGAATAATTAAATAGACTCCATAGCATGAGAGCATACAACACATTTAATAATATTATGGCTCATTTCACTTCATTTAATTTCATATTCATATTGCCTAAAACCCTTATACACTAGCATTTCTTCATAAACATACCAATCTTACCAAATTGGGGGAGTAGGGATGAAACTTAAATTGTTCTTGTTGAAAAAGACATACATACTGACATTTTAGCACTCTCAGCCCTCTGCACATGTAAGCAGTTCATGGCATCATGTGCTTTTGCCAGGTTATCCACAGCATAAAACCCCAACTGTTGCTCTACTTAAACATTTATGCTTTTGGAGGCTTATAAGTGATGTACTAATAACTGCCATGTAGAATTAGATTTGCTGAATGACTATTGCAGAATTAGATCTTGGATCCTGGTAAAAACCAGTAGCCTTAAGCTCTACATTCAGAATCCTAGTTAGAACCATGAGGTGATTAGCAATAATTATATTTTGTAATTTCATGTCTGTATGCAAGTGGTGACATGATTCAGGTGAAATCTTTCAGTGACTCAAAATGATTGTAGCAGTGTTGCCCAATGTTGCTTATAACAGGCTATTGAAGGCACAATCATTAGCAATGCTTAAGAATTCATCACTGTCAAAATACATATACTTGGGGAGATTTCAGGGCAGAAATAGAGAGAAGTGAGGTAAAGCAAAGTATGTTCTGAAAACACTGCAGGAACACTGTGCATGAGTGAGTAGACGGCAAATGGTGACTGGATCATATGAGATGGGATATGGGGCATTTTATGAAGAACTTAATTTATGGCCAATAGAACATGAGTGGGTAGTCAAGAAATGACCATCAAAAATCTAGATGATGGAAATACGAAATAGAAACAGGAAATACTGGGGATAGATAGATAGATAGATATGCCTTTATTGTCATTCAGACCGAAGTCTGGACGAAATTGCAGCAGTCATACATATAATAAAATAAAAACAACAATAAACACATATTAACATCCACCACAGTGAGTCCACCCAGCATCTCCTCACTGTGATGGAGGCAAAAGTCTTAGGTCTGCAGTCTCTTCCCTCCTCTTCTCCCTCTGCGCTGAGGCGATACCCCCCGGGTGATATTATAAATCAGTCCCGCGGCTCAAACACCGCGGCCCGGGGTGGTCGAAGCTGCCGCCCACCAGTCCTGCAGATGCAGCCGCTGGCCCGCGGCCGAACCCCGGACTCAGGCCACCACCGCCAGAACACCGTCCCAGCCACCCTCACGTGAGTACCGTGCCGTCTTCAGCCTCGGGCTGGGCCGCCCCGACATGGGCGCCGAACCTCCCTCGGGCTGCGAGCACCGCACCTCTCCGAGCTCGGCCGCTCCAACGGGAGCCTCGTTCCACCCTTGGGCTGGCCGCCCTCACGAGAGCGCCACAACCTCTCACGGGAGCACTGTTCCAGCCCTGAGCCGGACCACCCTCACGGGAGCGAGCTCAGGGCAAGTCCTGACGGGCTCTGCCTCCGGAGCCTCGAGGTCCTCGATGTTCAGCAGGACAGCAGTGTGTTGGAATAGCAAGTATGCAAGGAATAAACATGTATTTGGAAATGTTAGCAATACATGACCTAGCACAGGGCTGGAGTCATCATAGATAGTGTGGAGATAATAGTGTGGAGATTAAGACAAAAACATGTTTTGATACCAAAGCTGTTACTAATATGTGACTTTGGTGATAAGAACCACAGCCTCTCCAGAAATCTGGCCAGCTCGAATGGTGTAAGGTATAGCCAAATGGAATGGAACATTCTCATCACACTCCGCAGGTTTTAATGTTGATATGTTAATATCACCATCACAATGTACTCATAGTCTTGTTTACAAGTGGCTGGATTATACTGAGTGAGTTCCAAATTAGGAATGGCTGCAGTTAACTTGCTGGCAGAGACCACATGAAGGAACAGATTGTCGTAGTGTAATGAGCCGACTCGAACACACATCAAGATACAACACATGTTTATTAAATCTACTTACAGCAAGGATCTGCAGACATTACATCTCTGAGCTGCTACTCACACTAACTAGCGTACGCAAGCTCTTGATAATATGAAGCACATAATAGGCGGAGTCACTACTAACAAGCACTATAATTGGCTAGTATGAAATAGCCAATCTACATCTTTCCTTGTAGAAACAAAAGAAGCATCGGTGGCTAAGCAATATAGGTGGATTGTTAATAATACATTTGCAAAATTACACAAAATCGCCATATCTAACGGGTGGCCTGCAAACCCGTCCGGCCCGTGTGCGGTACAAGTACGCCTCACCTCCTTTCACTGGAGAAGATACCGGGGAGGGAAATGGGGAAACAACCGGCGACCCGACAGGCAGGGACCGTGACGACATAGGCGAGCTAGTCGCCAAACGCCGCAGGGAGAACACGGTGAAAACGATAGGTGGCAGTGGGGATGCGGGACCGACTGTGGGAGGGTATACGAAACGCGAGACATCAGGATATGGAGTCGCAGGACGCGGTTCCTTCACCGGAAGGATATGTTGACGATTGCCTCTGTAGATGACTCCATCTGCTTTGACCAAGTAAGACCGCGGCTCTTTGGCAGGGCCGTGGATGTGTCCCAGACATGCATAGCCCTCGTTTGTCTGGAGTTGGACCACTTGTCCACGTGCGAGAGGTTTAAGTGGCTTGCTGGATTTGTCGAAGAAGCGTTTCTGCATGTCACGTTTGAATTGTAGTAGCTTCTGAACTGCAGGCGGGGAACGAGCTTGTGGCTGCAAAAGCTGCTGGAACACAGGCAGAGGAGCACGGGTTTGGCGAGACATCAGTCGTTGGGCTGGGGAACCCAGTATGGCATCCCGTGCAATATTCCTTAGGATGAGCAAGTCCAGGTACACGTTTGATTTGGCAAGGTATGACCGCTCCATGAGTTGTTTTGCACTCCGGACAGCGCGTTCGGCGAGTCCATTGGACTGTGGGAACTCAGGACTGCTGGTAATATGGTGAAAGTCCCATCATTTTGCAAAGTTTTTAAAAAGCTTGGCTGGTGAACTGTCTGCCGTTGTCGGGCCGGATACCTGCAGGGGAGCCGTGCACGGAGAGGTGACACTGCAATTTCTCGATAACTGCTTCAGAAGTAGTGGTTTGAAGTAAATCAATTTCGAACCAGCCCGAGTAAGATTCAACAAGAACCAGATAGTGTTTCCCATGCCACTCGAAGATGTCACTGGCTAACGTGGACCATGGGAGAGGAGGGACTGGGTGCGGCAGTAAAGGCAGGTTTTGCTGATGTGGCATCAGGCTTTTGCAGACGACGCAAATTTCGTTTTTTTCTTGTATGTATTTGGTTATTCCGGGCCAGTAAAACATGCTTTGCGCCCTTTGGAGGGTTGCCTCCATGCCGGGGTGGCCCCTGTGGATGTTGTCAAAGTATTTGTCCCGGAGGGCTGCTGGGACCACTGCCTTGTGGCCCTTGACTATAATTCCGTCCTGTAATACAAGTTTGTCGCGAACCAGGAAGTATGAGCAGATTTCGAATGGGGTGTTGTGTTGTTTGTCTGGCCAGCCGCGCCGGATGACTGCAGACAGCAATTGTAAAGTCTCATCAGCAGCCATGTGCTCTGCTAGGCTGCTCAAACAATCAGTTGGCACCAATGAAACCTTCATTGATGAGAATTGGTCCTGTT
Source organism: Malacoraja senta (assembly GCA_038087875.1). NCBI lineage: Eukaryota > Metazoa > Chordata > Chondrichthyes > Rajiformes > Rajidae > Malacoraja > Malacoraja senta. Next base: position 34,222,552 of record CM075983.1, read on the forward strand.
CAGAAAGTTGTTGTTCATTAGTTTTGCGCGGGGCTCTGGATAGCGTGTCTGCTATTTGCTTGCCTTTGCCTTCCTTATAGACAATGTTGAAATCAAACCATTGCAGTTGCATCATCATTCGCAGTAGTCGTGCTGGGGCAGCGTGGATGGGTTTGTTCAAAATGGTGACCAGCGGCTGGTGGTCAGTCTCGATAGTCACAGACTTAACACAGATAAAGTCCTTGAATTTAGTGCAGGCGAAAACCACTGCGAGCAGTTCCTTTTCGATCTGGGCGTAATGCTGTTCAGTGTCAGTCAGCATATGGGAGGCGTACAAAATGGGCTTAAAATTGCCATCGGTAGTGGTCTGGAGGCACGCTGCACCTAGCCCGTACTGGGACACATCACAGATGAGCGTTACTGGTAACTCCAAAGCAAAGTAGGCGAGCTAGCCAGCTGCAACTTGAGAGTGTCAAAAGCTCTTTGGTGCTGCGGATACCTGGACCATGCAGCATCCTTGTGTGTCAGTTCTCGCAGGGCAGCAGATATGTCGCTGAGGTTGGGAATAAATTTTCCCAGGTAGTTGACCATTCCGACGAACCTTTGTAAGCTCACGATGTCAGTAGGAACCGGCATCTCGTTGATAGTTGCAGCTTTCGACGGGTCTGGTCTGAGACCATCACTTGTGAAAACATGTCCGACGCAAGTAACCTCTGGAACTCGAAACCTGCACTTCAGGGGATTGAGTTTGAGCTGAATGTCTTTGGCATGGTCAAGTACTTTCTGGTCTCCAACTGGAGGCGTGGGTTCGAATCCCACTTCTGACACCATGTAATGAGCCGACTCGAACACACATCAAGATAAAACACATGTTTATTAAATCTACTTGCAGCAAGGATCTGCAGACATTACATCTCCTAGCTGCTACTCATACTAACTAGTGTAGGCAAGCTCTTAATATAAAGCACATAATAGGTGGAGTCACTACTAACAAGCACTATAATTGGCTAGTATGAAATAGCCAATCGACAGTAGGAATAAATCAGTGACAATTTTAGCCACAAAAGGACGTATTGGGTGGAAAAACTGACAATAGTTCTGACAAGGTAGCCATAAACTTTTGCAATTAGACACAAGTTCTGGTTATTGAGATATTATTAAGTACCCCATGATGAAGGAATTTCTGGATATTATAAGAAAACTGGGCAAATTTCTAATATGTTTGACCCAAGAGCCTTATGTACTGGAAAGGAATAATGGGAAATTAGGCCAATATAGTGAAAATAACCAACATAGGATGCTTGTAAACTAGGCTCAGAGCAATAACAGTTATGACAACAATTTACAGAGTAAACGGGGAAATGGTTGTTTGAAAAAGGAAGACAAGTCTCAGCTGTCAGACGGATGGAGACAAAAACAAGTAAGGATCAAAGATGACAAAGAAAAGTGGCTTACCAATAGATTATTGCTAAAAATATAAAATTGACATGTAACCATTGTAACACAATGTCAGTGAAGTACTGCAAGCCCTCTCTCGAAATGCTTCCCAGTGTATCATGGCAAGGCCTTTATAAACTGACTTGCTCAAGATACTGACCACTGAATTCTGGATGGTTTTCTTTGGTTGCTATCCTGATCTGAACTGTAATTAAGAGGGTGACTAGGCTCCACTGCAAGCAGATTCAGGGTGCAGATTCAACACACAAATCCCTCCAGCACCCCACAATCTGAGAAGCTATTTTAGAATGCACTGTGATGGGGAAATCCTACCAATGCTGAGATATAATCAGAAGTCTCCCGGATGTCTCTTCCTCATTTTTCATCGGTCAGAATTCACTTTTGGCGTGTAAGATTAATTCATGAAAAGGACACCGAGCTGAAGTATCTCTTCGCCAAAAGGGGAATCATGCTTCTGATCGGCTGCCTGGTGCTGTTACTCCACAGTTAAATGAACAGTTAAATTAATAAAATGGTAAGTGAGTTGTTTAAGTTTGATCTGGATTTCTAATTCCACTTGAGATCTGCATCAGTCCTTCGTATCGGAAAATTTGCTGGGAAGTGAACTATTCACTTTCTTTAAAAAAAAAGACAGATTTTAATAATTTCTGCAGACCTGCAAGAAAAATTACCAGTGGAATTGAAAGTTTGAAGCTTGGTTTTGAAAGCAGTTGATCAATTGTAGTGGACAAATAAGCAACCAATGTAATTGATGAATCATGACATTGAATAGCAGATCTTCCCACACATAAATAAGGAACTATTGATTTTACATTTTGAAGCTGAAAAGTGGTCTAAACGAGTTGTATTTTAAAACCGAACATGATTAAAGATAGAGCAGAAATAATGTTGCATCCAAAAAAGTGTGCTGTATCAAGGCACAACTGCAATTAGTTCTTGCTCAATGAAATATCTTACAGTCAATATTTTTCCTCTCCTGTTACGCATAGACTGCTTCATTCAGCAGTTTTTTTATCGTGCACATTTATAATGGTAGTGCCGAAGACCTGCTTTTATCCTTAATAATTGGCTTTTTTGATGAACAGAAGAACACTCGGCAACTCTGGCCACACCCTGACACTTCCTACAAGGTGAAACAGGAGAGATCAAGTCACTGCAATGAATCACTCCCAGATGAGATCAATGCTTTCTCTTCTGGATTCAAAAGAGATAACAATGATGTTTCTTCTTGGGCCCCTACAGCCCCTGACGACCCTGTAATCTCAGTCACAAAGTCCGAGTTCAGAAGATTTTTCATGAAGGTGAACGCTAAGAAAGCTTCTGTCTTTTATGTAAACCAGAATCTGCAATTACTCCCTACACGCTTGGTAGATTCCGTCTAACATGCCTGAAAACCAGATTATCTACTGTCCTAAAACAGAAAGACAGATCATTGCCCGAACATGATGGACCGGGAATAAATAAGGTGCAACAAGACTTGGATGGCCTCCTTAAACCAATGACTAAAATGAACCATTCAGGTGCAGCAATCATTTAGGGAGGCAAATGATATATTGGCCTTTTGAGTACAAAAAAAAAAGATGTCTTGCTACAGTTGTACAGGGCCTTAGTTAGACAGTGCTCCTGGAGGTTCGTGTGCAGATTTGGTCTCCTTGCTTGATGAAGGATATTCTTGTTGTGGGGGGACTACAACAAAGGTTCAACACACACTGGTTCTTGTAATTGCTGGACTAAAATATGAGGAGAGATACAGGGAAGGTGTTCCCTGTGGATTCTACATGTTCCTAGTGGGGAGTCTCGACCCAGTGGTCATTAAATTTGAAGACAACACAGAGCATATGGAGCATGTTATTCAGAATTGAGATTAGGAGAAATCTCTTAGTTTAGAACATAGAGATGAGGTGAAATTCTGAAAGCTGTGAGGCTGAGTTATATATACCTCCTTCTTGAATATATTTAATATTTCATAATTCTAAAGGGATCAAGGAATATGCAAAGAATGCAGGAATAGGGTACTGGTGTGATTGAACAGCTACAATCAGATTGAATGGTGGAGCTGGGCTGACAGGCCAAATGGCCAACTGCTGGTCCTACTTTTCTTCTATGTTTCTGTCCCAGTTAGGGTAAATATACTTTGCCATGCCCTAGGCCCTAAAAGATATCATCAGGATTTCTGCCTTGAATTACTATTCATCCTTCCATGTTGGTATTGATATATGGGGATTTATCATCTGGACATTTGGGTTTGGCTGTGAGGTATCTCTCACAGATAAATAGTTGGCCACATACATCATCCACTCAAGCACTGGTCTTGAATGAAGAAAGCAATTAATTTTGTTCAGCACCCAAAAAGGTGGCACAAGAATTTCTTGTAGAATCAGAACCACTCCATCTGAACTACTGTATTAAAAATCTATCTCACTTTCTGTGTGAAAAAAAATCTTATATCAACCTTGAAAAAAACGTTGACCCGGTTTTCTGTGATTTCTGTTTATTTCTTTACAGTTGCTGCCTGATTAGACTTTAGACTTGACACTTTAGAGAAACATCACAGAAACAGGCCCTTCAGCCCACTGAGTCAACGCCGACCAGCAATCAACCTGTACACTAGCACTATCCTGCATACTAGGGACAATTTACAATTTTACCGAAGGAAATTAACCCACAAATCCGCACTCAGAGAAGACTCACGCGGTCACAGGGAGAACGTACTAACTCCATACAAACAGCAACTGTAGTCAGGATCAATCCTGGGTCTCTATTGCTGTCAGGCAGCAACTGTACTGCTGCACCACTGTGCCACCCTGATCATCTGAGTATTTGATATTTCTGTTTTACTAATGTTACATTTTCCTGCTTTAGTCTCTGTCCTACAATTCCTTTTCACCATCTAAAATAATATCCTTGATTTTATTTTCTTAATGACATTTATGAGCCTGAGAGATCCAGTAATTTGTGTTTTTGATGTTTTATAACTTGTAAGCTAACTGTCAGATATCCTTATTTAGATTGCAAAGCTTAAGTTGCTTCAATCTTTCATCACCTGTCTTATGGTTCTTATTTGTACAGTCTATTTTCTTTATTTGTGACCATGCTGAACATGAGCTGTGATTTGACGAAAGCAAGCGAGCATTAGTAAATTCAGGTCACTTCAAAGAAATCAGAATGTAAATGACATAATTCCACTTAGTAATCACCCAACATCATGTCACCATAACAGCTTTAGACTGCAAACTAACGACCAGCACAACCAAAGTAAGGATGCTGTTTTAATTCTAATTGCAAGCTACAAAGATTTAAAAAACAAGTAAACCAAGTAAAAGTAGCAGTTTTCAAAACTCTTATATAGAAATATTTAATACGGCATATTTGGCAACATTAACTGCAAGCAAACAATGTTTGCACAAGACTGGCCTGATTCCAACTATACATCATTGGAGTAAAGGATAGTAATCTTTTCCTCAGTGTTACACAGTCCATAGAGTACTGCACTACATTAATACTTAAATGAAGGGATAATGAAGCAAACCCAACAATTAAACTGTATTTGCATTACTGGCTACCAGCGGGAGAGGAAAATATGGCCCTAGCTGTAAATTCCATAAATAAAACATTAAAATTGAGCTTGTCACAGGATCACTAGAGAGTTGATCCATTTAAGCAGATTGAGGACTACATAGGGACTCAGAGATTCTTAATGAAAGAAGACATTTCAGATATCACCTTGAATTCATGGCCATTATCAGTTTGAGTAAACTGGGACCTTGAGACAATACATTCTTCAAGTGAATAGGTAGCATTCATGTATCTGATAAATTGACAGAGAAGATATTGTACAAGAAAATGGAAAATAAAAGAGACATCATCTTAAAATATAAAAGACATGTTCCAATTAGTCAAAGAAAACTGTAAAGCTCCTATGAGTGTTGTAAGTCTGAATCTATTAGTTATTTGGGACGTGTATATTAATCTTTCAGGAAGCTATCACTATTTTCAAGGCATCAATGCATCAATAAGTATCTGTTTTGTAACAGTGTCATTTTTAAGGAGCCTGACATTTATGATTTTTATTTTTTATTCAGTTTCATTGCCAGAAATTAAGTGATTAATGCATACCGAGAAATAGCAATTACAAAATGAATTCAACTAGGAGAACTTTGAAATTCAGGGAGTAGATAGAGTTAACAAACAAAGCAGCACTGATCGCATTGAGTGGGCAAACATGCCTGAGTGATGAAATTGTCATCTCCTATTTCAACATTTTAATCTCCTCTTTCTTGCAAGTAACATTTGTAAACTGAAAGGAGATGAATACTTTAGGGGAATACTACAGAAAAAAATTCTTATGAAGAGCCTTCCTACGATTAAATTGCCTGTGCATGCCACATCAATGCGGGGCCATGGGAATTATAGAGAACTGTGTAATCAAAAAGGTGGGACATTATACCACACGGTAACAATATAGACTGGTATCATACAGCCAATCCCATCAAACATACATTAGGAAAAGGGAAGGTTTACTCTGTGTATCATTAATTTTATAGAAGATCATGGAGTTTTAACAAAGATATGCAATAGATTTTACTCCATGGGAAATATGTGCAGCATGCTATTACTTAATATGAAACTGAGTAATTGTGCAGAAATATGCATCTTAGGGGAATCTACATGTTTTTATTAATCTCCAATCTAACAATATATTCTGGTCTTAAAAAAAAATAGAAAGGTTGGGAACCAGTTACTTGATCTGGAATTATTTTTATCTGGAACGTGAACTACATGTCAGTGAGATTAGATATTCATGGAATTTATCTCTCATAAAGAACAAATGAGACAAGAGTAACCACCTTAATGTATCCAACATAACAACTTCATTGATGGTGTGTCCAATGGCACTGTGGGATTTACTCCTGACAGTTTTGAAATATTACAACCCTTCTGTTTTGCAGCTGTTACTGTGTTACAGAGGATCTGCCTGATGATCTAAACCACCACTTGTTAATTTAGACAAGGGTTTGTTAAAAGGTATGTGGATGCACATTTATATACTGGATCTTGCACATTGTACCAGTTAGCCACCAACAACTTTGGTCATATGCAAAGCTACTGAATTTGCTATTCATTTTTTATCAATGATTCCCAATTGTTCTCCCAACTTCCATTCCTCAGAATAGTGTAACTTCCCAAAGTTCACCAGTATTCATGCTGGAATTATGTTCACTGTACCTGTGACAGCTTAAACTTAGTGCAAAAACAATGGCTCCTACCATCTGGAAGAATAGACGCAGCCACAAGGAAGCAAGTTTAAGTAATATTTTAATTATTTGTAGATCGTCTTGATTTTATTAAGTATTTACTTTGTATTTACATTTTTTATATGCTTAAGAATTGCTGACATCTTTAATTATTTAATTTGTAATAGTTTTTACATTTAGGAGTATTCCACAAGATAAATAGTTAACTTTATCTTGAACATAATTCTTTAAAATTCTATTCAGAAGAAACAAAGAATGTTGGCCTTTCTTGTCTTTATACAATAATAGAAAATGCTAATGTATGCAAAGATTCTGTTGAATAATATACTAAAATTAATGATCAGAAATTCAAGATAAAACAAGTAGCCAATAATGTTGCTGAAACTTGATTCACATACAGCAATGCCAAATCCACCAGACATCCTCATTCTGTAATTGGATTCTATGTTTGAGGAATAAACTTAATCGAGAATCACTCATTCAATCCACAATAAATATTCTCTGCTCCAATAGGTTCACATGAGCCGTACTAATGATCACCCTTCCAATTCCTGACTTGTAAAGGGACAAGCCAGAGAACTACTTTGCTCAATCAATTACCGATATAATAAATTACCTATGAAAAATTATCAAAAGGCGGCATCTATAGAAGGAAATGAAGTTTGTTTTGGTACCTGTTTACGATCATGTTATGACACAGACTTGTTTCCATAGCCATGTGTCCTTCCTCAGAACTTGCCTACATTGACATCTCGTCCCTCACGGCTTACACCTTTTATAGTTCAAGTCCAGCCAGCAGATAATGTACCCTCCTCCTTACATTTTCACACATAATAGCTCTCCCTCCATGTCCTACATTCAAAATCTGAGCTTCATATTCCTAGAAGCAAACACCTTAATGTTATACAATAGTCAATAGGTGCAGGAGTAGGCCATTCGGCCCTTCGAGCCATTCAATGTGATCATGGCTGATCATCCCTAATCAGTACCCCATTCATGCCTTCTCCCCATATCCCCTGACTCCGCTATCTTTAAGAGCCCTATCTAGCTCTCTCTTGAAAGCATCCAGAGAACAGGCCTCCACCGCCCTCTGAGTCAGAGAATTGCACAGACTCACAACTCTCTCTGAGAAAAAGTGTTTCCTTGTCTCTGTTCTAAATGGATTACCCCTTATTCTTAAACTGTGGCCCCTGGTTCTGGACTTCCCCAACATCTGGAACATGTTTCCTGCCTCTAGCGTGTCCAAACCCTTAACAATCTTATATGTTTCAATGAGATTCCTTCTCATCCTTCTAAACTCCAGAGTGTACAAGCCCAGCCGCTCCATTCTCTCAGCATATGACAGTCCCGCTATCCCGGCAATTAACCTTGTAAACCTACGCTGCACTCCCTCAATAGCAAGAATACCTTCCCCAAATTAGGGGACCAAAACTGCACACAATACTCCAGGTGTGGTCTCTCTAGGGCTCTGTACAACTGCAGAAGGACCTCTTTGCTACTATACTCCACTCCTCTTGTTATAATGGCCAACATGCCATTTGCTTTCTTCACTGCCTGCTGTACCTGCATGCTTACTTTCATTGACTGATGAACAAGGACCCCCAGATCCCGTTGTACTTCCCCTTTTCCCAACTAGATGCCATTTAGATAGTAATCTGCCTTCCTGTTTTTAATACCAAAGTGGATAACCACACATTTATCCACATTAAACTTCATCTGTAATGCATCTGCCCACTCCCCCAACCTGTCCAGGTCACCCTGCATTCTCATAGCATTCTCCTCACAGTTCACACTGCCACCAAGTTTGTGTCATCTGCAAATTTGCTAATGTTACTTTGAATCCCTTCATCCAAATCATTGATGTATATTGTAAATAGCTGTGGTCCCAGGACCGAGCCTTGCCGTACCCCACTAGTCACTGCCTGCCATTCTGAAAGGGACCCGTTAATCCCTACTCTTTGTTTCCTGTCTGCCAACCAATTTTCTATCCATGTCAGCACTCTACCCCCAATACCATGTGCCCAAATTTTGCCCACTAATTTCCCATGTGGGACCTTATCAAATGCTTTCTGAAATTCCAGGTACACTACATGCACTGACTCTCCCTTGTCCATTTTCCTAGTTACATGTTCAAAAAATTCCAGAAGATTAGTCAAGCATGACTTCCCCCTTCGTAAATCTAGGCTGACTTGGACCGATCCTGTTACTGCTATCCAAATGTGTGGCTATTTCATCTTTTATAATTGACTGCAGCATCTTCCCCACCACCCATGTCAGGCTAACTGGTCTATAATTCCCTGTTTTCTCTCTCCCGCCTTTCTTAAAAAGTGGGATAACATTAGCTACCCTCCAATCCACAGGAACTGATCCTGAGTCTATAGAACATTGGAATATTATCACCGATTTCTAGACCCAATTCCATAAGTACCCTTTGATGCAGACCATCAGGCCCTGGGGATTTATCACCCTTCAGTCCCATCTGTCTACCCAACACAATTTCCTGCCTAATGTGGATTTCCTTCAGTTCCTCCGTCACACCAGATCCTCTGGCCACTACTATATCAGGAAGATTGTTTGTGTCCTCCTAGTGAAGACAGATCCAAAGTACCTGTTCAACTCATCTGCCATTTCCTTGTTCCCCATAATATATTCACCTTTTTCAGTCTTCAAGGGTCCAACTTTGGTCTTAACTATTTTTTTCCTCTTCACATACCTAAAGAAGCTTATACTATCTTCCTTTATATTCTTGGCTAGCTTACCTTCGTACCTCATCTTTCTCCCCATATTGTCTTTTTAGTTATCTTCTGTTGCTCTTTAAACATCACCCAATCCTCTTGCTTCCTGCTCATCTTTGCTACATTGTATCTCTTCTCTTTTATTTTGATACTGTCCCTGACGTCCCTCGTCAGCCACGGTTGCCTCTTACTCCCCTTGGAATCTTTCTTCCTCCTTGGAATGAACTGATCCTGCACCTTCTGTATTATTCCTAGAAATACCTGCCATTGTTGTTCCACTGTCATCCCTGCTATGGTATCTTTCCAGTCAACATTGGCCAGCTCCTCCCTCATGGCCCCATAGTCCCCTTTATTCAACTGTAACACTGACACCTCCGATCTACTCTTCTCCAATTGTAGATTAAACCTGACCATATTATGGTCACTACCTCCTAATGGCTCATTAACCTCAAGTTCCTTTATCAAATCCAGTTCAATACATAACACTAAATCCAGAATTGCCTTCTCCCTGGTAGGCTCCAATACAAGCTGCTCTAAGAATCCATCACAAAGGCACTCTACAATGTCCCTTTCTTTGGGGTCCAGTACCAACCTGACTTTCCCAGTCTACCTGCATGTTGAAATCTCCCATAACAACCACAGCATTACCTTTGCTACATGCTGATTCAACTTGCACCCTCTGTTCAGGCTATTGTTTGGGGGCCTGTAGATAAGTCCCATTAGGGTATTTTTACCCTTACAATTCCTTAGTTCTATCCATACTGACTCCACATCTCCTGTTTCAATGTCACCCCTTGCAAGGGACTGAATTTCATTCCTCACCAACAGGGCAAGCCCATCCCCTCTGCCCACTTGTCTGTCTTTTCGATAGGAGGTATATCCTTGAATATTCAGTTCCCAGCCCATTCCTCTTGCAGCCATGTCTCTGTAATTCCCACAACATCATACTTACCAATTCTAATTGAGCCTCAAGCTCGTCCACTTTATTTCTTATACTTCGCGCATTCATATACAACTCTTTGACCTCCGTATTCCATTTCCCCTCTCGCACTGACCGTAAATGGCCCTAACCTTACTCTTTTATCCATTCTCGCTTTCCTTCCCATTAATTCGAGAATCTTTTTTTAATTTTTCCTGTACTCACTTCCCCTTCAACTCCATCTTTATACTCCCAATTTGTCAATCCCTCCCCCCCACTATTTAGTTTAAACCCTCACGTGTAGCCCTAGCAAACCTGCCTGCCAGAATGTCGGTCCCTCTCCAGTTAAGGTGTTACACGCCCCTTTTGTACAGGTCACCCCTACCTCAGAAGAGATCCCAGTGGTCTATAAATCTAAATCCTTGCTCCCTGCTCCAGCCCTTCAGTCACACATTCAGATCCCCCATCTCTCCGTTCCTGTCCTCAATATCACGAGGTACTGGAAGCAATCCAGAGATAACCGCCCTGGAAGTCCTGCCTTTCAGTCTTCTTCCCAACTCTCTGAACTCATGTTGGAGAACTCCTTCCCAATATCGTTTGTGCCTACATGCACAACTACTGCCGGCTGTTCACCTTCTCTCTCGAGGATGTTCTGAATTCGGCTCATGACATCCTGAACCCTGGCACCAGGGAGGCAACAGACCATCCTCGCGTCTCGCCTGCCGCCACAGAATCTCCTGTCTGCCCCTCGGACAATGGAGTCACCCACCACTATGGCTCTGCCTGACTTTGGTCTCGCCGGTCGAGTCCCATCTCTAGGATTGGAGCCACCGACGTGTCTTCCGCTCGGACTGGAAACATCGTCTCCCCCGACAGTTCCCAAGAGGGCGTACCTGTTTTCATTAGGCACAGCCACATGGGTCTCCTGCACTCCACAGTTACCACCCTTTCTCTCAGTCATGCACCTTCGCTCTTCCCGTATCCTTGGCGTGACAACCTTACTATAGGTCCTGTCCAGGAAACTCTCATTTTCCCGGATGGCCCTGAGGTCATCTAGCTGCTTCTCCAGTGCCCCAACACATTCCTTCAGGAGCTGAAGTTGGACGCACTTGCCACGGTTGTAGCAGCAAGAGGCTCCATCTGTGTCCCTGGGCTCCCACATTCTGCAAGCATCACAATGTCTCATCTATCCTGTCATGTGTTCACCGCGTCCCATCCTCTCGAGATTTTTGCGTAGCCTCGTCTCCTCAGCCTCCTCACCAAAGACTCTCGATCCAAAGACTCACACTTTACTCACAAGGCGAGCCAAAGACTCACACTTTACTCAAAAGCCGCTCCTCACTGCCACTCGCTTAGAGCAGCCTTGCTTATATTGACTGATAAATTGCCTAATTTACCAATTTACAAACCAAATTCCTCAGTTTTAAACTGTTTTTCCCCTGTGACTTACTCATCTTTCCCATGGGTTTCAGCCAATAAGCTCTTCTCCCTGCTCTTTGATTGCTGCTTGTCCAAGATCCACATCAGCACTGGGCTAATACTGGCTTTTTGGCGCTCTTTTTAAATAGTTTTTCCCCTCTGACTCACCTTTCCCATGGGTTTCAGCCAATTGAGTGTCTCATTTCCCATTTGATGTAATGGCTTATGTGGCACATAGTAAGTTAGGATACTTGGACCAAAATGACTTTTTTTTTGTTAAAGGGATTTGGGAAATATTGAAAGCATAAGATCAAGGGATAATCAACTTCATCACTAAGCCAAATTACTTAGGGTTATTGTTCAAAACACAAAGTGCTAGAAGAATAAAACATCATTGAACTCAGCAGGTCTGGCAGCATCCAGGGATTCAGGGTTCTCACAATTCAAGTCTGAGCCTCTCATCTCATTAGACTTTCCACTCTTGCAACAATCAAGCATGGTCATCCCAACGCAATAATTATTTCAGCAGCAAGAAGTGTAAAAGCAATCCAACCTGATTGCATGCTGCTAGCAGTAATGCAGACTGCATTCACATCGTAACCATTTGTAATGATACATTTTCATTATATTCACAATAATTTAGAGCACGGGTCAATTCAAAGAATAAAAAGTCCCAATTTCCATCGTATAGAGATTGGAGAGGAGCTTCCTCAGGAGGTGGCTGGGACTGCCCAGGAGTCTTAGCAGCATCGCCCTTTACGAAATAACACCAAGCTCCAGCTACCCATGAAGTCTGTGGAGGAGGAGTTTAAGGTGACTCGGGCCAGAGAGGTGATGCTGTACAGGGACTCCAGTGACCCCAAGGTGGCTCAGGCAGGGGTGGGTGAAAACTGGGAGGAAGTGGAGAGCCAGCGAAGCCGTGCTGCAAGCGGAGTCTCGGATACGCCACAGAGTCCTGGTGGGAGCAGTGACTCGGGGAAGAGCTGGTCTGGGAACCTTCCCAACTCCCCAGTTTGACAAGGCCAAGGGGAAGGAGGGGCGCAGGCTGCTCCAGGAGGACGTGAGGGCGGCGGTGGAGGAGGAGAGGTCTACCAGAGCGGTTGGCTTGAGGCAACCGGGGGCCTGGACAAGGTGGGAGCAGGCCATGGACTGAAAAGTCACATGGACTGATCTCTGGCAGGCTGAACCACAATGTATCATGTCTTGCCCGGCCCATCGAACCCTCTTCATCTGGGTCAAAGTGGAATCTCCGGATTGCCCGCAATGCTTAGGCAAGGGAACGTTGTAAAAGATCCTGTGCTGCTGCCCAAATTCTCTTGGGCAGGGCCGGTACACCTGGCATCACAACCAGGTTCTTATACCCATTGCAGATGCCATCAGCATGGGAATCAGCAGCTGCAGACGAGCACGCCCCACCACCCAGATGATCACCTTTGTGAAGGCCGGAGTGCAGCTGCCAAGAACCACAGCAGCCAGGAATCCGTCAGGAATACTGGTGACTGCGCAGGACTGGCAGCTTTCTGTAGACCTGGTGAAACAGCTGAAGTTCTCACAGCACAATGCCACGACCACACTGAGGCCAGATATCCTCCTGGTCTCAGAGGTGACCAAAAACATAATCTTGCTGGGAATGACAGTGCCGTGGGAGGACTGTCTGGAGGAGGCCCACGATAGGAAGAAGACAAACTATGAAGAGCTGGACATAGACTGCCGTAAGCAGGGCTGGAAGGCAAGGTGTATGCCCATCAAGGTTGGCTGCAGAGGTTTTGCAGGGCAATTGCTCTACAAATCCTTGAGCGCACTGGGCATCAACGTAATGGAGAGAAGCAGAGCCATCAAGAACACCACAGAGGCAGTGGAGAAAGCCTTGAGATGGCTCTGGATCAGGAGAGGAGGTCCATGGGGCGGAGCGAATACCACCTGAACACAAGTCTTGGTCTGATCAACCGTGGCTGAGTCGCCTGGGTGAGGGTGTCTGAGTTGAAAGACATTCATATTTTCCACAAATTATATTGAGTCCTATCTACTTTGTCTTTTTAGCATTAATCTTCCATTAATGTGGTATTGGACCAGCAACTGAATATTCAATAAGGTACTGAACTGCTGCATGTCATTCCTTTTCTGCCTTTACTCCTGAAAATGTAATTCTGTCCATCCTTTCTCATATCTACTTCATTATTCTCCATCCATAACAACTCCAAGATGAGTATGGCAAAAATTGGTTGATAGAATGAGGAGAATATTACAAGTTCAACTTGACTGGGTGGGATTTGTCATGTTTGAATTCAGTGCCAAAGCTGATATATCCAGTTTTCTCATTTGTTTTAAGGTAACGCAATGCAAAACTTCATGGCAATGTCATAAAAGTGTCTCTATCTCTTCACTTTTGTGCCTACATATTGTTGTGATATTGCAAGGACTACTTTGTTATATCACAAGGACTACTTTGTTTGTCCAGGTAGCAACATGTATATATGGGAATGACGTATCTCCTCTGGCTTGTGTTGATTCTCTTCGCTCAGACCTGATGCATTCAAACGACGCCTTCTACACCTAAAGCAAGTTTTATCTTTGTTGCCTGCTTAGACTCCGATGTGATTTATAAGTCTTGCATGCACAATTTCATCCTCTGCTTGAACAAGGAGAACTCATTGGCAATGTCCAGCACTTGCCAGTTCATTTCAGGTAACCGTCATGTTACTTGCCATATACGGCGTAAAGACGGTAAATTGAAATATTAAATTTGGATTCAAAACAAACGTATCACAGGGTTATACACATCTTGCTATTGTTATTACTATATACATATATATACAGTGGCTTGCAAAACTATTCATACCCCTTGAACTTTTCCACATTTTGTCACATTACAACCACAAACGTAAATGTATTTTATTGGGATTTTATGTGATAGACCAACACAAAGTGGCGCATAATTGTGAAGTGGAAGGAAAATGATACATGGTTTTCAAATTTTTTTACAAATAAAAAACTGAAAAGTGTCACGTGCAAAGGTATTCAGCCCCCTTTACTCTGATACCCCTAAATAAAATCCAGTGCAACCAATTGCCTTCAGAAGTCACCTAATAAGTAAATAGAGTCCACTTGTGTGTAATCTAATCTCAGTATAAATACAGCTGTTCTGTGAAGGCCTCAGAGGTTTGTTAGAGAACATTAGTGAACAAACAGCATCATGAAGCCCAAGGAACACACCAGACAGGTCAGGGATAAAGTTGTGGAGAAGTTTAAAGCAGGGTTAGGTTATAAACAAATATCCCATGCTTTAAACATCTCACGGAGCACTGTTCAATCCATCATCCAAAAATGGAAAGAGTATGGCACAACTGCAAACCTACCAAGACATGGCCGTCCACCTAAACTGACAGGCCGGGCAAGGAGAGCATTGATCAGAGAAGCAGCCAAGAGGTCCATGGTAACTCTGGAGGAGCTGCAGAGATCCACAGCTCAGGTGGGAGAATCTGTCCACAGGACAACTATTAGTCGTGCACTCCACAAATCGGGCCTTTATGGAAGAGTGGCAAGAAGAAAGCCATTATTGAAATAAAGCCATAAGAAGTCCCGTTTGCAGTTTGCCACAAGCCATGTGGGGGACACAGAAAACATGTGGAGGAAGGTGCTCTGGTCAGATGAGACCAAAATTGAAGTTTTTGGCCTAAATGCAAAATGCTATGTGTGGCGGAAACCTAACACTGCACATCACCCTGAACACACCATCCCCACTGTGAAACATGGTAGTGGCAGCATCATTCTGTGGGGATGTTTTTCTTCAGCAGGGACAGGGAAGCTGGTCAGAGTTGATGGGAAGATGGATGGAGCCAAATACAGGGCAATCTTGGAAGAAAACCTGTTAGAGTCTGCAAAAGACTTGAGACTGGGGTGGAGGTTCACCTTCCAGCAGGACAACGACCCTAAACATACAGCCAGAGCTACAATGGAATGGTTTAGATCAAAGCATATTCATGTGTTAGAATGGCCCAGTCAAAGTCCAGACCTAAATCCAATTGAGAATCTCTGGCAAGACTTGAAAATTGCTGTTCACAGACGCTCTCCATCCAATCTGACTGAGCTTGAGCTATTTTGCAAAGAAGAATGGGCAAAAATGTCAGTCTCTAGATGTGCAAAGCTGGGAGAGACATACCCCAAAAGACTTGCAGCTGTAATTGCAGCGAAAGGTGGTTCTACAAAGTATTGACTCAGGGGGGCTGAATACATCTGCACGCGACACTTTTCAGTTTTTTATTTGTAAAAAAATTTGAAAACCATGTATCATTTTTCTTCCACTTCACAATTATGTACCACTTTGTGTTGGTCTATCACATAAAATCTCAATAAAATACATTTATGTTTGTGGTTGTAACGTGACAAAATGTGGAAAAGTTCAAGGGGTATGAATACTTTTGCAAGCCACTGTATATATATATATATATATATATATATATATATATATATATATATATATATATAAAGTCTCATCTTGACCACTTCCTGTTTACGTTGTTGTTTGATTTTAGAAAAAACTCTACAACGTATGGCTGTGATTTTTGACCATCTTACTCACCGTCCTCCTCCGATGATCAGGCCCTGAGGATAGTTCCCATAGATGAAAAATAAAAGAGTTATTAGTGTTTAAAAAATCTTGAGAATCTCTCTCCTGTCAATCAAAAGACGGGGGGGGAGGGATTATAAAACCCAGAAGTCTGGATGTGGCTCAGTCACTGCAAGATGGCGAGGGAGAGGCTACGACTCTCAGTCTGAGCTGGGAATCTACACAACACTGAGTGTCTACTGAACTGTGAGTGCCCTTTATGTGGTTTGATGTGGTTTTGTGCTTTTATGTGGTCTGGAAACCAGTCCCTTTGGCACACAACAATCATACTAGCGCTTCAGAAAGCCCCCCCCCCCCCCACTTGCCAGCAATATTGGAATTGGTGGAGAGATGGAATATTGCATTGGGGAACTAGCCCTCCCGTGTGAAGCTGGGACCCAACGGGTCCCACTTATTCTTATTCTATATATAAAGGAGCTTCAAATTCAAACACTAATACATTGTTGCCTGTATTTGCCAAATCTTACTAAATTATGCACCATTATCCACTTCTAATATCATATGTAAGCTTGCACACAAACGATTAAGCTTTAAGCCTTACACACAAATATTTTTTATTTCTGTTCCACACACGGCTTGCGCAATCTTAGGGGGGTCCTTCAAGTTTCTATGGTAAACAATCATACTTCAGTATATTTTATCAAGTTCGAAACATCATAAAATTTGAGATTTCCGAGGTCCCTTGTTTATGTCTTCCTTGGTAACAGTCGTTTTCAGTACGGCATATCTCGAACAGCCTTCTGCTTATCTGGAGACCGTTTTCCATACACAGCTTTTTCAATACTGCCTCTGCATTCAATATTACTTCTGCAGCTTTTATCTTTAAAGCTCTTAGGTTTTAAAGAAAATACAGCCTTTAGGCTTGCTTCGTCTCCGTGAGCGTTCGGTCTCACCGGTCGCCGCGCCCCCATGTGTGGCCGGTCTCTCTAGTCGCTCCACCTTCCGAACTCGGGCCTGCACAGGGCTGGGACACGATGTGGGCCTTCACTCACCACCCTCAGCTGCTTGCAGTGTCCCGTCGGTAGCTCGGCGCTGACGTCCAACCAGGTACTTACATGTGTAGTGGCCCTGTCGAGATGCATTCCTGGCATTCTTTACTGAGCTGGAAAGCGTCCATTTTCCTGGGGCTTTCCTTTTTCTGTTTCTTTCTAGGGCTAAATCACACAAACCGCTGCCACCATGTTGTACTTCGTGGTCTAGTACCTGTTACACCATTGTTATGACTCTGGAATGATCACAAGTACACGTATTTAGGGGTTTGAAGCTGAGCATAAACCAAGGCTCTGTTTATTTCATGGCCATCTGGAACCAGAGTACCTGGCCCATATTACGTAATTCACATATATACATGTTATTACGTGGGCAAACAAAGTAGTCCTTGTGATATAACAAAGTAGTCCTTGCAATATCACAACACATATCTAAGGTTAAATGCCTACCTCCATGATGTTTTTAAAACCTCATTTGGATCCTTTGTTACCTCTATGGTCAAGTATTCCCATACTTTTCTGCTAACAACTACTGTGCCACATTGATACTTAGTGCAATGTCTAAAGTTGCACTCAAGTACCAAAAGTCAAGAGTGTTTAATTGTCACATGTGCTGTGACTGGGATCCTTACTTGCTGCAGTTATACAGACACATTAAGCACAAAACATAAACAAAAAATAATAAATCATCAGTTATTCTTGGTAAACCACACCATGATGGTGCAAGCCAATGCACATGGTGCAACCTTAGTAGTGCAAAGTGATTCAGCACCCATGTAGGGATGTGCCACATGGATAGGAATGGTTTATAGGGATGAGAGCCAAACACAAGTTGGTGGGACTAGTGTATATGGAGCATCTTGATCGGCATGGGCAGGTTTGACCGAAGGGCTATTTCTGTATTGTGTGACTTTATGACTAACACAATACAGCTAGCTTTGCAGATCATTTCAGAGGGCATTAAACATCAAACACATCGGTGAGGCCAGAGATGGAAGGAAAGCAGATTTCTCTCAAATTATCATTGATGAACTGGCGTGATTTATACCACAATCGATTGACGGTGGGGGCGCTGCGAGACGGCTGCCCTGCCAGCAACGTGTTCGTTATTTCTACTTATTTTTTTTTTTTTTTGTGAATCCAAATGTTTGTTTTAGTGCCTCTCGGTGTGTCTTGTGTGAGGGGTGGTGAAGGGGGGGGAAGGGGGGAACCGCTTTCAGTCGCCTCCTCCATGGAGAGGCAACTTTTTCCATGTTGCCTCCCTCGAGGCCTAACACCATGGATTGGAGCGGCCTTTCCCGGAGTCGGGCCCGGAGCTTTAACAGCGGGAGCAGCGTGGACTTTTCATTGCGGAGCGGGCGAGCCCTTGCTGGGGGTTGCCAGAAGGGAATGCTGCGATCGCTGACCCGCGGACTGTTACATCCTGAAGCCGCAGTCTGCGGAGCTTCTAGCCGTGGGCGCGGCGTGGATTTACCTTCCGGAGCGGGATCCCTCACCGGGGATAGCCAGAGAAGAGCTCTGACCGCTGGCCTGCGGCCTAGAACATCCTGAAGCCACGGTCTCTGTTAAGAAAGCGCCGATTCAGGACCTCCAAGCTGCAGAGTGTGTTCGACCGTCCCGACGAGAGGGCCTGTACATCCGGCCGTCCATAGCGGCGACTGCGGAGGTTTATGGCCCCGACCACGGGTGAACAAGGAGGAGGACTGACTGAACTTTGTGCCTTCCACCACAGTGAAGAATGCTGTGGTGGATGTTTGTGTTAAACCTTATTGTGTATTGTGTGTTCTTTTTTAATTGTACCGCTGCTGGCAAATTCATTTCACTGCACCTTTGGGTGTATGTGTGAATAAAATTGACTATTGACTATTGAAAATTGACTATTGAATTGGTCCACAGCATTTGCATCTATCACATATTGTATATGACTGAGTTGGTAGAAATATTACTGCAAATGTGATGGGAAATATAATTTTACTTCGGAGTCACGTGAGTGACTACGTGAAGAAGACCCGTCAGGGCGCATGCGCATCATTACATCGGTCGCATTGGCGCAGACAGGCTGGGAGGAACAGAGTTCTCCAGCGGTAAGTTTAAAAATCCTGCACGTACGTTTAAACTTACTTTTCAGGTTGTCCGTTGCAGGAATCATTTCCCCAGGTTCCTGCTGGACATGGAAATTTCAGTAAAAACCCAGTGGACCGCGGAGAAATTGTGGACCGCGGGGATGTCGACTTCGGACCGCGGGAGCGCGGTGGCAGGCTGCCGGTGGGTTTTGCTGGTGGAGTCGTGGACAGAACGGTCCGCGACTCCCGAGGTTTAATTCGGGCCGCGGGTTATTTATAGACCGCGGGTTGAAACAAGCTGCAGTCACGATAGAGGTAGCTGTTAGGCTTGCTGTTTCGAGTCGCTGACAGGCAGGTCAGCGACTCCAGCGAAATGTTTTAAATAGGGGCTGCGGGGTTCTCTAGACCGCGGGGATACCGGCTACGGTCCACGGTAAATTGAGGAGCCGGTGGCCGTCGGACTTCTTGAGAGAGTCGCTGACAGTAAGGTCAGCGACTCCCGAGGGGGGGTGCACACTGAGCATGGTCGTCGGGTAACTACCCGGCTCATTGAGGAAGGACCCGACTTTGGCAGCCCATATATGTTTGAACTGTGTGGAGCCTGGCCAGGAGGGTCCCCTCTGTTATATGTGTATGTCCTCAGTGGAGATGAGTAAGGCTCAGGGCTGCTTATCAATTCCTCAGTGGAGAGGAGTACAAAGGGTCAGTGTGTGGCTGACTCCAACCCCAACTCAGGAAGAGAGGTTAGTGGTTTATCACCCTTATGAGTCGAGGTGAAAAAGTAGCAATTTCTGCTAATTCTGAGGAGGTTTCAGGTTGCCCTCCAAAGTAAAGACAAACGCAATTTTGAGAAGCGTTCAAAAGGGTAGACATTATAGTTACCACTTGGTCACATTGTGACTATTATACTGAGATAGATGATTATCATTTATTCAATTAAGGAGACGGGAAGCCTTGTAGAGCCGTATTATCAGTCACCTGTGGGAGTTACACCAGGTGGCATCATAGTAATTGCTGCTCATTAAAAGGGACTGTGCACGGTTTCTTCCCCAAGACGCCGGTTTACTCATAGTAAAAGTAAATAAAGCCCAGGTTTAACTGGGATGGGCGTCTTCATTCACATAAATGTCTTTGGCTATGACAAATAATTGTTAAGTTTGTTCCAGCATTTCCCACTATGTGTGATGTACGGGGGCCAGAGGCGTTCCAATTCTTCCCTATAGACGGCGTTGGCATCGGGAAGGAGCATGATTTGGAGTCGCTAGCACATGCAGCCTGTTTGGGGAAGGAGGATACCAACAGAGTATCGAATTGCATGGCTAGTCCTGGCGGCTGCTGTAGGCAGCGACCTGATAACCCCAACTCAGAGTGAGTGCCAAGCCAGGGGTATCAATGTCAGACAACATTGCATCTTGTTGCAATTCAAGAATGCTCCATCGTAAGGCATGTCAGGCAGCAACACCTAGTAAAGGGTTGCAAAAGTCCCCCCACTCAAGGGTCAGAGTGGTCGAGAGAGTGCTACAGGAGGATGCACATGTGCCTGAAGCAAAATCTGTTTGTAGGGTTGCCATTCCTCCCACTTGGTGCACCACAGTGGTCGAGATAGTGCTAAAATACATGCACACATGCCTAAGGTGACACCTAGTAAAGGGTTGCCAACATTTCTCCCACTCAAATGGCGGAGTGGTCGAGAGAGTGCTACAGGAGTATGCACATGGGCTTGAAGCAACACCTGTTTGCAGGGCTGCCATTACTCCCACTCGGTTTCTCCGTAGTGGTTGAGCTGGTGCTAAAATACATGCACACATGCCTGGGGCAGCTCCTGTTGCAGGTTGCATAAGTCCTCCCACGTGGATGTATAGTGGATGAAGATGGAGCCACACACACATGTGATAAGATTGTGGGGAATGGAGTCGAACAACATGCTTGGTACAGAGGCATGTAAAAGCAAATGGAGGAGATGGATGGTGATACCTGCTTCAGCTTCGATAAGTCCCACTCTAAAAGAGTGTCTAAGGTTAGTATGGATTAACTCCAAACAGGAATCCAAACATGGCTATGTGCTGGGACCCATGCTGAATGCATGAGGGTAAGCAGTGGACGTTTGCCTCTAAAAATTGCGGCTCAGTCGCTGATTGCTGATCCATCCAGAAAAATCCAAATTAACACCTGACTATTTGGGTCACAATTGATTCAATTAAGTGCTCTGCCCAGGGAAAAAAAGGGTAGAGCTAATTGACAGCTGTATCAAGCTAATTGAGGCATTAAGGATACATTCGGGTCATTATAATAGACCTATGCAGTTATCAGTAAAGACTATGCTAATTTGCAATGGTTTCACCATGTGTCCAGGAGTTATAGCAAGGTAATGCTTGACCAGCCTTCCATGATTTTGCAGATGAATGTCAGTGCACTCGGGTGGGGTGTCACGGATACGAGTTTCAACTGTGGAGGCAGATGGACTGAGCAAGAGGCATTGTTTCTGCAGACATGGGCAATTAACTATTAAGAGGTTTTAAGGACAAGGCTTATTGCTCTAACAAATGTGTCTGCATGTTCAGTTTCAGATTGACAATACAACGCAAGTGGCATATATATTAATCACATCGGTGGAATCAAGTCGGTAATTTGTGACAGATTGGCTAATCAAATTTGGGCCTGGTGCATTGGAAAAGATATTTCAGCTATTTATTCTACATAGTAGCAGACGCCAAGTCACGAACATTCCATGACAACATAGATTGAATGTTCAACAAGGAGGTGTTCAATAATATAGTACTTGTATACGAATGCCAGATATCGATTTGTTTTGCATCAAGGTCAACCATCAGATGCCTAAATAGGTTTCATGAGAACCAGACCAGGTGGCAGTTGCAATTAATACTTTGACATTGAGGTGGTATTTTTTTTTCTTACCATTTTGCCTAATAGGTTGGAGTCTGCAAGAAATCAAGCAGGATGCCACTTTGGGGGTGCTTGTAATACCTAATTGGCCGAATCAAGCATGGTTTCCCTTTGATGTTACAGTTAGGGATCCAACCTCTTTTTGGTGGTTCCCAAGCGTCGGAATTGACTGGAGCATCCGCTAACACGGGAAAGTCATCTGTTATGTGATTGTATTGACTTGTTAATTCGCATGTTTTTAAGAAGGCTATACCTGGAGCAAGGACTGTCTGGGTTTATGGTGTACATGCTCACTGTAGCCTGGAGAAAGAGTACTCAAAAGGGGTATATTACTTATGTAAAAAAATGGGAGCAATATTGTGTACAAAATAATATTGACTATAATACTACTGGTATTGTGAATATTTTAGAGTTCCTGTTGACCCTCTGTGATGATGAGGGGCTCAGTTATAGCACCATTAATACAGCTTTAAGTGCTTTGTCATCCTGTGGATTGGATGGGGTCAGGAAAGATCCTATTGAGTTTCATCATATCGTAGCTGGATTGATGAAAGGAATTTCAACTCTAAACCTCCTAAACCCAGGTATATGGCGATCTGGGATATAAGTGAGGTCTGCAAGATGTTTCGACAGTAGGTTCCTGGCATGTCTCTGAATTTGCCAAACTAATCATGAAAGGGGTTATTCTCTTGGCATTGGTTCAGCATAGCAAGTGCAGATTTTGAAAAAACTTCTAGACAGGATGGAAGTTGCTGAAGAGAATGTTATGTTATATAATTGCGTACTGCTTAAGCAGAGCAGGCCAGGTGTCATAGGTTTGTTAAAATTGTGTTTCAGCATAACCTACTGATCCATGTTTATTTGTAATGGCACATTTATTTTCATTATATTAAAGCTATAAAGATCTTAAGGAATGTGGAAACAGCATTGGTTATCAGTTACATGAAGCCACACAGGAGAGTGTCAGTGCAGACTATCTCAAGGTGGTTTAAAACATATGTTGATTAAGGCAGGTATTGACAATGAAGTGTATATATCCATTTTCCACTAGAGCAGCAGGAATGTCGTCGGCTAGGACGATGGATGTTCACAGCGGCCATATTTTATAGGTGCCGGGTGGTCAAATGAGTTATTAAAACAATTTTTTTTTACCATCTGCCGATCGCTGATCGGAGAGGCTGTTTGCAAATTCAGTATTAAGTCCTGTTTAGTTCCTCTGGGATAGACGGGTTACTGTTTGTTTTGATTATTCAAATCAATTGTTATTGCATGATATTACCATTTCATGTTTAACGCATTATTGATTGTTTCTCATCGAACGTCAATCAATGCAGTGAGGCCGGGATTTGGATCTGCGGCATAAAATCACAGAGCTTTGAAATCTTCACGTAGTCACTCACGTGACTCCGAAGTAAAATAGTAAGATTAAACGTGAACTTACCAGTTGGAAGTTTGATCTTTATTTTATGAGGAGTTACGTTGGTGATTACGTGCCCGCCACGCCCAACCCTCTCATAAAAAAGGTCATATGGTAGTTCTCATGTTGCTCATCTTAATATGTTACTTCAAATATTGTGTTGTCTGTGATTTCATTCCGCTGCTTTGAAGATTGACGCGCATGCGCCCTGACGGGTCTTCTTCACGTAATCACCAACGTAACTCCTCATAAAATAAAGATCAAACTTCAAACTGCTAAGTTCTCGTTTCATCTTACTATTATATTTCATATATCTAACTCAATTCAGAGCTCCCTATCAAATTCACTTCATGCTCGTGAGGATATTGCTCAGATACTACATCATTGATCTAAAACGTTAATTCTGTTTTTCTCTTCTTGTTGATGCCGCCTTGCCAGCTGTTAGAACATGCTTTTTAATCACACTTGGAATCTGGTGGTAGGATTTAAGGCTTCCTTATTCACAGCTTGTAGGTGTAACCTATCCAGGGAAAAACAAACAGGCTTTATATCTGTAGAAGGTATTTAGGCTATCAATCACTGCAGCATTTCCTGCTGCTCAAAACAAATCACCCAGATTGTGTCCCTTCCTGATCCCAGAGAGTGGGATGGCATTACCTCTTTACTTTTGTTCTAATAAGGCGTTCTTGTTCACAAAATTGCCTTGGTTTTAGTCATTTTTAACCATTTCGCAGATTGTTCTTTGCAAGGATTCGATAGTTTATAACAAACTCACTCCAGCGATTCACTGCAAATCCCTACAGACCCCTATTGATTCTTCAATCACTACCAGGGAGAATGAATTCACCTACATAAGAATACTCAGGAAAAGTAGCACAAGCACACATCATTGGAATGTAAGAAAAATAATGTCTGAAGAAGGGTCACAACCCTAAACATCACCTATTCATTTTCGCCAGAGATGCTGCCTGAGCCGTTGAGTTACTCCAGCATTTTGTGTCTATCCCACATCATTGGATATCTTTAATGGTCTCCATATGTTAGAGAAAGCTTTCAATGCCTATGATGGGGAAGCCTTAATAAATCTACATTGCCCTAGATATTAGAAGTACGTTTGTGGTGAGAAATGGGGTGGCTAGAGCCTCGAAGGGATTAGCTGGGGCATCTACCATTGTTTGCAACAACACTTAATAAGCATAGAAATACAATATAAAATAAAAATGATAAAAATGAACATTTTATTCATATTAATAAGGGAGGCCTCGGGGAGGAGGCTGCTTGAGCTGGCAATGTTTGATTCCTTGGCATATGAGTAGGACATGTAGAGTAGAGTTAACATGTAACTCTCAGGAACATTGTCTGCCCAAGGCTTCTTGATCTGCTTGGCCTTACCTGGGATCGCCGGAGTGCTGGGCCTGCTGAATCTACATCGGAGCTGCAGAGCTTCCAGCGCGGCCGGCGCTGTCTTCAACATTGCGGAGACCTGGGGCCATTTGCCGAGGGCCGCCAGCATTGAATCTCCGCCCGGCGCGGCCTGTGGACTTCGGGAGCTGCGGACTCTGGTAGGAGGTGGCCGCTTCGGATGTCCAAGCCGCAGAGGATGTCCTCCAGTCCCGACGTCGGACTTCCATCACCCCGGCGAGCGGGCTTGAACATCGGGCCGCCCGTAATGGCGACAGCGGGGGCTCGGGAGGATGACTGAATTTTGGAGCCTTCCCTCACAGTGGGAAACTTTGATCCCGCTGTGTGGGGATGTCTGTGTTAAAAACTATCATGTTCTGTGCTCTTTATTATTGGTATGGCTGTATGGCGACCACACATTTCACTGTACCAATTGGTACATGTGACAAATAAATGTATCTTGTATCTTGTATCTTGTAAAAAGCACTGAAGTTTTGAAGAAAGACAGATGCTGTAATCACTGTTTGAAACATTTTTGCACACAATAATAATTGACCTTGTAACAAATAAGTGTCACTGAGCACATTTCAAGTAGCAGGTGTGTATCCAAGTATTCTTCCCTCTCACCTGCTTGAATGGTCAGTTGCACCTTGGAAGGTCTTTCCCACTTAGTACCCAATGGTTCTTTTTGTAGTTTCATCAAGTCGAGCCAAATGCCATGGACAATGGCATGTCCTCCTACTAGTGGGAGGCTGTCAATACCTGTGGGAAGCAGAACTGACAGCTTTTGTTAGATCTTGACAATATTTTAATGTGACAATAGAGATGCAGCGCAAGAGATCCATGTTCGATCCCAACCACGGGTACTGTCTGTACTGAGTTTGTACGTTCTCCCTGTGACCACGTGGGTTTTCTCCGGGTTTCTTCAGTTTCCTTCTACACTCCAAAGACATAAAGGTTTGTTGGTTAATTGACTTGGTATAAGTGTAAATTGTCCCTAGTGTGGGTCGGATAGTGTTAGTGTGCAAGGATTGCTGGTCGATGCGGACACGATAGGCTGAAGGGCCCGTTTCCACACTGTATCTCTACACTAAAATAAAGGTGCCGGGTAGCTGTAGTCCTGTCTTGGATGAGCTCCCTCTTCCCTAGGGAACATTTCTGTCCCAAATGCACCCCTTCATGGGCAATTTGTGCTTTGTCATGCTGGCCTTGATGAGGTCATACAGATTCTGCCCGTGATGGTCTTCTGTTTCCAAGACCATCCACAACTGCTGAGTGTATTAAAGGCAGTTCCCACAATGGTATTATAGTTCCATGTAGAAAGCTGTTGTGGAATCTCTATGGCAGTCAGTTCCAGGTGCATTGCTGTTGGATAACTTTGAAGTTAACATCATGGGCACGACATCATGTGCGAGTGGCACTGACCAGATACCATTAGCCATCTTAGTAACGGAAAACAATGGTGTGCTGGCATCAAAACAGTACATATCATGGTGGGGTCCATGATAAGTGGAGCCTTTTTTTCTCTTTTTTTTTAAATAATATTTTTATTAGAAGCAGGTACATATCATATTGAATACATTTCATGTATATCATTCCTACATTACTAATATTATCAATTGATATTAATTCTGCTTCTAGTATTTATTTTTATTTTTATATATATATATAGGTAGAAAATAAGAGTAAAAGAAAGAAGGGAAAAAAAAAACATGATAAAGAAGAATGGAATAATTTACTTAAAGTACAACATTGGAAATAAATTCGTAAATTTTAAAATATAACTTTTCATCTAATCCTTAATTCGAGTTTCAGTCAGGTTCTCGTGCCGAACCAGTCTGTCCCTTCAAATAGTCAATAAATGGAGACCATGTTCTGATAAAAAGTTCTTGTTTGTCCATTAAGACAAGTCTGATTCTTTCCAAATGTAAGGTCTCCGACATTTCCATAATCCATATTTTGTGGGGGTTATAGGACCTTTCCAAAATTTTAATATTAATTTTTTTCCAGTTATTATACTATAGTTGATGAAGTTTCTTTGGGTTGTTGTACGTGTTAGACTTTGTTCTGATATTCCTAGTATTATTAATTTTAAATCAGGATCCAATTGAGTGTTGAGAACTATAGATATTATTCTAAAAATGTCCGTCCAAAATGTTTTGATTTTTATACAATTTGCGAATGTGTGAGTTAGGTTAGCCTCTAAATGTTGACATTTATCACAGATAGGGGAGATATGTGGTAAGATTCTATTTAGTTTTGTTTTAGAATAATGTAGTTTATGTAGTACTTTAAATTGTATTAAAGAGTGTCTGGCATTTAATGAACATTGATGTATATGTTGTAAACTTTCATCCCAAATATCTTTTGTTATTGTTTGGCTTAGTTCATTTTCCCATGTTTGCCTATATAAATCCGTCGGTGGTATCTCACTATCTAATAGGATGTTATATATATGAGATATTCATTTTTCTGTATTAGGGTGTTTATTCAAACAATCAACAAGGATTTCTGGATCTCTAGTTCTAAAGTTTTGAGTGTCCAGTGGAGCCTTTTGATCAATACACTGTTTAGCCTTCCACTAGTCAATGATAAGCTGTCAGGTCCTGTTCGATTTCTGTATTCGCCACACAGGGCCGGTAAAGGCGCAATGGGTTTTAGCCAGTACACCCTGTCCATTCAGTTGTTCAATGAATGGTAAAATTCCTGCAATAGAAGTGGGGCTGATGGGGTACTGTTTAGTACATAGTGGGGCAGTTCCTTTGCAGAAGCCCATAATCATTCTTATCATTGGCCCAGTTAGAGTGATCCTGTACTTCCTTTTTTAATTTAAAAAATGTAAACCAAAATGGGCTATAAAGGGTGGGGCATTGTACCTGCTGGAATAGAGATCTGTGAAGTCAGCACTCTCATCAACATTCTGCTTCTGCAAAACTAATTTGATTCCAAACTTTAATGATAGAGCTAAAACAGATGTTTGATTACAGATGTTTGAACTGTTAGTAGACATCACTTAATGGGATGTAGGGGCAGTAAGAAATGCCCATTAAATTTTAACAGGATTTCCAATTTTCAGAAGCTCATTTTGGACTATGATATTGTCTAATTACTTACTTCTTAGGATTGTCCATGAAAAGTGCTCAGGAGCACAAGGCAGGAGTAATTCTCACCCTGCATCTGATAAAAACTGCAGAAATACATGACTGAGGTATATTAGGTTAGTTAAATCATACAAAGCATACCTTGATATTTTAGGTCCCAAATCCAGTCTACGCCATTGCATTGGACTAGGAATCTTACACATGGGATCCAATGCCATCATTTTTTGATGCACTGAAGTATAGCTTGTTGATTGATATTTACTTTGCTGACAGGGTGCCTGGAAACCACACATTGAATGAACTGAATGCATTGAAAAAAAAATGTATCTTGTTGTTACTGCTCTGCTGACCCAGGCAACTAGATGTAGGGACATATTCAACTGACAGGGGAATCTGCCATATGAGACAGTCAGTGCAATATGCATATTTGAATGATGTTGAATTAAATTTAAAATGGGAAAGAAACCAAGTAGGTTATTCTGGTGAAATATTACCATTGACAAGCAAAACTTGACATACTGATATTTCACTTCAATTTACCACCTCCAAAATTTAATGAAAGGGGCATATGATTGACAATTATAGAATGCCCTGATGCCTTGCAAGGGAGTTTTTATCTTCTTGTTGTACTGGTAGTGAAGAAAGAAAGGGTGTGTGGATAGAGATAAAATTAATAACATTTCACTGAAGTGCTTGTGCTATTCCGACTCAAATTTGAAGCTCCATGTAACCTAAATCTTGGTAATGAGGCAATAGCTTGAGTTTAGTAAATTCTACAAGAATGTTATTTTGTAGAAACACAATTTACTTTTCAGAGGCAATAATGACATTCAGCAAAAACACTTGCTGGAATTTATTTCTGGAATGGACGAACACTTCTCCAACAGATTGTGCCAGTAACTTATAATGTGGCGCAATTATTTAAATTTAACATTTCTGTATTATAAAAAATGTCTTTGCCTTTGATGAAAGCATTCAGATATCTCTCCATAAAGACTCAGCAGCCACATTGTTTTCATTTACTATATTTGAAAGAAAAACACATTATCTTAAATTTTTTATCAATTTGACTTTGCCACGTTTAAACTAATTTTCCTCTAGTATTAAGACTGGTTATTGTGGGGAACAAAATAATAATTTAGTTCTTCGAGTACAAATGCAAAAAACATAAATATTTCATTATACTATGTAACCACTTAGTACATTGCAATGGCCACAATTCTTTTAAAATATATGCTGACCTCTTATTTCCCTGTTTTCCTTTTACCACCTTTCCTAAAAAATGTATGCATTTTTATCTATTGGCCTCCATATCAATGAATCTCCCTGCAATGAGCTCGATTTCACGCCAGCTGGTTGATTCTGAATTATTGAAACTGACAAGCAGATATCTCGTACAGTGAAAATGATAACAACCCAAATACTATATCAGTAAACAAACATCAAATCCAAATAATTCTCATCCCTGGGATTAAATATTTATAAAAATACTTTATATCTTACTGTATTTTTTTGGCGATATAGTCATTTAGATGGATAGTGTATATTGTATAAAGGTTATACCAAGTTCTGTTAACGCAGATCAATTTACAGAACATTTGACTGATATCTGAAACTTTGTTCCACAGATTTTTGTTTAAACTAGTCCATTATTATCAAATGGTTGGCAAGGAAACTAAATAGAAATGTCCAAATGGTAAATTAGGAATGTTGGGTATATTGCATGAATTACTGGATTAGCAATCACAGGTCCGCATTGTGAAACAGCAACAGAAAATGGTGGAAACAATAATGGGTTGGCAGCATCTGTAGAAACAATTAATGTTTCAGGTCAAAGGCCCTTCTTCAGAACTGGAAACGAGATTGAACAGTGGAGTTTTCAGTCCACATATCACACATGATGTTAGTTGGAGTATATGGCTTGTTCAGGCAGTGATATCATTAAATTGAAATTGCAGTAGGGTAAACATCATGATCTGCCTGTTCTGCTTGAATATCAGCTTCTGCATGCACTTTTGTGCTGACTACTTGCCTGATGGAATGAGTGATGGTAAAAATGTGTGCTCAGAAATAGTGGAAGAGATTGGAACACTATTTGATAGTAAGATTAAATGAGAACTTACCAAGTTTGAAGTTTGATCTTTATTTTATGAGGAGTTACGTTGGTGATTACGTGAAGAAGACCAGTCAGGGCGCATGCGCGTCAATCTTCAAAGCAGCGGTATGAAATCACAGACAACACAATATTTGAAGTAACATATTAAGATGAGCAACATGAGAACTACCATATGACCATTTTAATGAGAGAGCGTTGGGCGTGGCGGGCACGTAATCACCAACGTAACTCCTCATGAAATAAAGATCAAACTTCAAACTTGGTAAGTTCTCGTTTAATCTTACTATTTTACTTCGGAGTCACGTTAGTGACTACGTGAAGGGTTCAAAGCTCTGT
Source organism: Malacoraja senta (assembly GCA_038087875.1). Taxonomy (NCBI): domain Eukaryota; kingdom Metazoa; phylum Chordata; class Chondrichthyes; order Rajiformes; family Rajidae; genus Malacoraja; species Malacoraja senta. The sequence goes on from CM075983.1 coordinate 34,253,271, forward strand.
GATTTTATGCCGCAGATCCAAATCCCGGCTTCTCACTGCATTGATTGACTTTCGATGAGAAACAATCAATAATGCGTTAAACATGAAATGTGAATATCATGCAGTAACAATTGATTTGAATAATCAAAACAACCAGTAACCTCTCTATCCCAGGGGAAACTAAACAGGACTTAATCCTGAATTTGCAAACAGCCTCTTGCCGATCGGCAATCAGCCGATAGTAAATTTTTTTTTAACAATTCATTTGACCATCCGGCACCTGTAAGAATATGGCCGATGTGAACATCCATCGCCCTAGCTGACGACGTTGCTGCTGCACTAGTGGAAAAGGATATATACACTTCAGTGTTAATACCTGGCTGAATCAACATTTGCTTTAAACCACCTTGAGATAGTCGGCACTGACATTCTCCTGTGGCTACATGTAACTAATAAACAATGCTGTTTCCACATTTCTTAAGGTCTTTATAGCTTCAATATAATGAACATAAATGTGCCATTACACATAAACATGTATCAGTAGATTATGCTGAAACACAATTTTAACAAACCTGTGACACCTGGCCTGCTCTGCTTAAGCAGGATGCAATTATATAACATAACATTCTCTTCAGCAACTTCCATCATGTCTAGCAGACGTTTTTGCAAAATCTGCACTTGCTATGCTGAACCAATGCCATGAGCATAACCACTTTCATGATTAGTTTGGCAAATTCAGAGACATGACAGGAACCTACTGTCGAAGCATCTTGAGGACCTCACTTACATCCCAGATGCCATATACCTGGGTTTAGGAGGTTTAGAGTTGAAATTCCTTTCATCAATCCAGCTATGATATGATGAAACTCAATAGGATCTTTCCTGACCCCATCAAAACCATATGATGACAAAGCACTTAAAGCTGTATTAATGGTGCTATAACTGAGCCCCTCATAGAAACATAGATACATAGAAAATAGGTGCAGGAGTAGGCCATTCGGCCCTTCGAGCCTGCACCGCCATTCAATATGATCATGGCTGATCATCCAACTCAGTATCCCGTACCTGCCTTCTCCGCATACCCCCTGATCCCTTTACCCACAAGGGCCACATCTAACTCCCTCTTAAATATAGCCAATGAACTGGCCTCAACTACCCTCTGTGGCAGAGAGTTCCAGAGATTCACCACCCTCTGTGTGAAAACGTTTTTTCTCATCTCGGTCTTAAAGGATTTCCCCCTTATCCTTAAACTGTGACCCCTTGTCCTGGACTTCCCGAACATCGGGAACAATCTTCCTGCATCTAGCCTGTCCAACCCCATAAGAATCTTGTAAGTTTCTATAAGATCTAAAACTAAAACTAAAATAGAAGACAATAAAATTATAAATGTTTTAGATAATTGTAATTTGCCAAAATTGGATATCTTAGAACAAGAGGAATTAGGAGTTCAGATCACAAGTGAAGAAATAAGAGAAACAATAATAGAACTGAAAAATGGGAAGACACCAGGGCCTGATGGTTTTAATAATGAATTTTATAAAAGATTTCAGGAGTTAATGGTCCCAAGATTACTTAAATTATATACTTATGCTTTTATCGAAAGGAAATTACCAGAAACATTAGCATAATCTACAATTACGCTTACACCAAAACAAGATAAAGATTTAGAAGATCCGGGCTCGTACAGAGCTATATCACTTTTAAATACAGATCAGAAAATGTTAGCAAAGATTTTAGCAAGAAGATTGAGCAAATATATTAATAAATTGATAAACCCGGACCAAACGAGGTTTATACCTAAAAGACAATCTTTTAATAATCTGAGACGACATTTTAATATAATGTATTCATATGAAATGGAAAAGGAAGACTTATCAGTTATATCTTTGGATGCAGAGAAAGCATTTGATCAGGTAGAGTGGCAGTATTTATACATAGTACTCCAAAAATTTAATATGGGAGTTAATTTTATTAGAAGGGTAAAATTACTATATGATAAACCGATGGCAAGAATATTAACTAATAATATGTTGTCTCCAAAATTCCAATTATCACGGGGCAATAGGCAGGGATGTGTTTTATCACCCCTGCTATTTTCCCTTATGATAGCCTTTGGCTGAAAGGATAAGAACACATCCGAATATTCAGGGATATAATACTAAGGACTCTAATAACAAAATTTCATTATATGCGGATGATATACTTTTATATATTAGAAATTCACAAACGAGTATCCCGAATTTACTAAACGTAATAGAGGAATTCGGTTCTTTTTCTGGATATAGAATAAATTGGAATAAAAGTGAAATTATGTCATTACAGCCCCAGAAAGCGAATCACCTATTAAAATTTCCATTTAAAATTGCAACGGAAAAATTTAAGTATTTGGGTATTCAAGTTACTAGAAGATATAAGTCATTTTACTTCGGAGTCACATTTGTGACTACGTGAAGAAGGCCCGTCATGGCGCATGCGTGTCATTACGTCGGTCGCATTGGCGCACAGACAGCGGGAGGACAGAGCTCCTCCCGATGTAAGTACTTTTCGAGTATTTTTAAAGAGTTTTAAAGCTCCAGCTAAGTCTGAAACTTGTCAGAAACTTAGCTGGAGTAAAATAAGTTCCTTGACTGTGGTGCTGTGCTCTGTGTTTTGTCACAGGCAGCACCATGGTGAAGACGAGCACGGGAGGATAGAGCTCCTCCTGTAGCAGGTACTTTTAAAGTACTTTTATAGTTTAAAGCTCCAGCTAAGTGGGAAGCTTAGCTGGAGGGGAAAGTTTATTTTGTGGTGCTCTGTGTTTTTTATTACAGGCAGCACCATGATGAAGACGACCAGGGGGAGGGCAGCCGCAGGTAAAGCATAGGAGAGCCGCGGGAATGCGGTCTGTCAGCGGCTGCCTCGTACCCTGCACAGTCGCCGACCGGGAGCGGGGCGACTTCAGACTGAGTGCTAAAAAGCACCAAAGCCAACGCCTGTCGGGTGTAAGGCACGGGGAAGTCTGGTAGGCCCTTGGACTCAACTGAGTCAGGCCACAACGAGCCGGGATGGGGCTGGAGACGTTTTTTTAAACGGTTCTCCCAAATGGAGCACCTCATCCAGAGGTTGCTCCAGAAACACACACTCCGGGGAGGAGTCGTGTGGGCAGTAGGCTGCAGAAAGGCCACGCCAGCAGCACCTGGTAGAGGGCTGCTTAAAGCACCCTCATGCATGAGGTGAGTGCAGAGGATCAGCTAAGGTCTGACCCCGACTCTGACTGAGACTTGGAAATAGTGAAGAACAGCCGTTGTCAGAGGTCCATTCTCTGACAGCACGATTCCGCTGTCCAGTCAGAGTATGGAGTGCCACTGGGAGAAGAGCTGGCCTCCACGATCGGGTCAGCTCAGTTCTGACCCGATTCTGATGGAGACTTCGTTGAATAGTGAAGAGAGGCCGCTGTCAGAGTTCCCATCTCTGGCAGTACGATTCTCCGTCCAGTCAGAGTCTGGAATCACCAAGAGACGGGGTAACTGCGAGTTGCTGTAGGTGCCAGCAGTGAACCGGGTGATATGGAGCCAGACGGGCGTGGGCGTGCAGTGCCCAGGAGATGAAGCTGCAGATAATCCTGAAATTACTTGGCTCAGGAATCATGGCGTTCGCGAGAACGGTGGATGGAGGGCATGTGTCGGAGACGCAGCAAGAGGTACTAGGGTTGCTTGTAGCACCCATTTTTGAGATAAATTGTCTCAGGGAAAGTGCCATTCGGCCCACCAGTAATTCCAAGATTACACTATTTTTCCAGCCTAGCTACATACAGCCGGCCAACCTACTCTTCGGAGAGGATCTCGCCAAGAGTGTCAAGGACATGGATGACGAGGCAAAGACGGTGGGCTTGATCAAGCCACCGGCAGTCGGCAAGTTTCCAAAAAAGTACCCCTACAAACAAAGCGGGAACATGGTCAAACATCCACCAAGGTATAATAAAATAATAATTTTGAAATTTAAATTAAATAAACTATTATCAGCCAAACTGATAAGACTTTTTCAAATTACAAAACAAGAGCACTTTGAATTCGGGTATAAACCGCATAAACTTTTGGCTCGCCAGCTAAAAAAACGAGTAAAAGAACATACGATCCCAAAGATTAAATCAGATAGAGGGGAATTATTAACCATACCGAAGGATATTAATAAAAGATTTGAGCAATTTTATGAGAATTTGTATACATCTAAAACGATAACTGATTCCAATAAAATTACAGAGTTTTTGGATAATTGTAATCTTCCAAAGTTAGAGTTGAAGGAACAAGAGGAATTGGGAGCACAAATCTCAATTAAGGAATTAGAAGATACAATAAACTCATTAAAGAATGGAAAAACACCAGGTCCTGATGGATTTACTAATGAATTTTATAAAAGCTTCTATGACAAAATTATACCAAGATTACAAAAAATGTACCAATATGCTTTTAAAAAACAAATACTACCTGATACATTAGCGGAATCAACGATTACACTAATACTTAAGGAAGACAAAGATATAGAAGAACCGGGTTCATATAGAGCTATAGCATTGTTAAACACAGATCAAAAAATATTAGCGAAAACATTAGCTAGAAGATTAAGTAAATATATTAGTAAACTAATAAACTCAAATCAGATGGGGTTTATCCCTAAGAGATATTCATCTAACAATATGAGACATTTACTTAACATAATGCACTCACATAAATCTGAAGAACAAGAATTATCAATTATTTCGCTGGATGCTGAAAAAGCATTTGATCAAGTAGAATGAAATTATATGGATAAAGTATTACAAAAATTCCAACTGGGAGAGAATTTTATTCTATGGATTAAATTATTATATAATAAACCTACAGCTAGAATATTAACTGATAACATATTATCCTCGAAATTTCAACTATCAAGGGGAAATAGACAAGGATGCTCATTATCACCACAGTTGTTTGCTCTTATTATTGAACCGTTAGCAAAAAAAATTAGAATACATCCTGATATCCATGGTTATAATACTAAATATTCAAATAATAAAATATCTTTATACGTGGATGATATATTACTGTACATTACAAAACCTCAAATCACTATACCAAATATATTAAATTTAATTGAAGACTTTGGATCTTTTTCTGGATACAGAATAAATTGGAATAAAAGTGAAATTATGTCAATAAAACCGAAAGACTCAACACATCTTTTAAAATTCCCTTTTAAAATAGCTACAGAAAAATTTAAATACTTGGGAATCGAAATTACTAGAACATATCAAGGTATGTTTAAAGCAAATTTTGATCCTCTACTTAATAAATTAAACACATTAATTAAATTTTGGAAAACGCTCCCGATGTCTTTAATAGGCCGAATAAATGCAATAAAAATGATCTTTCTACCACAAATTTTATACCTATTTCAATCGATTCCTATATACCTACCAAAGACGTTTTTTTTTTAAATTGGACTCAGATATCACTAATTATATATGGGACTATAAATCACATAGAATACAAAAAACTCACTTGAACAAACCTAAAGTATTAGGGGGCTTAGCACTACCTAATTTCATGTATTATTATTGGTCAGTAAATATTAAAAATATGATTTAACTGATGGATAACTGCCCAGCAAGTGGACTGGATTGTAATGGAGAGAGAGGATTGCTCCTCTGGAAACATTGGAGCGATCCTCCTCTCACCAATGAATCTGAATAACATAAATTATAAGAAGTACCCAATTATACATAGCACAATCAGAATTTGGTAACAATAAAAACAAAATTTAAAATTAAGAAATTTATCACTTTTATCTGCCATAGTTAATAATCCTTTGTTTAATCCCTCTATTATAGATACATCTTTCACACACTGGGATAGACTAGGAATTAAAACGTTCAGTGACCTGTATGAAACTGGAAAATTACTTTTATTTCAACAATTACAAATAAAATATAAACTCGGAAATAATCAATATTTTAAATATTTTCAAATATGCGACTATTTGAAAAAATATACAAAAGATCATTATAATAGCCCAGCAGATGTATTGGATGATGCAATGCAGATAAAAGCTGAATCAGCAAACTTAATATCATATTTGTATAATATTATCTTAAATGTAGAACTACCATCTACGGAGGGTATCAGAAGAGACTGGGAACAAGAATTAGCTATTAAAATTTCAAAGGAAAGGTGAAATGAACACTTATTAAACGTGCATAATTGTTCGATTATTGTAAGACACACTTTAATACAATTTAAAATTTTACATAGATTATATTATTCCAAAACTAAAATCCATAAAATTTTCCCAAATGTATCATCCATTTGTGATAAATGTCAATCTCAAGAAGCTACTATAGCGCACTCATTTATTTTCTGTACAAAAATTCAAAAATTTTGGATTTACATTTTTGAAATCTTTACAAAATTATTTAAAATAAAACTGATACCCAAAGCAGAATGGATTATCTTCGGAATAACGGAAGATGGTCCAGAACTAAATGTGTTCCAAAAGAAACTAATAGACTATGGGTTAATAACTGGAAAAAAGCTAATCCTAAAATTTTGGAAAAAGGCTCCAATACCAACTATAAACATGTGGATTTCAAATATGTTCGAAACATTACACCTAGAAGAGATAAGACTCCTCCTGGCAGGTAAACCAGATCATTTCCAGCTGACGTGGTCTGCATTTATAGAATTATTACAAATATAGGGTGCAAAAGTACCTTAAAAAAAAAAACTGAGGTCAGGTAGGGATGAAAGTTGGAGAGTTGGTATGTCCCATTTGCGTGATGCTTACAAAAACTATTTGTTTTTCTCTTTTCCCTCTTTCTCTTTCTTCTTCTTTTCTAGGGTCTATTTCTTAACTCTTTTTCTTTTGTTTTTAATTTCGTTCTTATAGGGCCTTCGTTCTTTCTTGTCACGTTTTTTAAACTTTCACCTTTTCCTTCACTTTCTTCTTTCTCTCAATCTCATCCTTTCCGTTTATTAGTGTAAAAAACAAACGGAGTACATTAATTGTAAGAAGATATATGTGGCGAGTACTAATGTATGTGGTTGTAATGTAATGTACTTCTAATAAATAAAAAAAAATAATAATAATAATAAAAAAGACATCCACCAGGTACCAAGGAGGTAGGTGGGCCTGGTTCTCAGGTGCACATATCAAATGTGACACAATTTAAACTGGGGCACATTACATCTGTTTCTTGGATGAATGGAAGCAAATTACCTTAGCTCTGTTTTTACAGAGTGTTATTCAAAGGTTTTGAATGGATTTCAATCCAGATTGTGATTTGCACATTCAGCATGTTCTTGGTAGAACTATTCAGTTTTCATTAACAGAACAGATGGATGTTCAGACTGCACTTGCAAGCTTATGTGATAAAGGTGTAATTATAAGTTTGTTCACCAACCCATCAATTTGTGTCTAATATTTTCCCAGGCCAAAAAAGTATGGGGGATGTAGTATAGACATTGTAAGATGGAATTGTCACTGCCAAGCAACTGGGCAAGAGGATGCTATATGGTGACTCTAGAGCTTAAAGATGCGCATTACTCAATGTCTGTTTATTTGCAGGATATTTGAAATTCACCTGGATGGATCAACATGATTTTTGTCTCTTCCTTCGGGGGAATGCGACTTTTTCTTGTCGTATCCCCCTTCTCTGCCTCCGTCTGCGCTGAGGCCTAATGGCGGAGCCTACGACCTCCAACTGCGGCCGACCGACCTGGATCACCTCAGCGCAGAGGAAGAACAAAGAGGGAAGAGACAGAGACTTTAAGACTTTTGCCTCCATCACAGTGAGGAGGTGCCTGGTGAACTCACTGTGGTGGATGTTAATTTGTGTTTATTGTGTGTTTTGTTATTTATTATTATATGTATGACTGCAGGCAACGAAATTTCGTTCAGACCGAAAGGTCTGAATGACAAATAAAGGAATCTCTCTCTCTCTCTCTCTCTCTCTATGGCAACAAAATTGTTAAAACCTATAATAGGCATGCTGAAAGGGCAGGGTACAGGTGTTCATGGCTTAACTTGATGATATCTTGATTACAGGGGTATCCAAGAGAACAGCTGAAGTAGCAGGTGGTAGTTGTTAAATCCAATTTTCAAAGATTGGGCATTATACATCCAGAGGAATCCAAATTAACACCTGACTATTTGGGTCACAATTGATTCAATTAAGTGACTCTGCCCAGGGAAAAAAAGGGTAGAGCTAATTGACAGGTGTATCAAGCTAATTGAGGCATTAAGGACACATTCGGGTCATTGTAATAGACCTATGCAGTTATCAGATGATTTTGCAGATGAATGTCAGTGCACTCGGGTGAGGTGTCATGGATACGAGTTTCAGCTGTGTAGGCAGATGGACTGAGCAAGAGGCATCGTTTCTGCAGACATGGGCAATTAACTATAAAGAGGCTTATTGCTCTAACAAATGTAATCTGCATGTTCAGTTTCAGATTGACAATACTACGCAAGTGGCATATACATTAATGTGACAGATTGGCTAATCACATTTGGGATTGGAGCATGGAAAAAGATATTTCAGCTATTTATCTACCAGGTAGATTCTACATAGTAGCAGACGCCAAGTCACGAAAGTTCCATGACAACATAGATTGGATGTTGAACCAGGAGGTGTTCAATAATATAGTACTTGTATATGAATGCCAGATATCAATTTGTTTGCATCAAGGTTCAACCATCAGCAGCCTAAATAGGTTTCATGGAAACCAGACCAGGTGGCAGTTGCAATTGATACTTTGACGTTACATTGGGGTGGTATGTTTTATATATTTTCCTACCATTTTGCCTAATAGGTCAGAGTCTGCAAGAAATCAAGCAGGATGCCGCTTTGGGGGTACTTGTAATATCTAATTGGCTGAATCAAGCATGGTTCCCTTTGATATTACAGTTAGGGATCAAACCTTTTTTTGGTGGTTCCCAAGCGTAGGAATTGACTGGAGCATCTGCTAACAAGGGAAAGTCATCTGTTATGTGATTGTATTGACTTGTTAATTTGCAGGTTTTAAGAAGGCCATACCTGAAGCAAGGACTGACTGGGTGAACGGTGGACATGCTCACTGTAGCCTGGAGAAAGAGTACTCAAAAGGGGTATATTACTTATGTAAAAAATGGGAGCAATATTGTGTACAAAATAATATTGACTATAGTACTGCAGGTATTGTGGATATTTTAGAGTTCCTGTTGACACTCTACGATGATGAGGGGCTCAGTTATAACACCATTAATACAGCTTTAAGTGCTTTGTCTTCATATGGTTTTGATGGGGTCAGGAAAGATCCTATTGAGTTTCATCATATCATAGCTGGATTGATGAAAGGAATTTAAACTCGAAACCTCCTAAACCCATGTATATGGCGATTTGGGATGTAAGTGTGTTCCTCAAGATGCTTCGACAGTAGGTTCCTGTCATGTCTCTGAATTTGCCAAACTAATCATGAAAGTGGTTATGCTCTTGGCATAGGTACAGCATAGCAAGTGCAGAGTTTGCAAAAGCTTCTGCTAGACAGGATGGAAGTTGCTGAAGAGAATGTTATGTTATATAATTGCGTCCTGTTTAAGCAGAGTAGACCAGGTGTCACAGGGTTGTTAATATTGTTTCAGCATAACTAACTGATCCATGTTTATGTGTAATGGCACATTATTTTCATTATATTGAAGCTATAAAGACCTTAAGAAATGTGGAAACAGCATTGTTTATCAGTTACATGAAGCCACACAGGAGAGTGTTAGTGCAGACTATCTCAAGGTGGTTTAAAGCAAATGTTGATTAAGGCAGGTATTAACACTGAAGTGTATATATCCTTTTTTCCACTAGTGCAGCAACAACGTCGTCGGCTAGGGCGATGGATGTTCACAGCGGCCATATTTTTATAGGTGCCGGGTGGTCAAATTATATATTTTTTTATTTGACCATCGGCCGATCGCCGATCGGAGAGAGGCTGTTTGTAAATTCAGGATTAAGTCCTGTTTAGTTTCCCCTGGGATAGAGGGGTTACTGGTTGTTTTGATTATTCAAATCAATTGTTACTGCATGATATTCACATTTCATGTTTAACGCATTATTGATTGTTTCTCATCGAAAGTCAATCAATGCAGTGTGAAGTCGGGATTTGGATCTGCGGCATAAAATAGTAAGATTAAACGAGAACTTACCAGTTTGAAGTTTGATCTGTATTTTATGAGGAGTTACGATGAGGGATTACGTGAAGAGCCCGTCCAGCACGCATGCGCGACATTCTTCAAAGCAGCGGTGTGGAATCACAGGAAACACAATAATTGAAATAAACATAGTAAAGAAAAGGAGAACTAAGATACCAGTTGATCTATAATTGAGGGTGGGAGCGGAGGGCACGTAATCCCTCATCGTAACTCCTCATAAAATACAGATCAAACTTCAAACTGGTAAGTTCTCGTTTAATCTTACTATTTTACTTCGGAGTCACGTGAGTGACTACGTGAAGATTTTAAAGCTCTGTGATTTCAAACCGTGTAACAGTTCATACTTCACTCGCTGCCGAAGTCATTCAAGGGAGGAAGTATGTTATCGTAATCAACCATAATCTGTTTGTAAACAATAATGGTATCTATTAAACAATAACAAAAGACAAAATGCTCCCCCGGGCTTAAATTATATATTTTTGCAGATTTTAAAACTCTTTCTGCAAATAACACAGGTTCTGCTAGCGGCTTGTGGTAGAACGTCTGGAACGTTTTCTCCATGTTCATTCTTTTAGCCGCCGATGTGGATGCTGCCCTGGTGGAGTGAGATGTATATACATCAGTATCTACTCCAGCAGCTCCCTGTACCTGCTTGAGCCATCTCGAGATGGTTTGGCTCGACACCCAACCATGAGGTTTCTTGTGGCTGACCCATAAGGCTTTTTTTTTTTTTTTTTTCCTTCTCCCTCGAGAATCTCTTGTTGTGTTGATGTAAGTGAATAAGTGAGTCATGACACACAACCGTAGGTCAGGTGGGTATGCCCGGAAATCCATAACTAGGACTCAAGTTCCTGGCTTGCTCTGCTTTAGCAGCTCCTGAATGGTGAATGACCCGGTCTGGTGTTATAACCATGTTGTCCAGTCACAGTAAGTGGAGGGACTGGACTCTTTGTGCTGAGACTAGTGGCATCAGCATGACCGTTTTCAGGGTTAGCTTTTCCAGGGTGAGACCTGGCTGGGGACCATCCCCTTAGGTATGTCAGGACCACACTGACATCCCAGATTTGGGTATACCTAGGTCTAAGAGGGTTGGAGTTGACGATACTCCTCATGAGTTTGATCACCAGCGGTTGAGACCCTATGGCCTGTTGTCCTGGCACCTGTTTTAAGTAGGCTGACAGCGCACTTCTGGCAGTATTGATGGCGCTGTAGCTCAATCCTTCATTATGGTGAAGGCCCCCCAGGAACTCCAGTACATTGGTTATGGTTGCAGATGAGTATGTTGTCCCAGTAGTCGAGCAGTATCTTTCCCACTTCCTGATGCTCAATAGGTATTGTTTCCTGGTAGACATACGGTGTCATCATGTTGATGGTCCTGTCAGACACCCCAGTCCCAGCAGTGGTCTTTTGATAATCTGCAACCCAGTAGGTTAATTTTGTCATGGCATGGATGACTTATGCCTGATACAGGGTGCGTCAATAGGTCTGGGCTACTGGGAAAGGTCATAGGAGTTTCGATGACCATGTCGAGTACCACTGGGAACCATGGCTGTGTAGGCCAGTTGGTACTATCAAAATACCTGAAGCAGAGTCCATCTGTATTTTGCGTAGTACCCTACAGATTAAGGCAGAAGGGGGAAAAAGCATAGAAGAAATAGGTCCCCCAGTTCAGCGCGAATGCATCTATCGCTGCTGCCTCAGGGTGTGGTTCCCAAGGGACATACATTGGTACGTGGTGATTTAGTCTGGATGCAAAGAGATCGATATCTGGTGTGCCATATTGGTTTGTAATTTTAGCAAAAGCTCTAGGATTTAACATCCATTCGGTGTTTATCATTGAATTTGCGTGACCTGGCACTGTATTTAGCTTACCTGGTAGGTAAGTTGCTGATAGCCAAATATGTCTATCTACCCACCATTACCAGATTGTGTTGACCAAATTGTCACATGATATCGATTTTATTCCGCCCATATGGTTAATATAGGCCACCACCGTGATATTATCAATTTGTAAATGAAGATGCAAGTTGTGCATATTCCTAGAATATGCTTTAAAACCATAAAACGCACCCAACATTTCCAAATAATTTATGCCCAGTGTTTGTAGTAAAGATGAGTCTAGGTTAGTCCATCTACCACCTGTGCTGGATATGGTATTATTTGCTCCCCAGCCTTGAGCACTGGCATCTGTTTGTATAGTTAACGTTGGGTTATTGATGATGATAGGGCTGGAACTATGCCAAATGTTATATCCACCATTGTAACTCTGATATTGCTTCAATGGGTAGTTTCATGGTTCTGTCAAAGTGACCTGCATGTCGTTTCAACGCCTGTACTTTTGCCCTTTGTAGGTGCTGATAGTGCAGGAGTCCAAATTGTGTAGCTGAAAATGCTGCTACCATTTTGCCAATTACTCTTGCCACTTGTCGGATGGTTGGTCGATTGCTTACCATTAAATTGTTGCACATCTGTGCCAATTCTGCTGCTTTACCTTTTGGCAACGTTACAGACATGTGGATTGAGTTAATTGTGAATCCCAGATAGTCCATAGTTGTGGATGGCGTCAACTTAGATTTATCTGGATGTATGACAAACCCAGGGTTTCAAACAATTGTTTGGTAGCTAATACAGCTGACTTAGCCAACTCCATGGTTTTGCCTACTATTAGGATATCATCAAGATATGCCATGACAATATGTCTTTGTTTCATTAATGTTGCCAAGGCTGGTTTTAATATCTTGGTAAATAGTCTAGGGCTGATGTCAACCCATTAGGCAACACTTTATACTGCCATAGTTGCCCCATCCAGGTAAATTTTCAGGTATCTGCGATGACCCTTGTGAATGGGTACTGAATAGTAGGCATCTTTTAAATCAATGCTTGCCATAAAGTATCCTTTGGAAATCAGTTGTTTAGCAGTTACAAATGTTTCCATTTTGAAATGTACATACTTAACAAAGGTATTTAGTGAGGTTAAGTCAATGATGATGCGACATCCACCATCTTTTTTGTTTTTTGTAAATATATTTGAGACAAATTCCAAAGGTTCATGTTTGGATTTCTCAATGACACCCTTTGTAAGTAACCTCACCAGTTCTGCTTGAGCCTCTAGTTCTCTTTGACTGAGAGGGTAAAGACCCTTTGGGGTACGTGCTGAACTGGTGGCATGTTTTCTTGAATGAACTCTATTTTGTATCCCCGAATACTGTTAAGTATATAACTATCATTCGTGAGACACCTCCTGTTAGTACAGTTCCCCATTTACATGCTGGTAGGAACCAGACCCACCTACCTCCATAGTTGTGGTAGTGTTCCTTTCTTCCGTTTGTTCATCCGTCGTTATACTGCTGGATGTACTGCTGATGTACTGCTGATTGGGGGTGGCGCATTTTCCATGGGGTCCGCTCTGGGCCCTGGCCTAAAAAGGCTTTCGGGGATAGTATGCGGACCCCGAGCTTTCACCAGTTCCATAAATTTGACCTTGACTGGTGGACGCGGTGGGGTACTGCCGTCTGGTTTTTTGTGTGGGTCTGTTCGTTCCGGGGCCTGCCCTCATGAGGCCAAATGCTTTGGACTTCCTCCAGGTCTTTCACTTGTCCTTCCAAATAACAGGATCTGCGGCTCTGAGGCCGGTGTTTTACACAGTCCTGCAAACCTGGGATTGAGGGCAGGTCTTATTCTCTCCTTGCGGAGGTTGTTTATCTCATATTGGGGGTTGCACAGCAGAGCCAGAATGTCTTGCTAGTTTGTGGTCATATCCACCCCATCCACGGAACGAGCATAGGCTGTTATCCCTGTCGTCAGGAGCTTGAGGATTTTAGCTCCTGGTTCTGGATACTCTGTCCCCCTCCCCCCAGATTTGGCTGTTAACAGCTGGTACATTGAGCGAACTGCAGTTTTCCAGTTCTAGTGCCTCATTAAGTACCTGTCTTGTAGGGGTTTGAGGGACAGGTGGTTAATGCTGGCCGCCAGTTTTGGCTCCAATGGCCGCCCTGCTCGTAGTGTAACCACGTAGCGAATCTCCACACCCAGCAGCTCTTCCTGATCCTGTACCCCAAGCGTACTCCCGACATCTTCAGCCAATGACCCCTGTTCCTGACCAGCCCAGCCCTGGTCGCCAACGCTGCCCTGCTTTGAGGGGAAAGCGATGGCCAGTGCCTTGAAGAGCACTGCTGTGGGAGTGCCTGATCCCCCTGGCGAGACTGCTCTAGCTCCTGAAGCAAGTCTCGCTGGAGCAGTTGCTCCATGAGCCTTTCCATTCGGCTCAGGCGGCTAGCTCTGCCGCTCTAAGGCGGACCCTCCTCATCGGAGTCAGACATAACCGGCCGGTTTAAAGAATTTTTTTTTTTTTTAAACTTTTCCTCCAGCCCGCTGCCGCTCATCAGGCTGCGCTAGCGGTACTGGGCTCGGCTCGGTCTCGATGAGGGTGGACCGCCGCATATGCGGTCCAGGTGCCGCCTCTCGCCCCCCACTGATGGAACACTCCCGTTCTGTTGGAGTCGAACGGGGGGCGGTTTTCTTCCTTTGCCGTGCTGCTCATTTTCCCAGTTCCCCTGGAATACAGAGCAGAGCACAGCTTGCTGATTACAACCACAGAGTAAGACTTACCTGATGGTCCGCTGTTTATTTTCCACCGACGTGTAGCGGGAGCGCCTGTACTCCCGGTCGTCGCTGTTGCACTGCGTGAACGCTAATGTCGCGCATGCGTGCTGGACGGGCTCTTCACGTAGTCACTCACGTGACTCCGAAGTAAAATCACAGAGCTTTGAACCCTTCACGTAGTCACAAACGTGACTCCGAAGTAAAATAGTAAGATTAAACGAGAACTTACCAAGTTTGAAGTTTGATCTTTATTTTATGAGGAGTTACGTTGGTGATTACGTGCCTGCCATGCCCAACCCTCTCTCATAAAAAAGGTCATATGGTAGTTCTCATGTTGCTCATCTTAATATGTTACTTCAAATATTGTGTTATCTGTGATTTCATACCGCTGCTTTGAAGATTGACGCGTATGCGCCCTGACGGGTCTTCTTCACGTAATCACCAACGTAACTCCTCATAAAATAAAGATCAAACTTCAAACTTGGTAAGTTCTCGTTTAATCTTACTATTATTTAACGCTAATTTTAGTCCTTTATTAAATAAATTGAATGCTCTGATTAAATTTTGGAAAACACTCCCATTATCATCAATTGGCAGAATAAATGCTATAAAAATGATAGGTCTACCACAAATAATATATTTATTTCAATCCATACCAATATATATACCAAAATATTTTAAGAAAAAACTAGACTCTAATATTACTAATTTTATTTGGGACTACAAAGCACATAGAATTAAATTAAATCATTTGTGTAAACCTAAAGATGTAGGGGGACCTTGCGCTGCCTAATTTTTAATATTATTATTGGGCAGTGCATATTAAGAATATAATTTATTGGTTGGATTGTCCTTCTCAACAGGTGGAATGGATAAGAATGGAGAAAGAGGATTGTTCTCCGTACGATTTAGGAGCAATCCTCTTCTCCCCGATATAATTGAATAATACATTATATAAGAAGAATCCAAATATACACAATATAATTCGAATTTGGAAACAAATAAAATTAACTTTAAAATTAAGAAACTTATCATCATTAACACCAATAGTGAATAATCCGGTATTCAAACCATCTTTTATGGATAAAACAAATAGACAATGGAAAAGATTGGGAATTAAAAAGGTGGGTGACATGTATGAAATGGGAAATTTATTATCATTTCAACAATTAAAATAAAAATGTAATCTGAATAACAACCAATACTTTAAATATTTACAGATATGTGACTTTATAAAAAAATATATACCAAGATTACAGAGCATAATGATAGACCCACTGGAAGAAGCAATGAATATTAAGGCAGACTCACAAAAATTAATATCATATTTATATAATAGTATTCTTAACAGAGAATTGCCATCAACAGAGGCAATTAGAGAAGACTGGGAAAAATAATTAATGGCAAAAATGTCTAAAGAAACACGGGAAAGGTATTTGATATATATACATAAATGTTCTATTAACGCTAGACACAATTTAATTCAATTTAAAATATTACATAGATTATATTATTCAAAAGTTAGGTTGAATAAATTTTATTCAAATATTTCTCCCCTCTGTGATAAATGTCTTTCTCAAAACGCCAATATCACACACTCATTTGTTTCTTGCACAATACTTCATGGATTTTGGTGTGATATATTTGATATGTTCACTAGTTTATTTAAGATAAAAATGGAACCTAACATTGAAATGATTATCTTTGGAGTAATAGGAGATGGGAACAAATTAAATATATCCCAAACTTCATTTTTTAATTATGGTTTAATAACAGCAAAAAAACTCATACTTAAATTCTGGAAAACTGCTACTATACCAACACTCAAAATGTGGATTGGTAATATGTTGGAAACTGCCCACTTGGAAGAAATGAGACTCCTCCTAATAGACAAACAAGACCAATTCTTAACGAGTTGGTCTCCATTTATTGACTTTTTGGATTCATGTGGTGCAACAGTATCGTAAAATTAAAAATTCTGGGTTTGGGTGAAAAATGATCAAGTATATAAAAAAACATTGACTTGTGGCGAGGGAGAATCTCCTTTCTGCTTCACTTTCTTACTTATTTCTTTTCTTTACTTCACATTCACTAGACTTTCTTTACTCTTCACTACTTCTTTCTTTCTCATTTCTTTCTAAAAAAATACAAAAAAGTGAAGTTGTACAAAGAATGTTATAATAACTTTGGGAACCTGTAAAAAGGTACCATCAAAATGTAATGTACTTCTAATAAATAAAATATTTAAAAAAACAAAAAAAAACAGTTTACATCAACTATATACAGTATATAAAGTGCTGTAAAGCAAATTTAAATCATCCAAAGCAGAACATTTAATCAGTTAATTGTATTTTATTCTGACACAAAACAGAAGTATTGATATTGAAAGCTTTATCTGAATGTTTTTCTGGAGAACTTTTGTTAAACTTTACTTTTAAAAGTACCTCCTGCAATGAGGTGCAGCAACCAAGTGTAGGTATTGGACATACAAGGAATTTCAGAAGCTCTTTAGAACACTAAGTGCTGGAGTAACTCAGTGGGTCAAGGAAACAGCTCTGGAGGATGTGGATAGATGACATTTCGGGTTGGGACAGTTCTTCAAACTGTGAGGCTGATGAGTCAGATCAAGCACAGTGCAGCCCAAAGAAATATGTGGTGCAGATGGAAGCCTTTCAATCCATCATGTCCATGGCAACCAAATATATACCCATGGATTAATCCTAATTCTTGGCTCTTGTAGAATATGATAAGAGGTATTTAACACATGTGCTTTCAAATGTGATGGTGGTTGCTGCCCCAACGACTTCTTCAAGCACAGATGTCTCAATACCACCCTTATTCACTCTCTCACATGCTGTAAATGGGTGCTAATTTAAACTGTACTAACAAGGCTCTTGACTATTGAGCGAGCTTACAGTAGATTGCTACTCAGCATGTCTTACTGTTTAAAAAAATCTCAGACAGAAAATAGCCTGATTCTTCATCAATCCTTAATCCAGGCCACCAATTACTCTCATGACACAATCCTTAAAGGAATGACATAATTAAAGCTAAAATTATTGTCCAAAGACAGATATTAATATGATTCGTCGATTGTTTTGAGTTATCAATGTCTTCCATTCTTCTAGCATTTTTATTTCCTCATTGCTCTTCCTAGTTATTCCCATAAATCAATTTCCCCCAGTTATTTTCCTCTCTGCTGAAACAAGTAGGTCCTTCCTGTTCACCTTGTCTCAGGCTCTCATTATCTTATATACCTGAATTACAGTTCCATCTGCTCACAGATACCATGTCCCTCAATAATAAAAGGCAGCTCATGTGTATTCTTAGTCATCTTATCATTTCATTTGTATTTTCAAGAATATTTCAGTAACCTGGGTGCTCTTCTACAGTTCTCGCTTTCTTTTATTATATTTCTTCGTGTTTTGATTAACTCTTTAGCTCATCTTAACCTAGTGATTCCAATTTTGGATGTGGACCCAATAGTCACTTTATTATGGATTTAGTACAATTGATCGAGGACTGATTTCTAGCTGAGTAGCCAATTATTTTCTTTCATTATAGAAATTTATATTACCCATTTTTAATTTTCCAAATAGAAGCATTTAGAATTATTGGTGCTTTTTTAACAGCAGAAGAAGCAAAAAAATGCAATTCAATATAATTTAATTACTGGCAAGTTAGCTTGATAAATAGATTTAATAGAAAATAAAGCTCATGTTGCATTCTGAAATAAATTTATATTCAGATGATATATTTGGCAGTGTTTGTAACATAATTCTTTAGTGTTTCAATGAAGATTCACGCATATTCCAAAGAAAAACACTTCCAAACCCGAAGAAACTGAATTGTAATGCTCCACAGTTTTATATTTTGTGGTTCAGTTTAAAATAAAAGCCACCTGAAAGGGAAAAATTGAGGAATTGGTATGAATTCAACAAAATATGCATTTCGTTTTGATTCATCCGCTGTGCTAACAGGCAGAGAGAAGAAAGCAACATCCAGGTGTCATTTCTGAGCTTTCCATTAAGGTGAGCATAATTTTGGAGTAAGCACTATTAGCATAAGCAGGTCATTCCTACACTTCTGAAAAAGGAAAACGCTGAAAACATTCAGTGATTCCACAGAATTTTAATAAAAATAAGCAAGATTAAAGTTTGCACCCCAGCGGTATGAACATTAACCTTTAATTTCAGGTAGTCCCTACTTTCTCCTCCCCTTCTCAGCTCTCCCTCAGCCCACTTGCTCCACCTCTTCCTTTCTTCTTCCCGCTCCCCCCCCCCACCTTCACATCAGTCTGAAGAAGGGTTTTGACCCGAACCTTTGCCTATTTCCTTCACTCCATAGATGCTGCCTCACCTGCTGAGTATCTCCAGCATTTTTGTCTACCTTCGATTTTCCAGCATCTGCAATTCCTTCTTAAACTTAAAGTTTCAGATCAATGGTTTTTCAGAGCTTTCATTCAGATTTTCAACATGTGCAAAGTTTTGCTTTATAGTACCTGCCAATTTCAGCTTTAACCTAAATGAAATCTTCAAGACCACATCCCAGACCATGGAGATTCGCAATGCCATTGAGTCTGGCATTGCGAATCTACTGCATCTCCAAGTTTGCAGATGACACAAAGCTGGGTAGCAGTGTGAGCGGTGAGGATGATGCTGAGAAGCTGCAGGGTGACTTGGACAGGTTGGGTGAGTGAGCAGATGCATGGTAGATGCAAAATAATGTGCATAAATGTGAGGTTTTACACTTTGGTGGCAAGAACAAGAAGGCAGATTATTATCTGAATAGTATCAGATTAGGAAAAGGGGAGATGCAACGAGACCTCGGTTTCCTTGTACATCAGTCACTGAAAGTAAGCATGCAGGTACAGCAGGCAGTGAAGAAAGCTAATGGCATGTTGGCCTTCATTGCGAGAGGATTTGAGTTTAGGAGCAAGGAAGTCCTACTGCAGTTGTACAGTGCCTTGGTGAGTCCACACCTGGAGTATTGTGTGCAATTTTGGTCTCCTAATTTGAGGAAGGGCATTATTGCTATTGAGGGAGTGCAATGTAGGTTCACTAGGTTAATTCCCCGGATGGCGGGACTGACAGATGATGAAAGAATGGGTTGACTGGGCTTGTATTCACTGGAATTTAGGATGAAATGGGACAAGAAGTGAATGGAATACATTTGGCTGATAGTAGCATACATTCTCAAGTTTGTGTATGTCATTTGAAAAGAAGTCAATTGGTTTAGAATTTTTTTTTTTAATTTCATTACTTCTTTATGCTTAATTAAAAATGAAAATAGTTACATTACAGGACACACAATACAATCAGGAAACATCTCAAGAAGGAAAATACCACTATCCCAGCATTTTATAAGGACCAAGATATCCCAAGAACTAAACAATCTTCAAACACAATGGAAAATGGAAAGCTAATTGGAAAATGTATTGATGACATGGCATTTAATAGTGACACAAAAGGGATTCAAAAATATATTTAAAATGGTAAATATACATCAGAAAAAAGAAAATTAATTCATAAATATAAAAAAGATGCATTGCAGTGTGTTGGAAATTACTAACACAGCTTTGCTACCTACTGACTTTAAGTGAGCACAATGGTTTAGGCAGACAAATTAAAAAAATACTTTCTAGGTGATTAAACTAATGCATTAAAAATAATGCATTAATTGGAAAAGAGCAGTTTCACAAGATTCAATTCAGTTCAATTGCCCTTTATTGTCATTCAAACATGCAAGTTTTGAATGAAGATGGAGGATCTTTTATGTAATCACATAATAAACGAGTAGTAGGAAGTAGCTCAACATAGGATGTGAACATTGAATTGTGTGCACAGTAACATGGTGCTTATCCGGAACAATTAAGTTACAATATACTATAATGGATGCATACCGAAAATTAATTAGACAAGAACAATCGGCAATCACAACCAGTGTGGCATCGGGGGTGGGAGATTGATGCCAGGTTCTACAGTGATCACACCGACACTCGCAGTAGGGTGAACTCACATGACTTGTTCTATTTACAGTGGTAATAAAGTACAGGACCACAATGGGGGTGCTGTCTCTCAACTTCAGACTGTTGTTTTTTTTTTTTTTTTTTTTTTTTTGTGTGTGTGTGTGTGCGTGCGTGCGTGCGTGTGTGCATGCGTGTGTGTGTGTGTGAGTTTAAATGTGGGAGCCATCGGGAAAATAATCTGGATTGCTTTTACCTCTAAAATGTTGGCAATTATTGTACTCAAAAAATATATATGAATGGTGCAAGTGAGAGGCACCTGTAACATCGTAGATCCAATCTTACACCTCAAAAGATTTGAAATAATAAGATTAACTAATCACCTTCCTCTGTGGCCTATTAAGTTTCTTTCACTTCCTGCCATGAATGGAAATGAATGATTTATGTGCAGAAAGGCCTTATCACTTTATATTGGCATTGATTTCTTCTCATTAAACAAGTGGAGGAAGATATATTCCATTAACGGAGAAAAGATATCAGGAAATCTTATTCCATAGTCCAGTGTTAGTCATTTGATTATGATACCAATTGGCTTTCAATGAAAATACCATTAAAATATGATTTGATATTCTGTATTTGTCAGCATTGGTGAAATTCTTATGAGCATGGTGATTTGATTGCAAATCATAACTTATTATTATAAACATTAAGTTGATATTCTTTATAGAGAGAAGAAACATTGGATCAAATCACTGGTAAACAATCTGAACAAACCCATTTGTTTTAATAAATTTCTATTATATGAAAAATAGTTGAGGAACAAAAGAGTTTTCAGAACTGAAGGAGGTAATTTGACCAATTGACCCTCTAGCAGATCTTTACCGAATCAATCCAAACTAATGCCACGTATTTCTTATCCGTCCCGACCACAAATATTTTTTCGATTTTCCAATCAGTGGATACTCAGAAGTAGTGTTCCTCAGGGATCTCTATTATATGTTCAAGCTTTTCACTTTACTTATCAAAGACCTTTTTATGTACATGTTTACAAATAACAATTTACAAACATTAAGAAAGGGAAGAACTTTACAAGGATTGCCACCTGTGGAAGTCATCCTTTGTGGTTTTTGAGAGGGTTGGGTCTGAATTCTTTCTGGGGGAGGCAGGAAACGTTAGAGGAGGAAGTGATTTACCTGTCTTTCTTCAATAGCTACTAGTCCCTAGTACAAAAAGTAATCAAAATTGATGAAGAAATGTTAACCTTTGTTTCAAAAGGAGTGGAATTCAATGCTGTGGGGGGTGGGGGGTGGGGGGAGGGGGAGTTGATGGTCCCAATGTAGTGAGTCACAGTGTGGTCCTGTCAGTATTACCACATTCAGTAAGGAGTGTTCTAATTGAGGAAAGATTCCAGTTCTGGAAGAGAGATCAAAGCAAATTCACATATTATTTGGCTTAAACAACTAAGGGAGGTGCTGCATAAGTGACGCATTAGAAAATCAAGTGGAAACTCTAATCAAGATACTATGATACATGGCTAAATGCTTAAAAGATTTGAATAATTGAGGTAATATTACTGCTGTCTTCTGTACAGATGTGTTTTCATGGCTATAGTTATTTTAATAAAGCTACTAATGCCCATGTTAATATGGTTAACAAATGCAAACTGCAAAATTATGAAATGTCATTCCTACAGAACTCCATTTCAATTTTCAATTCTCAAAACAAGTATTACTTAAGCCTTTAAGGCCCTGTCCCACTATGCGAGTTTACCCAAGAGCTCTCCGAGTTTAAAAACAATCTAACTCATGCTAAGTACGTAGAATGTACATAGCGGGTACATCGGAGTTTGTGTATGTCTCGTAGCGGCTCGTAATGCTAACGGCAGGTACTCGGGAAACGCGGAAACTCGTGAAGTTTTTTCAACAGTGTGAAAAATCTCCAAGAGTAAAAAAATACTCGTGATGAAGTACCACGAGTTTGATTTTTTTTTGTATTCGGGAGAGCTCTTGGGTAAATTCGCATCGTGGGACAGGGGCTTAAAGCTTTCAGAGAAGCCTCCTTGAGGAACTACTAAGTCATGTGAACTGCATCTACTTCATATGCTAACTTCTAATGTAAAACGTTTGCAAGAGCCCATAAATTTCATGTTTTGTTTTCCATTTTGTGCAACTTTGAGTCAGAAAAACAATAGAATAAAGGATAATATAATATTTGACTGAATGAAGATGACAGTAATTGAGTTAATCAGTATAGGCCTTTCTACTGGCGTAACTTAATAAAACCCTCTAGTAAGTCATGCTACTTGATTGGGAGATGTGACGGTAATAATAACCGATTCAAACACACTGATATTTAAGTGCCTTGGAACAATATTTTTGGGTGGCACGGCAGCGCAGCAGTGGAGTTGCTGCCTTACAGCAATTGCAGCACCAGACACCCAGGTTCGATCCCGACTACGGGTACTGTCTGTACAGAGTTTTACGTTCTCCCCATGACCGCGTTGGTTTTCTCCAAGTTTTCTTCAGTTTCCACCCACTCTCCCACACTCCAAAGATGTACAGGTTTGTAGGTTAATTGACTTGGGTTTGTGTACTTGGTTGTGTAAATTGTTCCTCGTGTGTGTAGGCTTGTGTTAATGTCCGGGGATCGCTGGTCGGTGCAGAATGTGTGGGCCGATGGGCCAGTTTCCACACTGTATCTCTAAACTAACACTAAACTGCATATTAATGGGATTAGATTATATTCATTTCATCAAAATATGACAACCCTCACAGCCAAAAAAATGTGAATCAAGTTAAGTGAAGTACTGCCAAATGGAAAAGTTAAAATGACAGTGGAGTGTCCTTCACAGGTATTTGAAAATACTGTCTGAGTTAGATTGGAACTATTTGATCTATCGGAATGGCTAATATACTCCCTGTTGATTAAATAAAAAGACTAACTATCTCATACAGTTAACGGGAAGATATGATGCATTGCTTTGTACTTTTGGTTTGACAGATATTTTGTCTGCATCTATCATCATAACAGAAAAGATATGTCCATGACAGATGCTATGCATTGAATGCAGTAACTCCCTTGGCACTTATGCTTCTTTAAAAAGGGTGCACGTAGAAACAGGTCAAAACATTTACTTTGAAATGGTCTGATTTTTGGTGGGTGCCATGAACTGGAATCAAAGGAACAATTTGGTAAAAGGAATATACAAACACATAAAGCATTCATTATTTTAAATGTACTTCTGGTATTATTGATTCTGTTTAAGCACTGTATTATTAAGAACTTATCATAAAGACAAGGTCTCATATCTAATTTCAGTAATTCTCCTTCATTCCTGCTGGTGAGTTCAAACATTCTTGTTTTAGTGTCTATTTTTACCAGTTGAAAAATAGTCAGACGCAATGTAGTGGATTGTATGAAATCTGGTATTTTGAATTTTGCATCACAACTCCAAAAGCAGTTACCAGAGGAGACAGCTTTTTCATTCCAACATGTGCTTTGCTACAAAAGGAACCATGAAGCTGGCTCTCAAAATGGTCTGTCATATAACAAGTTTCTTTTCATAATTATCTTGATTCTGGAACTCGGTGAAGTGAGTAATACTCTGAGAGGACAGCTGTTTACTTTTGTGGACAATTTAGTCTTCTTTCTTAATTTCTGTAAGATTTATTTTGTTTTCCTGTTGATTATAATAATGAAACTCAGTCTGGAGATTAGGAAGAAAAGGTTGGCTAAAATCAGGACTGTATTTTCCATAATGCAAGATGGGAGACCTATTCAAGTTGATTCTCACTCAATGCTGCAGGATATGATCATTTGTCAAATTAAAACCAGAGTTTTGATTAAGCCGATGCAGCTGAAGAAGTTAGCACAGTAGTACCAACCATTACAATGACCAAGCTCTAGCATACGTCTTATTGTCACCCAATAGCAGCAGTAATGAAAGAGGAAGAATATTTTTGAGAAATAACACTTCCTTGAACTAAGAATGTAGCACACCATGCTAGTCCGGCACCAAGCTAAAGTGAATTCCCTTCATAAACAGAAAGCATTTATTTTTATTTTTGCTTGTTACACTCATTGGTCATACAGTAGTCGCTTTTACTAAATGGCCACGGCTAGAATGAGTATCAGATGAGGCTAAGGACAAAGATGCTCTTTACAAATGTCCACGTGGTTCACTGGGGCTCCTGTGAGCTTTTGGAATATTATACTGAATATTTTAATGGTTGGAGGACAAAGATGTCCCTGCTTAAATCCTCTGAAATTAATTAGCTGCCGGCAGTACAGAATCCAATTCCCTTGTCAATATGCTCCCCAGTCATTGCACGATGGAACTGCACCAATTGAGATCAACCAGTGGTAGAACTGATTTTCAAATGAAGGTGAGAGTGCAAAACAAGGAGATGAGCAGGGCAAGTTTTTTTTTACACAGAGAATGGTGGGTATCTGGGACACACTGAAGTGTAGTGATGGAAGCAGATACAATAGGATAGGATAGGATAGGATAGAATAGAATAGAATAGAATGCCTTTTATGGTCATTCAAACAGACAAGGTTTGAACAAAATGTCATTCCTACAGTCAGGACATTACAAAAAAAATCTCCAACACCTCACTGTGATGGAAGAGACTTATCTTATCTCTTCCTTTTGTTCTTCTCCTGCGGTCCAGCAGTCCAACTGCGGTGTCGAGGCGACTGGGGCTCACAATGTTAAAGCCCCCAGCGGGTGATGGTAAGTCCCGCGGCCGTTTAAGTTGCGCCGGGCGATGTTAGGCCCCGCTCCTAGGCATTTAAACCCCGCGATTCCGGCGGGAGAAGTTGCCGTTGCGGGTGCTCCGAAAAGCGGTCTCCCACCAGGGACCTGCGAGCTCCCGAGGTTCCTGTCCGGAGCCTCCGAAGCTCCGAAGTCGGGTTGCAGCCGCGCGCCACCACAGCTCTCCCCGCTCCGCAGTCGGCCAGCTCCGCGATGGCGAGTCCGCAGGCTCCGCGACTGGAGCCCTCAGCTTGTTTCCGGTTGGAAGCCGCCGCCGGCTCCACGATGTTAGGCCCAACGACACTGGAGACCCGACAGGGAAGAGATTAAAAGGCTTCCCCCATCCCCACTGCCCACATATACACAGGTAAAAAATAATAAAAATTAGAACCAAAAATATACATCTAACGGGACTAAAATTGAAAAAAAGACAAACGGACTGCAGTCGAGCCGCTGCCGTTAGGTGCCGCCACTTCCCTAGATGGCATTTAAGAGGGTTGTAGATGCACTCATGGATATGCACAGAATTGAGGGATGTGGATCACATGCAGGCAGAGGAGAATAGTATGACTTGACAATCATGTTCAGCACGACATTGTGGGCCCAAGGTGTTGTTCCTGTGCTTTACTGTTCTAAACAATCACTCAATATTTATTTTCAATAACCCTGCAGATATGAAACAATCGTGGGTTAAGATCTGCCAACAGATATTATGTAAAATATTACATGAAAAAAATGGTGCTTGGTAAATTACTGAATACTTTGAAATAAGATGGGGAAATGACATGAAAACTCTGATGGCACCTTGGCTGGCCTGTGCCTTTCAGAAACATTAGTCCATCACAAATTTGTTGCTAAATCCACACATGCACTAGGCCCCTCCTTAAACCCATCCATCTCATCCTCGCCTTGCTAGAACATCCTTAAAGCCTAGTTCTTTGATAAAGCTTAAGGTCATCCACATGTATCCCTTATTGTCTTGGTTTCAACATACGTTTGGTTAGCATCAATATTTAGTTCTTCGAGGTTATTCTGCCAATAAAATAAATTAGCATTAATAAAGTAGAAAATAGCCTTACCGTGGAATGCAATTATAGACAATAGACAATAGGGGCAGGAGTATGCCATTCGGCCCTTTGAGCCAGCACCGCCATTCAATGTGATCATGGCTGATCATCCCCAATCAGTACCCCGTTCCTGCCTTTTCCCCATATCCCCTGACTCCGCTATCTTTAAGAGCCTTATCCAGCTCTCTCTTGAAAACAGCCAGAGAAACTGCCTCCACCACCCTCTGAGGCAGAGAATTCCACACACTCACAACTCTCTGTGAGTAAAAGTGTTACATCATCTCCGTTCTAAATGGCTTACCCCTTATTCTTAAACTGTGGCCCCTGGTTCTGGACTCTCCCAACATCGGGAATATGTTTCCTGCCTCCAGCGTGTCCAAACCCTTAACAATCTTATATGTTTCAATAAAATCCCCTCTCATCCTTCTAAACTCCAGAGTGTACAAGCCCAGCTGCTTCATTCTCTCAGCATATGACAGTCCCGCCATCCCGGGAATTAACCTTGTAAACCTACGCTGCACTCCCTCAATAGCAAGAATGTCCTTCCTCAAATTAGGGGACCAAAACTGCACACAATACCCCAGGTGTGGTCTCACTAGGTCTCTGTGCAACTGCAGAAGGACCTCTTTGCTGCTATACTCGACTCCTATTGTTATAAAGGCCAACATGCCATTCACTTTCTTCACTGCCTGCTGTACCTGCATGCTTACTTTCATAGATTGATGAACAAGGACCCCCAGATCCCGCTGTACTTCACCTTTTCCCAACTTGACGCCATTTAGATAATAATCTGCCTTCCTGTTTTTGCTACCAAAGTGGATAACATCACATTTCTCCACATTAAACTGCATTTGCCATGCATCTGCCCACTCCCCCAACCTGTCCAAGTCACCCTGCATTCTCATAGCATCCTCCTCACAGTTCACACTGCCACCCAGCTTTATGTCATCTGCAAATTTGCTAATGTTACTTTGAATCCCTTCATCCAAATCATTGATGCATATTGTAAATAGCTGCGGTCCCAGCACCGAGCCTTGCGGTACCCCACTAGTCACTGCATGCCAATCTGAAAGGGACCCGTTAATCCCCACTCTCTGTTTCCTGTTTGCCAACCAATTTTCTATCCATGTCAGCACTCCACCCCCAATACCATGTGCCCTAATTTTGCCCACTAATCTCCTATGTGGGACCTTATCAAATGCTTTCTGAAAGTCCAGGTACACTACGTCCAATGGGGCTGGGACTGGAGACGCGCCCGGGGCTTCAGCGGCGGGTGCAGCGCGGACTCTCGGCATGGAGTGGGCGAGCCCTCGCTGGGGCTCGCCGGAGGGGAGCGCTCCGGTCGCTGGCCCGCGGCAGCCGGCAGCCAGAAGCCAGGGTCTGCAGAGCTCCAGCTGGCACAGCGTCCGCAGCCCGGGATTCCTTGTGGGGGACCCGGGGGAAGAAGAAGCTCTGAATGCCGACCCACGGCCTTCTTCTACCGCGGGTCCGGCATGGACTTACCATCACCCCTGGAGGGGAGCTTCGACTGCCGGTCCTGCGGTCTGCGGTGCTTCTGGCTGCGGTGCGGCGGGAACTTTAAATCTCCGACCACCGGCCTACGGCCTACATCCTACACCATCTTGAAGCCGTGGTCTCCGGTGGGGAGGCACCGATTCAGGACTTACCTGGACTTACCTTGTCTAAACATCTGGACGCCCGCAGCGATGGCTACGGAGGGTTGAGGTCCCGACCACGGGGGAAAATGGAGGAGGTCTGGCCAAATTTTGGGCCTTCCACCACAGTGATGAATGCTGTGGTGGATGTTTGTGTTAAATTTTTATTGTGTATTGTGTGTTCTTTATCATTGTACCGCTGCTGGCAAATACATTTCACTTGCACTTTATTTGCAATGTGACGAATAAAACTGTATTGTATTGTATTGTATTGTAGAGATACAGTGTGGAAACAGGCCCTTCAGCCTTCTGAGTCCGCGCTGACCAACAATCACCCCATGCACTAGTTCTATCCTACACTCTAGGGACAATTTACAGAAGCCAATTATCTTACAAACCTGCACGTCTTTGAAATGTGGGAGAAAACCAGAGCACCCAGAGAAAACTCACGCGTTCACAGGGAGAACATGCAAACTCCTTACAGACAGCACCTGTAGTCAGGGTTGAACTCGGGTCTCTGGCACTGTAAGGCAGCAACTCCACTGTTGCGACACTGTGCTGCCCCTTGCGCCACTGTGCCGCCCCAAGTCAATATAAATTTGGTTAAAAACTCATTGGTTGCTCTAAGCATTTATTTTATCAGCATTGGTGCCTATATTATAATTAAAAAACTCTATGCTATTGACTAATATCTGGGATGTTTTGCTATCGATAGTAAAGCTGCAATATAAATGCTGGTTGCTTATAAATAAAATAGAGCAGAATATTTACATCAGAATTGTTCATTTATTGTGGGATTAGATATTCATACGAGTATATTCTGTGACTGGAGAAACGCGAATATTAAATTCTATTTCTTGCATTTCAGCATTTTTTGAAGCTGAAATGTAATTCCTGCATCATGAAAGTTCACAATACTTCTATTCAATCTATACATTTCATTGTTATTCCAACTCAAACTCTGAAAGAGCGTAAACAAGTATATCTTGGCTCTTTGTGGAAAGATAGAACAATGTGATACTTTCCCAGAGCTCATTGCGTTTCTAACGTGCTTTCACGGTGGTTACAACGTTTGCTTGCCTGACCTGGCTAGCAGTGAATGTATGCAATTTGTCTCCATGAGCTGGTACAGGGAAGGGAAATACAGACCTCAGATGCCACACTCCCTGTGCCTATTAACAATTCTTGATGCGGCAAGGGTAGGATGAGACTGGGTACAATGTCTCAATAATCACCTGCTAATGTTGGTTAGGATGGGTATCTGGGAAGGGATCAAAAGACCTGAGGACTCACCTGGAATGGCAGGACTCAGAAAGCACCATTATAATAAAAACACTCCATGGTTTTAGTAGTTCAGAATATTAATGACTGAGAACCAGCTGTCTTTCCTATGTTATGTTTTATGTGTCAAATCACTAATTTGTTAAATTAACCAATATTGTCTAAACAGAAATAGTAGAATACAAATGGTGCCTTAGAATCCCAACAAGAAACACAAGCTTGCTATTGTAAATGTTATCAAAGCATTTTAAATTTAGTAAGTGTTTTTAATCTATTGGCACTGACGCTGTGAAAAAAAACATGACATCTAATTTGTGAACAGCAGGATCCTACCATCAACGTAATAATAACAAACTTTATGAAAAAAAAGACTCAAGAAATAGATGCAGTAGTTCATTCAGTCTGTGCCCCTGCTCTTCCATTTAATAAGAATATGGTCAGTTATTATTACTTCAGCATTACTTTCCTGCAATAAGTGAACCAACACTGCTCTCCTTTGTTAGTTTGCTTCATACAGTCCTCCCAGGTCATGACAGAAAACTGTCGGGTACCCATTCGGCAATGTCTATCTGTCTCTCTGTCTCTCTCTGTCTCTCTCTGTCTCTCTCTGTCTCTCTCTGTCTCTCTCTGTCTCTCTCTGTCTCTCTCTGTCTCTCTGTCTCTCTGTCTCTCTGTCTCTCTGTCTCTCTGTCTCTCTGTCTCTCTCTGTCTCTCTCTGTCTCTCTCTGTCTCTCTCTGTCTCTCTCTGTCTCTCTCTGTCTCTCTCTGTCTCTCTCTGTCTCTCTCTGTCTCTCTCTGTCTCTCTCTGTCTCTCTCTGTCTCTCTCTGTCTCTCTCTGTCTCTCTGTCTCTCTGTCTCTCTGTCTCTCTGTCTCTCTGTCTCTCTGTCTCTCTGTCTCTCTGTCTCTCTGTCTCTCTGTCTCTCTGTCTATCCTTAACTAAAACTCTCATCTTGTCCTCTTCCTGTTTGCCTTGTTTTTAAATTTGCGCAAAAAACGGTACTAAATAGCGCTACGATTTTTCACCACCTTACTCACCATTCTCCTGTGCTACATGTGCATTAAGTTTTTTTCCGATCGGTGAAATATTACAAAAGTTATTGGTCTTCTCTCCTGTCATTCGCCAGGATGGCGATGCCCCTTCTGGCACCCCGTGTCAATCACTGGAGGCGAGGAGAATAAAGCTGAAGGAGCAGAGTGAGCAGAGTGTGGGTGGGGCTGTGTTCCGTGGGCGGGGGCTGTGTACCACGGGTGGGGGCAGTGTTTCATGGGCGGGAGCCGTGGTCGGGAGCCATTGAGTGAGGTCAAAGCCGGGGCCGGGAGTCGCTGAGTGAGTCTGGAGCCGGGACCAGGAGCCACTGAGTAAGGTCGGAGCTGGGGACGGGAGCCGCTGAGAGAGTCCGGAGCTGGGGATGGGGTCCGCTGAGTGAGCTCGGGGCCGTGAGCCGCTGACTGAGTCCGGAGCAGGGGCCGGGAGCCATTGAGCCGAGCCAGGGCCTAGGGCTGGTGAGTGTGGCCAGAGCTGGGAGCCGCTGACCCCACACACCCCCCTTCCACCCCTCCTACACCCCCTCCCACCATACACGCACCTCCTCCTCCCACTTACACCCCCTCCCCAACCACCACAATCCACCATCCCCCCACACATCCCCACCCGCAAATCCCCCACATGCCTCCCACCCACACACCCATCCCCTCCCCCCACACTCCCCCTCTCCCACACCACCAACACCCCCTCCCCCATGCCCCCACACCCTACCCCCACACCCCTCCTCTCCCCACACCCCCCTCCCCCCACAACACCTCCACTCCCCACACCCCCCTCCCCCCACAGCCCCTCCTCTCCCCTCACCCCCCTCCCCCCACAACACTTCCTCTCCCCACACACACCCTCCCCCCAAACCACCCATTCCTCCTCACCACCCCCTCCCCTCACATCCCCCCTCCCCCCACACCGCCCTCTCCCCACACCACCCCGACCACCACACCACTCCCCCACACCACGCCCACCCACACCCCCCCAAACCCCCAGAACCCTCCCACCCCACACCCCTCCGCCACACACCCACCCCGCCACACAGCGGTAGGCCATGCCAGCGACAGCGGTAGGCCATGGCAGTGGTAGGCCATGGCAACGGCCCCCAGCAGGGCCCCACCTGAAGCCGTCCCCCTCCCCTGGCTGCAGGACACTCCCCACCAGCCCCTGCCTGAAGCTGTCCTCACCCCGGCTGCAGAACGCTCCTGCTGGCCGCCGCCTGAAACCATCCCGGTCCCCGGCTATTGAACGCTGCCCACTGGCCCCGCCTGACACCGTCCCCGGCTCCCATCCATTCGGCCCACAACACCCATGCTAGCCCAAGAAAAGTCCCTTTGGCCCACAATATGCTATGAGCCCTCTGGAAACCAGTCCCTTTGATCACAACACCCGTACTAGCCCTTCATAAAGCCCCTCGGCCACCGCCTGAATCCGTCCACCTTCCCCAGCTGCAGGAAGCTCCCCCCCACCAGCCCCTGACAGCCCCTGCCTGAAGCCACCCGCCTACCCCGGCTGCAGGATGCTCCCCCTCCCCCACCGACACCTGACAGCCCCCGCCCAAAGCTGTCCCCCTCCCCCAGCTCAAGGATGCTCCCCCCCCCCACTGGCCCCCGACAGCCCCCACCTGAAGCCGCTGCAGGATGCTTCCCTCCCCCCACCGGCCCTCGACAGCCCCCGCCTGAAGCCGCCCCATCTGCCGGCTGCAGAACGCTCCCCCCCACCCCCTCTGACAGCCCCGGCCCGAAGCCGTCCCCCTCTCCCAGCTGCAGGATGCTTTCCCCCCACTGGCCCTCAACAGCCCCCACCTGAAGTTGTCCCCCTCCGCCGGCTGCAGGATGCTCCCCCCCCACCGGCCCAGGACAGCCCCCGCCTAAAGCCATCCCCCACTCCCGGCTGTAGGATGCTCCCCCCTCCACCAGCCCTCGACAGCCCCCACCTGAAGCCATCCCCTTCCCCAGCTGTAGGACACTCCCCCGGCCCCCTCCCAAAGCCGTCCCCCTTCCCCGCTGCAGGGCGCTCCACCCACCGGCCCCCATCTGAAGCCGTCCCGTCCCCAGCTGCAGGGCGGTCCCCGCCTGAAGCCGCCCCCATCCCACGCTGCAGGATACTTCCCTGCAGTCCCCACCTGAAGCCGGTGGGGAGCGGCAGTGGTAGGCCACGGCAGCAGTATGCTACGACAGCGATAGGCCATGGCAGCAGTGGACAGCGGGAGTGGTAGGCAACAACAGCGATAGGCAGTGGCAGGCCACGGCAGCGGCAGGGGTAGGTCACGGCAGCGCTCCCACCCCCTCCCCACTGGCCCCCGACAGGCCCCACCTGAAGCCATGTCCCTCCTCAGGCTGCAGGGCGCTCCCCTCTCCCCCACCAGCCCCCAACAGCCCCCGCCTGAAGCCGTCCCCCTTCCCCAGCTGCAGAATGCAACAAGAGATGCAATAAGATAGAATGGACTGAATAAATCTCATCTTTAATGTTTAAATTGTTGTTATATTTTAAGAGTTATTCACATTTTAAGCTTTAAT
This sequence comes from Malacoraja senta, assembly GCA_038087875.1. Classification (NCBI taxonomy): domain Eukaryota; kingdom Metazoa; phylum Chordata; class Chondrichthyes; order Rajiformes; family Rajidae; genus Malacoraja; species Malacoraja senta. The sequence goes on from CM075983.1 coordinate 34,286,320, forward strand.
ATATCCCTTTCCCACTTGCCGTGCCCGTCAGCTGTGCCTGCACAGTAATACCCACATGTTCTACGTCACAATGGGAGCCCAATGAGCGGGAATGGCTGCACCGCCAGAGAGCTGCTAAGAGTGGATGGGGGGAGGGTTGAGGGGGATGGAGTGAGTGCGTGGGGGGGGGGAGTTCAAGGGGTGGAGTGGGAAGGGTGAGGGGAGGAGGGGGGATCAGGGGCGTCACAAAGGGAATCCGTCAGCTGCACCTGCGCAGTTGGGGCCCATGCGTGAGTGGTGGAATATTGCGTTGGGGGACCAGGCCTCCCGAGTGAGAGACCAACAGGTCCCACTTAGTATAGTATTTAAATAAAACAGAAGATATCCACAGCCCTACAGCAGTTGCTGGTCTCCCAATTGCTCGTTCGTGTGTAACTTTTTAATGTCTTTGAATGTCATGTGCATTAAAAAATTATTAAAATCTATAACAACTTTAACAGGACACAAAGCATCCACCACTACTTGGCTGAATGTCAAAGTCTGCCTGACTGTTCCAGGAGTAGTGCCTCTAAATTCCGCTCAAGACCTTGCTGCCTCACTCAACAACATGGAGGGTCAACAAGATTAACTCAACACTCAAGTCAAGTAAGGATGGGCTTGCTAAGATCACAGGCCACATATTCCAGATGGCAGATGCAGCCCAGCAATAAGATGGTGGAGAGGAGAGGAAAAAGTGACCTCTCTGATGGGCTGAAAAACATGGATAATTAAATGACAAAAAGAGTGATTCTGCTTCTAGTGTATTTTGCTTTTGCACCATAGGGCCTTTTGTTATTTAATCTCTCCATCCTTTACGCAGTTGCTGTCCTTCACATTTACATTTACTCCCATTGCCCTATTCTCTATATTTATTTACAACCTGTTAATAAGACATTTGGACAGGTACATGTATTGGAAAGATTTAGGGAGATATGAGTCAAGGTGTGCAAAGGGGACGAGCTTAGATGGGCATCTTGGTCAGCATGGATGAGTTAGTTTGGCTGTTTAACTATGACCATGACTGTGACTGAATGACTGTTACATCTATAATGTACATGACTTGAATCATGTTCATGCAATGTTTCTTGTTTCCGCAATATCCACAAATGAAGAAAGCATCCAACACAGGAGTAACATAAGATCCTTTGAAAGACAAATAAGTATTACTGCATATGCCTGACTCGCTGAGTTACTCTAGCACTTTTTGTCTTTTTTTAAAACCAGCATCTGTTTTTTGTGTCTACATTTTACTGTGAAATCTCTTCAAGGTAGAGAGAGAGAGAGAGATAGAGAGATTCCTTTATTTGTCATTCAGACCTTTCGGTCTGAACGAAATTTCGTTGCCTGCAGTCATACATATAATAATAAATGACAAAACACACAATAAACACAAATTAACATCCACCACAGTGAGTTCACCAGGCACCTCCTCACTGTGATGGAGGCAAAAGTCTTAAAGTCTCTGTCTCTTCCCGCTTTCTTCTCCCTCTGCGCTGAGGCGATCCAGGCTTCTGATGCTGTGGCCCCGCCGGGCGACAGTAAGCCAGTCCAGCGGCCGAATCCGTGCTCTGTCCGCGACGGGCCGGTACAAACTCCGCGGCCCGGGGCGGCCGAAGCTGCCGAAGCCGCCGCCCTCCAGTCCAGCGGACGCAGCTGTAGTTGCGGGAGCCCCAGAAAAACAGGTCACCAACCTGTGACCTGCGCGCTCCCGACGATGTCGTCCACTGGGCCCGCGGCCGAGCCTCCGGACTCAGGTCGCCACCGCCGGAACTCCACCGCAGCCCCGAAGTTGGCCAGCCCCGCGCTCCCGAAGATGTCGTCCACTGGGCCAGCTGCGGCCGAGCCTCCGGATTCAGGTCGCCACCAGTGTCCTCGGTCGCCACCGCCGGAACGCCACCGCCACCGCCGGAACGCCACCGCAGCCCCCGAAGTTGGCCAGCCTCGCGCTGGCAAGTCCCAGCTCTGCCTCCGGAGCCTCGAGGTCGGTCGGTCGCTCGCAGTTGGAGTTGGAGGCCGGGCAGCTCCGCCATTTTGGCCTCAGCGCAGACGGAGGCAGAAGGGGGATACGACAAGAAAAGTCGCATTCCCCCGAAGGAGAGACAAAAGTCATGTTTCACCCCCCACCCCACACATACACAACCCCATAAAATAAAATTTAACTGAAACAGGACAAAAGAAAACAACAAAAAAGTAAAAACAGACGGACTGCAGGCGAGCCGCTGCTGTACGACAGCACCGCCACTTCCGGTAGATATGCCTACTTTGAAGAAGTTCTCTCAAAAACGGGATTTCTGTGAGACCCCCTCTCACTGCTCCCCCTCTGTGATCCACCTATCTCTTTCTAGACTTTGTCCTGATTTCTTTTCCAGCTTTCTCCCTTCCCACCACCACAATCAGTCTGAAGAAGAGTCCGAACGGAAATGTCACCTCTCCTTGTTCTCAAGAGATGCTGCCTGACCTGCGGAGTTACTTCAGCACTTTGTGTCTTTCTCTGTCTCAAAGTAGTAAATCACCAATTAATGTCTTGAAATTGACAGTGCAGAATGTACATATTTAGACTTTGTATCTAGACAAATTGAGGTCTACCTTTATAAAACAGCAGGTAATTATAAATAGATTGGGAATCAAGGTTCAAACGTATTCCTCAATAAACATCCCAAAATTAAAAGCTAATGACCTCAACTCTATCACATTGCCATTTGCAGCAGTGGGGATATTGGTCAGTATATATTTTGCAACAGTGGCCACAGTTTAAAAATACCACAGTGCATGTTTACATGCTTGCTTTACATGCACTGTGGTATTATGAAATGCGCTATATCAAGGCAGTTCTTTCAATTCCTTGTGTCTTGACAGGGAATGAATAACAAAACATTGTAGATGCAAGGTAAGTATCAAACAAAAAAGGCACACTGGGAAAAAAATAAAAGGACACGAGTTGCTGGAGTAACTCAGCAGGTGACGCTTTGTGTTTAGTCAAGAGTCAAGAGTCAAGAGTCAATCATTTTATTGTTGTATGTCCCAGATGGAACAATGACATTCTTACTTGCTGCAGCACAACAGAATATGTAAACATAGCATACTGTAAACAATATGAACAAGAGAGAAACAAAAGTTCATTGTGTATATATACACGCTCTCACAAGTACACACTATATATATATATATATATATACACATACACATACACACATACTCAAAAACAAACAATAGTACTGCCTTCTGAGATCCTTCTTCAAACATTGTTTCTACTGTACATATGAAAAAAAACTTGGGTTGTAGATTTTGAATTAAATGCATTGCGTGAGTGGTAGCAGGTTCAAGAATATTTTTCAAAAGGGAATTGAATACATAAATAAAGTGGAAAATAATATTTATGGGGAAAAGTTGGAAGAGTGGAACTGGTGGACCTGGCACTGGTATAATCTGCTGACTGGCATCCTACTGTGATGCATCCTTTTATGATCCATTAATCATTTCTACAACAGCTTCAGAGTTGTTGGCTCATGAAAAAAGAAACTTTTAGGAATTACAGGAAAAGCCTGTAATTTCTCATCAGAAACTATTTAAAATTTGACACAAGATGAAAAGCTCTTATATCTTATGTCGTCATTTGTAAATCACGAGTTTCCTAAATTGCAACGAAGATTCCTTCTTTTCCTTCTGTATTATTCACAAACTACCTCTCACTTGATTTGTGGCATGTGTGTTAATGATTTAAACAGAATCTCTTCTTGAAACGTTGAAAGGATCAATGCCTTTCGATGTTTTATTTTAAATGCCATTTGACAAAATGTATTTTTATATCAGTTGTCTACATGTTTGCTCAAATTATCAGTTAACCTCATTAAATGGGGGCTTACTAAAATTGGGTCAGGATGGGGGAAATCTCCCCGCCACAGGTACCATGTAATCCCGTGCTACCTGCTCCATGGTCGGATAGTCGGCGACTAAACTATCTCCCCCACCTGGTTTGCCAGGTGAGGAGGGGGCTGTGGACCCCCAGCAGGACCAAAAACAAGACCTGTCAAAGTGCGGATGAGCTCCTAGCGAGCCAACGGCCATCCACACTTCAGTAGAAGTTGCGATCACTGTCAATAGACAATATATAATAGACAATAGGTGCAAGAGTAAGCCATTCAGCCGTTCGAGCCAGCACCACCATTCAATGTGATCGTGGCTGATCATCCATAATCAGTACCCCGTTCCTGCCTTCTCCCCATATCCCCTGACTCCGCTATCTTTAAGAGACCTATCTAGCTCTCTCTTGAAATTATCCAGAGAACCGGCCTCCACCGCCGTCTGAGGCAGAGAATTTCACAGACTCACGACTCTCTGTGTGAAGAAGTGTTTCCTCGTCTCCGTTCTAAATGGCTTACCCCTTATTCTTGAACTGTGGCCCCCTGGTTCTGGACTCCCCCAACATCGGGAACATGTTTCCTGCCTCTAGCGTGTCCAAACCCTTAATAATCTTATATGTTTTAATAAGATCTCCTCTCATCCTAAGCTCCAGTGTACAAGTCCAGCCACTCCATTGACAGTCCCGCCATCCCAGGAATTAACCTTGTAAACCTGTCGTACATAGCATTGTAAGGCACCGTGCCCATTGATGTTTTCAATGATGATGATGACTAAATCTCATCTTCAGATGCAGGCTGACTGCTGTGTTAAAGTGAAGAGAATGAATCAGCCTGCAGCACAAAATTGTCCTAAATAATTTTGGCAACAATTGCAGCATGCTTAGTTCAGACAGGCAGTGGAAATAGAACACAGGAATGTTTGCTGGGACTGGTGAGATAAAGGAGTTTGTGAAAAAAGGCTGAATGTTTTGGATAGGTATTAGAGAGCATTAGTGAGTTCAAATAATAAGGGCCTCATTATTCACCCTTATGTGTGCAATCTGAACCTCTCCATGATGACTCTTACTGATCTTAATGCTTTTCTGATCACAATTATCTACTCTTTAATAGAAAGATTAAACGAAAACTTACCGTTTGAAGTTTGATCTTTATTTTATGAGAAGTTGAAGTGAGGGACTACATGAAGAGCCCTCAAGCCCGCATGCGCGTCAATCTTCAGAGCAACTGTATGAAACCACAGACCACTTGCACAAACTTAAACTATAGAAAGATTAATAACCGTTGACTTACCGAATGATCTTTATGAGATTCAGGGTTGGGAGTGGAGGGCACGTAGTCCCTCACTTCAACTTCTCATAAAATAAAGATCAAACTTCAAACAGTAAGTTTTTATTTAATCTTTCTATTTTATATCAAAGTCACGTGAGTGACTACGTGAAGCCTTCGAAGCTCTGTGGTTTCATGCAGTAAACCAATCTGTGTGTGAAACACTTAAACAGATAAACCATAAATGGTAGAAAAGACATGGGTTATTAACAACATGATGCTAACTTGCATACATGGCCATTGCCCTTAATCGGACCACAGTCCCAATTGGCTTTGAGTTAGACAATAACTCATGCAACACTGTTCAGAATTCTATCTGCAATCATCCAGGCATATTCAACCAAATGTTATAACTTCTGAAAGTGCACTATGTAAGCCTCCTGCTGTTGCAAGAAGATGATCAAATGGGAATATCCATTCTATTGGCTGCTAATGAGCCAGCCCCCTTGGAAGAGTGAGACTTGAAATTATTTGAATTCACACCCGCCATTAGCTGCTTACATTCTATTCATGTTGAGATGGTCTGCACCAACAATCTCTTGAGAAAACTATTAAATAACAATGAAGAAACTATCCTTCATCTCATAGGTACTAGCAAGCTCAGTGTACCTGTATACATAATAACACCCCCAATCTCTGATCTGGTGGGTATGCTGTCAACTCCAAATTGTACCCAACCGTGCCCGTTTTGCTTTATGAGATCATTCCCATAACAAATCTACCCTCGTGTCAGTTATGACCCAGAGACTGAGCCAGAGATTGAGTAAAGACTGTGTTCTTTGTGCTGAAATCAGTCGCGAAAAGCATAATCAACTTAAAAGATACTGCTCCCATTAGGAATACAGTAGATGAATATCTACATAATAATTTACTGATATACATTCCACACAACTATGAGTTTAGGCTTCAGAGTATTCATATAAAAGATACCTTGCATAACGTTAGTCAACAGTGGGTGAATAACCAATCATTTATTGTCCCACTTATGGTACTAGAGAGAATGACAAAGAAGCACAAACAGTGTCAATTGTGCTATGACATAATCGCTTCTCTAAGCCCAAACTGAAAGAAACACAAACCTCTGCTACTTCTGTTTAAAAGTAGCTCACGTGTCTTCTTCACAAACTTCCCATACAACCGTGCAGAGCTAGCTGCACGAGAAATAGGCTGAACTAGCCATCACTCATGACTTCGAGTAAATAGGAGCTGCTTTCAGCCGCCTTTTACAATGGACACCCTGAATGAGTAGGCCAAATTGGCACTATTAGAATTCATGTCGCCTCATCTTTAATGTCGTAAGAGGCATCTACTGATAAAACCCCTGAGTCTTATCAGCTACAAAAGCATGTTGTCTATAAACTCCATGACACAATGCCCTTTTGATCTGAGTAGGGCAGCATTAGCTTCAGAATCTTTGTAAATAACCTAGGCCTGAAGACAACCCCCAGGTAGAGCCTAAACTTTCCACCACTGGCTTTGTCATGAAAAACACCAGATATATCTGTGCCTCTCGTGTATAGATATGGAAAAGTATGCATCTTCAAGATCGATTGAGGCCCTAAATCCTCTGAATCAGCTAAATTGTTGAAAGACAATTATCCATCTTAAACTGGTTAACCAAACACATGATCAGACTAGCCAGCATTTCTGTGCCCAATGGGACAGACTGCTTCTTCGGCCTACAGCCTCTTTGGAGCCTTCCTGGAGCTTTACTGTGCAGGTCACGCTACCAGTTACTCCCAGCCTGGTTTGACAGGCAGCTACTTCGGCCCCTTCTGCTCCTTCGGAACATTAGCGGAGCTCACTGAACAGGCCGCGCATGCCATTACTCCGAGCCTGCCTCGACAAGCTGCTCCTGCGGGCCTTCTGCCTTTTTTTTTAGTCTTTGCTGGAGCTGACTGTGCAGATCGCGCTGCCAGTTTCTCCCAGCCTGAATCGACAGGCTGCTCCTTTGGCCAGCTGCTCCTTCGGAGCCTCAGCGGGGCTCACTGGACAGGTCACACCTGCCATTACTGCAAGCCTGGTTCAACAGCCTGCTCTTGTGGGGCCAGCTAGTGACTCCCGACTGCTCCTTTCTGGAGCTTCAACGGCGCTTCCTTCCCCTTGTATACAGGGGTGAACCCCCCCCCCCGGAATACTTGAGCTTTACCCACATAGGATGGTACTCCACCCCCGCAGCTGCTTTAAATTCCCCTTGCAAGTCTTCAACTTGCTACATAAGTCCTCTCTGAAGAGATACCATGCAGGCTGCACATTACTGGCCCTGTAAAAATGAGCCATTTTGGGAATTATCTCATGCCTTATAGCATTTTTGCGAAGGCAATAGACCGAACTGTGTATTACAGAGAAGTGTTAATGCAGCTTTCTGCACTTCCGAGAGTTGAGACCCATCTACTGACTTTGCAAAAGGCCGTGTAGACTCCAGTGAGCAGTTTTTGGACTCGCTGAAATAATTCTTTGCCTACATATCATCACTGAGATATCCCAACTGATGAAATTGACTTATGGAACATCCAAAAGTCTGGCAGTTATCTGGACAGGCATATTTCCCAGCCCTATCCAGCATATTCCCCTCCTTAGCTAATGAGAAGTTAAATCCCTGATGCTCTTAGCCAGATCTTCCTCCAGTGAATCACCTACCCCCAAAGGGATGGCAAATATGTGACAAGAGTCAGTAGTTCCGTCATATGATTAAAATGAAGCATATCCCCCCATTAGTTCAAGGGATTCAAATTCCTTATCGATATCCACATAGTTGGAGTCACCTATGTTATAATCTCCAACACTCCCCTCTTCTGAGCGGGAAATATTATAACACAACCCTGAACCAGGTGTTGCTTCCCTGATTCTGAGCAGGAGATATTATAATGCAACCCTGAACCAAGTGTTGCTTCCACAGGCATCTGACTGGCACAGCATGTAAGTGTCTCCTGAGCCAGGAGCACATTTCCTTTTTCATTTTATTTATCTATTTATTTATTTATTTTTATCTATTTATTTATTTATTTATTTTTTACTCACTAGACAGATTGCACCTGCTAGTGACTCCGAGTCCGGCCTTGCTCTCTTCTGGAGCCTCAACGGAGTTTCTTAGGGGAGGAATATAATGCAACGCTGAACCAGGACAGCGACCGTCGTGGAGCCTCCGTCGTGGAGGCTCCCACACTCCAAAGATATTCAGGTTTGTAGATTACTTGGCTTTGGTAAATTGTAAAAAATTGTCCCTAGTATGTAGGATAGTGTTAGTAAACGGGGTGATCGCTAGTCAGCACGAACTCAGTGGGCCGAAAGGCTTGTTTCCATGATGTATCTCTAAAATTTAATGTCTAAAGTCTATAGCTGGCAAACACCATTTTAATTTATATTTTCAGCTTCCACAATCTGTTGGAGAGAACAAAAATTTTGCATAATGCCTAAGAACAAAGTTTGGATCCATGTTTATATACTATTGCCGTAATTAATACAAGCATAATTGGATACCTTCACCCACATCACAATTCAAAAGGCAGAGCCATAAAGTCTTAGACTTATACAACACAGAAACAAGCCTTTTGGTCCAATCATCCTTTTGAGTCCAAGTTCCTCCCTGAGCTATTTCATTGCATGCCAAATGCTCTCCACCTACTTTTCTGATTGTAATAATAAAATACTTCAGGACTCTCCTTTACCTTATTTGTCAAGGATATCTCATGCCCTCTTTTTACCCTCATGATATTCCTCCATCCCTTATACCCCTAAAAAGGATCAGTTGATCCACACTGCTTATACATTTATATGCCTCCTTCTTTCTCCTGACCAGGGCCTCAGCATCACTCATCAACCAGGGTTCCCTAGTCCTTCCAGCTTTGCCCTTCACTCTAATGTGATTAACCACCAGCATTTCGACATAATAGCCCAGATGAATGCTATTGGTTTAGTATTAAAACTGGGCAGAATCAATGTTCCAAGATAATATTATGTCTTTAATAGGTACAAAATGGAAAGCAGTAAGAATACTATTTTAAAATCTTGTTTTTTTTAATAAAGCGATAAAATGAAAGAGAAGGAGCAGTTGACTTTATTATGACTTTGGCACAAAGAATTATATCGCATCTTTGCTGCAGGCAAATGGTCCAGACCTCATATGCTTGAATAAACTATTATTATTCTTGGTTAAATAAACAATACATTATATTTCCCAGGTGGCATTTTGTATGTATGTACATGGAGAGAGAAAGCAGCAGCAATGACTATTTAAATAGAGGTCCCCTGTTGGGACATGTTTGCTCATCGTATAATTAGCTAAAATGAAAGTTTATCGTAAAGGAACAAAAGGCTGAGGTGCAAGTTCATTTTTCCTGGAACCCAATAATCATAAGTGACCTCAGTTCAGCCGGAGATTCAAACCGAAAACCAATCACATCTCCGGCAAGGTGCACATGTACACAGACTTTTAACACACACTAAAAATTAAAAAAGACTTAAGAACAGACAGACTGTTGGCGGGGCTGCCAATCGTTCGGCGCCCCTGGTGGTCAGTATCCAATGTTAGTTCTTAGCATATCTGTGATTTACCTGCTTCACCCCTGAGTAATACACTGGGGTCTACCATGGAATTCCTTCCAAACTATCCTGCCTCCCATCTGCTCCCTCCTTAGAACATAGGATATAGAACGGAACAACACAAGAACAGGCTTTTCGGCCCACAATGTCTGTGCTGAACATGACACCAAGACAAACTCTTATCTCCCTGCACATAATCTATACCCCTCCATTCACTGTGTCTATCCAAATGTCTCTTAAATTTCACTATTGTATCCGCCTCAACCATCACCCTCTGCATTACATTCCAGACACTCCCCACCCTCTGTGTAAAAAACCTGCCCAGAACACTTCCTTTAAACTTTGCCCCTCTCAGCTTAAAGCTATGTCCTCTAGCATTTGATTTTTCCATCATCGATAAAAGATTCTGAATATCTACCCTATGTATGCCTCTCATAATGTTATATACTTCCATCAGGACTCCCCATAACCTCCATCATTTCAGAGAAAGCAATCCAAGTTTGTCCAACCTCTCCCTATAGCTCATACCCTCTAATCCAGGCATCATTCTGGTGAACCTCCTCAACACCCTTTCCAACGCCTCCATATCCTTCTTGTAATGGGGTGACCGGAACTGCATGTAATACTCCAAATAAGGCCGAATCAAAGTCCAAAAAAGCGGCATCATGGCTTTCTGACTCAATGCCCCAACCTACAAAAGCAAGCATACCAGATGCCTTCTTTATCGCTCTATCTACTTGCGTTGCCTCTTTCAGGGGGTTATGGACTTAGACCCCAAGATCCCACTGTTAATCATCGTTGTTTGTGGTCATGCTATTAATTGTATATTTTCTCCTTACATTCGATCTTGCAAAGTTCAACAACTTACACTTGCTCAGATTAAACTCCATCTGTCATTCCTCTGCCCATTTCTGTAGCTGATCTATTTCCCACTGTAAATCTTGACAGCCTTCCTCACAGTCCATGAACCCAACAATCCAGTGCCCTCTGCAAACTTACTAACCAACCCAATTACGTTTACGTCCAAGTTTTTTTTAAAAGCTTGTTTAAGCATTTCTCACAGATGAAACCTTTCACGAGTGATTTTGAATCTGATACATGAATGATAAACAATAATTAGGACAGATTTCCTGTGATTTCAGCTGAGTAAAGATATTAGAACGTTCAAAATTCACTGGCACACAATCTTCCAAAAGTACTTTAATTTTTTCAAATTAGCTGAATGTTGCATTTTACAAGTTTTCTGAACTGGAAAAAGTTATTTATCTTGTGACTTGGAAACCGATTGTGACAGGTCTTTTCTGTAATCATTAGCTGCTGTCATTTGGGCCATGCTTCCACCAGCATAGACCCAGATTAAGTCCACTGCAGGGAGTCTGGTTCCCAGGGTATGCACATGATGGGCTAGACGGCTTCCTGCTGTGTCAAAAGGAAACAGTATTATGACAATTTGACATTATTTCCGTAATTGGTGTGTACATGGCTTGAACTAAGTGCAGGCCAACCTCAATCATTTGCAGATGAACCTAATTTTGTCTTCCCATCTTTATGATGCCACACTCCTTCTTTTAACCACTATCCTGTCACCTGTGACTCCTAGCTACAAGGCTTATATGGGTTTTTTGAGCTCTCTACAATGGTGAAATACATGAACCCAAGACCTTTGTATGGGATGTCTGTCCAGCAATGCGTGAAGCCTTGGAGGCGCAAAATGTCCCAACAGCAGAACCACAGATAAAGTATTTGTTGGCTCGCCATGAATCAACTGATTATCAAGCTTTTAGCTGTGTGAACCAATTTCCAAGCCAATATCTCTCCATGAACATGGCCAGATTTTATGGATTAGGGTGTGAAGGTGGTTGGCAAGGCACATTCAAATTTACTGGCAGACAGAAATGCTGGAGAAACTCAGCGGGTGAGGCACCATCTATGGAGCGAAGGAAATAGGCAATGTTTCGGGTCGAAACCCTTCTTCAGACTCAAGTTTACTGATTGCTTTATTAATTGCTTGATGTGGAAGCATCTTTTTTTTTACTCTAGTACTTTACTTTAGTGATACAGCATGGAAACATGCCCTTCGGCTCACCAAGTCCATAGGAATCGATGTGAAAGGTGAAGTGAGTAATGGATTAAAATTATTATATATGAATGCGCGAGGTATAACTAAAGTGAATGAGCTTGAGGCTCAGTTAGAGATTGGTAGATATGACATTGTGGGGATTACAGAGACATGGCTGCAGAAGGATTGGGACTGGGAACTGAATATTCAAGGTTATACGTTCTATAGAAAGGATAGGCAGGTGGGCAGAGGAGGTGGGGTAGCTCTGTTGGTAAGAGATGAAATTCAGTCCCTTGCGAGGGGTGACACAGGGACTGCTCATGTAGAGTCGCTGTGGATAGGATTGAGGAATTGTAAAGGTAAGAAGACACTAATGGAAGTTATCTACAGGCCCCCAAACAGTAGCCTGGATATAGGGTGCAAGTTGCAGCAGGAGTTAAAATTGGCATGTAACAAAGGGAATGCCACTGTGGTTATGGGAGATTTCAATATGCAGGTAGACTGGGAAAATCAGGTTGGTTTATGACCCCAAAGAAGGGAGTTTGTAGAGTGTCTCTGAGATAGATTCTTAGAGCAGCTTGTACTGGAGCCTACCAGAGAGAAGGCAATTCTGGATTTAGTGTTGTCTAATGAACCAGCTAAGACATTGTGGGGAACTCAAGGTAAAGGAACCGCTAGGAGGTAGTGACCATAATATGATAAATTTTAATCTGCAATTTGAGAGGGAGAAGGTTAAATCAGAAGAGTCAGTGTTGCAGTTGAACAAAGGGGACTATGAAGGCATGAGAGAGGAGCTGGCCAAGGTCGACTGGAAAATGATCCTAGCAGGAATGACGGTGGAACAGCAATGGCAGGAATTTCTGGGCATAATCCAGAAGTTGCAGGGTCATATCATTCCAAAAAGGAAGAAAGATTCTAAGGAGAATAAGAGGCAACCGTGGCTGATAAGGGAAGTTAGAGATGGATAAAACCCCTAAAAGATAAGGTGTATAACATAGCAAAAAATAGCGGGAAGCCAGAAGATTGGGAAACTTTCAAAGGACAACAGAAGGTAACCAAAAAGGGCAATACTGGGTGAAAAGATGAAGTACGAGGGTAAGTTGTCCAAGAATATAAAGAAGGATAGTAAAAGCTTCCTTAGGTATGTTAAGAGAAAAAGATTAGTAAAGACAAATGTAGGTCCTTTGAAAGCAGAAACAGGTGATATTATATTAAAGAAGGAACTGCAAATGCTGGAAAATCGAAGGTTAAATCCCTCCCCACCTGTGTTCAAGACACCTCAGACACTCTGTCGTCTCCGCGCATTCCTTTCTCTAGGCCCCCATCCTCTCATCTTCACCATGGACGTCCAGTCACTCTACACTTCCATCCCCCACCAGGATGGTCTCAAAGCCCTCCGGTTCTTCCTCGGCCGGAGGAGCCACTTATACCTGTCCACTGATACTCTTCTCCGCCTAGCGGAGTTGGTCCTTACCCTCAATAACTTCTCGTTTGACTCCTCCCATTTCCTCCAAATACAAGGCGTAGCTATGGGCACGTGCATGGGCCCCAGCTACGCCTGCCTCTTGGTCGGGTACGTTGAACAATCCTTGTTCGAGGCGTACCACGGCCCCATCCCCGATCTCTACCTCCGTTACATCAATGACTGCTTTGGTGCCACCTCCTGCACCCACACACAACTGACTGACTTCATCCGTTTCACCACCAACTTCCATCCGGCACTCAAATACACCTGGACCATTTCCGACACTTCCCTACCATTCCTTGACCTCACTATCTCCATCGCAGGTGATAGACTTCTGACCGACATCCACTATAAACCTACTGACTCCTACGGCTATCTTGACTACTCCCACCCTGCTTCCTGTAAGGACTCCATCCCCTATTCCCAATTCCTCCGTCTACGCCGCATCTGGTCCCAGGATGAGGTGTTCCACACCAGGGCATCGCAAATGCCCTCATTCTTCAGGGAACGGGGGTTCCCCTCCCCCACTATAGATGAGGCTCGCAACAGGGTCTCCTCCATACCCCGCAACACTGCTCTCTCTCCCCATCCCCCCACTCGCAACAAGGGCAGAGTCCCCCAGGTCCTCACCTTTCACCCCACTAGCCGGCACATACAACAGACAGTCCTCCGTCAGTTTCGCCACCTCCAACGTGACCCCACCACTCACCACATCTTCCCATCTCCCCCCCTCCCCGTCTGCCTTCCACAAAGACCGCTCCCTCCGTAACTCCCTTGTCAATTCTTCCCTTCCCTCCCACTCCACCCCTTCCCCGGGCACTTTCCCTTGCAACCGCAAGAGATGCTACACTTGTCGCTTTACCTCCCCCCTCGACTACATTCAAGGACCGAAGCAGTCGTTCCAGGTGCGACAGAGGTTCACCTGCACCTCCTCCAACCTCATCTATTGCATCCGCTGCTCTAGATGTCAGCTGATCTATATCGGTGAGACCAAGCGTAGGCTTGGCGATCGTTTCGCCGAACACCTCCACTCGGTCCGCACTAACCAACCTGACCTCCCGGTGGCTCAGCACTACAACTCCCCCTCCCATTCCGTATCCGACCTCTCTGTCCTGGTCCTCCTCCACGGCCAGAGTGAGCAACACCGGAAATTGGAGGAACAGCACTTCATATTCCGCTTGGGTAGTCTGCATCCTGGTGGCATGAACATTGAATTCTGACAATTCCGTTAACCCTTGCTGTCTCCTCCCCTTCCTACCTCTCCCTCAGCCCTCGGGCTCCTCCTCCTCCTTTTTCCTTTATTCTCCCCACCTCCCCCCACCCCCTATCAGTCTGAAGAAGGGTTTCGCCCCGAAACGTTGCCTATCTCCTTCACTCCATAGATGCTGCTGCACCCGCCGAGTTTCACCAGCATATTTGTGTACCTGGCTCAGTCTCTGGATATTATTATGGGACACAAGGAAATGGCTGAAGAGTTGAACAGGTACTTTGGTTCTGTCTTCACTAAGGAAGACACAATCAATCTCCCAGATGTACTAGAGGACAGAGGATCTAGGGAGACCGAGGAACTGAAAGAAATTTACATTAGGTGAGAAACAATATTAGGTTGACTGATGTGACTAAAGGCAGATAAATCCCCAGGGCCTGATGGTCTGCATCCCAGGGTACTCAAGGAGGTGACTCTGGAATTTAGAAGGAAGAGAAGATATCTCATAGAAACATATAAAATTATTAGATGCAAGATAGATGCAGGAAAAATGTTCCCAATGTTGGGGGAGTCCAGGAACAAGGGGCCACAGTCTTAGAATAAAGGGGATGCCATTTGAAACTGAGATGAGAAAAAACTTTTTCACCTAGAGAGTTGTGAATTTGTGTAATTCTCTGCCACAGACGGCAGTAGAGGCCAATTCACTGGATGGATTTTAAAGAGTGTTAGATAGAGTTCTAGGGGCTAGTGGAATCAAGGTCTATAGGGAGAAGGCAGGCATGGGTTACTGATTGCGGATGATCAGCCATGATCACAATCAGTGATGCTGGCTCGAAGGGCCAAATGGCCTCCTGCACCTATTTTCTATGTTTCTATTGCATTCTGTCCTTTTATCTTTGTCCTGTTGTTCAATGTACATGTTTTCCAATAACTAAGTGCTTCACTGAATTTGGACTTTGTGTGGCATTTTGCTGGTAATGAGTGAGGAATCAACTTGCCCAGTGTTTCCTTGAGGCTATGAATCCCAGAGGAACATAAATTAAATGGATATTGCAAAAGATTGTGTAATATATTGATGTGTTGATCAATATGAAGCTAATGATTCTGTGTGCTTTGTAATCCTCTTTCTCAAACTGGTTGATGCACAAGAATGCCCAGTTATTTCTCTTACTTCACCCAATTAGAATCATAAAATGTATTGACTCGCCTTATTCTCCCCACTAAAATATTTCACTTCACACATTGCAGCATTTCATTTCTTCTGACATATCTCTCTACTCCATCAACCTCACCCGATCCTCCTGATGTCTGTCACCATCTTCCTCATCGTATGCATTCACATACTGAGTTATGTGCACATAACAAAATATAGATCAACGAATCCAATCCTTCCGTTTCCTCAGAAAAATATTATTTTGATATCTAGTCCTTGAGCACATTGAATACAAGTAAAATTTTTATATCGAAGCCACGTGAGTGTCTATATGAAGAGCCCGCCAACCCGCATGCGCGTCAATACGTCGACACATGGCGCAAGAATCGAACCAGTTTGAAAATGCTCTGGCAGGTAAGGGTTTTTTTTGTTACAGGAACGGGCCGCTGCTTCGAAAATAGGGGCAGCGAGCCCGGAGAAGCAGGCACAGCTTGTGCAGCTGCTGCTGTGGAGGCTCCGTAAGGAGCTGGCGGTTTAAATTTTTCAGGCTGACGGCTCGGCCGGGACAGCGACCGTCGTGGAGGCTCCATAAAGGAGCTGGCGGCTAAAAATAGCGGCTGACGGCTCGGCCGGGACAGCGACCACCGTGGAGGAATGGGGCTCCACAGGAGCAGGCGGCTGTTTGGAGCATCTGACGGGCGAGGCCTGTTCAGACACCTCCTTTCGAGCTCCGAAAGGGAGCCAGCCAGAGGAGATATGGGAGGAAATCAGAGCACCTGGAGAAGAATCACATGGTCACAAGGAGAACGTAAAACTCCATATAGACAGCACCCACTGTCAGGATCGAACCCAGGTCTCTGGCGCTATGATATGCAGCAACTCTACCGCTGTGCCACTGTGCTGGCCTGCACTCTGCTTGAAATGCTGTGAAATTGAATTGGCAGGCCTGCACTCTGCTTGAAATGCTGTGAAATTGAATTGGTTGGCCTGCACTCTGCTTGAAATGCTGTCAAATTGAATTGGCTGGCCTGCACTCTGCTTGAAATGCTATGAAATTGTATTGGCTGGCCTGCATTCTGCTTGAAATGCTGTGAAATTGAATTGGGTGGCCTGCACTGCTTGAAATGCTGTGAAATTGAATTGACAGGCCTGCAATGCTTGAAATGCTGTGAAATTGGATTGCCTGGCCTGCACTCTGCTTGAAATGCTGTGAAATTGAATTGGCTGGCCTGCACTCTGCTTGAAATGCTGTGTAATTGAATTGGCTGGCTTGCACTCTGCTTGAAATGGTGTGAAATTGAATTGGCTGGCCTGCACTCTGCTTGAAATGCTGTGAAATTGAATTGGCTGGCCAGCACTCACCTTGAAATGCTATAAAATTGAATTGGCTGGCCTGTACTCTGCTTGAAATGCTATGAAATTGAATTGGTTGCCTCTGCTGAATGCTGAGTAGAGAGCTGTGTATGACCAGGTGTGCAACTCCTTGAAAAGGAATCTCTCTTCAATGCTTTTCATTAATTCACCAGGAGGAACATGAAAAACATTTATCGCCAATTTGATCCTCTCCAAAGTTAGAGGTCGAGGTGATGTGGCTATTGCTGTAGCATCCTCTGGGATAGCAGCTACATTAATGCCTGGTAGAAGAACTGTACATTCTCGATTGAAGATACCCATCCAAGTGGCCGAGGATACATTCTGCAATATTGAGAATAACTGTTAGACAGCACATTTGATGAGGCAAGTGAAACTCATTGTTTGGGATGAATGTCCAATGATTAGAAGAGAAAGCTTTGAAGCGGTGGACAGAACACTTCAAGATGTACGCAGCAACACTAAGCCTTTTCGTGGCATTCTTATCATTTGTTGTGGCGATTTTCAACAACTCCTTCCTGTGCTGAAAAGGGGAAATGATGATGATGTTGAAAATGCCTGTATCAAGAAATCCTACTTATGGAGACTTTTCACCAAGTTTCAATTGCAGACAAATATGCGATTGACAAAGGGACAAGGCGACTATTCTAAATTTTTGTTGAAAGTGGGGTGAAGACGACATTTTAAGAATGAAGATGATGAAATTGAAATGCCACGACAGGCTTCTATCAGCAAAAACACTGGAGGATTCTATTGATTTCATCTATCCCACATTTGGCAATCCTGCAGAACTATTCTCCAACAATTGTATCTTGGTTCCTGCGCAACGAAACAATGAGAAGGATCAATTCTACATGCATCAGATGCTTCCCTGGAATCATTAAAGAGTACTTTTCTTTCAATGCTGTCACTGACGGAACTCATGCTACTCACTTCCCAACAGAATTCCTCGATTCACTCGAGATCTCTGGATTACCACCACACAAATTGGAGTTGAAAAAAGGATCTTCGATCATATTAATGAGAAATTTGGAACCCCCAAAGCTATGCAATGGAACGAGGATGATTGTTGAAAAGCTATACAATCATCTGATCATTGCAAGAATCAACATGGGAGTCTTCAAAGATGACATTGTTCTCATTCCTAAGATAGCACTCAATATAACAGGTGAAGACATTCCCCTTCAGCGGACCCAATTCCCCATTCAATCAGGTTTTGCTATGATGACCGATAAAGTGCAAGGACAAACAATGCAGAAGGTGTTGATCTACCTCGACAAACCGGTATTTCAGCATGGACAACTATATGTGGCTCTTAGCCAAGGAAAGATGTAAGAAAATGTCAAAGTTTTCCTCAAGGATGGAACATCGACCAAGAATGTTGTCATTAAAAGTGTGCTTCGTTGAATGTTGACTTTTGAGGTAAATTCTCAGATTTTCTTTGTTAACATTTGACCGCTCAAACTCTCTATATTAAAATTGTCTCTTTTCTCATCAACAGCAAAGAGTCATCAAGAGGAAGTGAGCAACAGAACACAACAAGAGACACAACAAGAAATATCTGAACTTAATAAATCGCATCTTTAACATTTACATTTTTAAATTTTAAGAGTCATTCACATTTTAAACTTTAATAAATCCTTTTTCCACTTGCCATGCCTGTGTGTTCTTCGTCACAATGGGAACCTAATAGGCAGGAATGGCTGCATTGTCGGAGAGCCACTAAGAGTGCATGGGGGGGAGGTTGAGGGGAGATGGACTGAATGCGTGGGGGTGAGGGGAATGGCAAGGAGCAGAGTGGGGGGGTGAAGGGGGGAGGGGTGACTGAGTGAACTGCCACCACATCAGCCATGCGTGACTGGACTGCCAGCCCACCAGCCATGAGTAAGTGAACTGCCAGCCCACCAGCTGTAAGTGACTGAAGTGCCAGCCCACCAGCCATGACTTAGTGAACTGCCAGCCCACCAGCAATGACTCACTGAACTGCGAGTCCAAGAATCCATTCAGTCCACAATGTCCATACTAGCCCTCTGGAAACAAGTCCCTTGACCCCACAACACCCATGATAGCGCTCCAGAACTGAATGGAGTTTGAACATTCTCCCGTGCGTGGGTTTTCTCTGAGATCTTCGGTTTCCTCCCACACTCCAAAGACGTACAGATATGTAGGTAAATTGGCTTGGTAAATGTTTTTAAAAATGTCCCTAGTGTGTGTAGGAGACTATTAATGTGCGGGGATCGATGGTTGGCGCGGACTCGGTGGGCCAAAGGGCCTGTTTCCACGCTGTATCTCTGAACTAATCTAAACAGTTACAAAGACAAATGGTAAGTTGGTCTTTATGCAAAAGGATAAAGAAGGATATAGTGGCAACAGGGAGAAAGCAACAAAGGCTCATCAGGTTAATTCTTGGCTTGGGCATTTCCCAATGAGGATATTAAGCAGAATGAATTCATAATCTTATGCCCTTCAAAGAATGTCAGTTGATAATATTGAAATGTATAAAGTAGTAAGATTAAACGAGAACTTACCAGTTTGAAGTTTGATCTGTATTTTATGAGGAGTTACGATGAGGGATTAGGTGAAGAGCCCGTCCAGCACGCATGCGCGACATTCTTCAAAGCAGCGGTGTGGAATCACAGGAAACACAATAATTGAAATAAACATAGTAAAGAAAAGGAGAACTAAGATACCAGTTGATCTATAATTGAGGGTGGGAGCGGAGGGCACGTAATCCCTCATCGTAACTCCTCATAAAATACAGATCAAACTTCAAACTGGTAAGTTCTCGTTTAATCTTACTATTTCACTTCGGAGTCACGTGAGTGACTACGTGAAGATTTTAAAGCTCTGTGATTTCAAACCGTGTAACAGTTCATACTTCACTCGCTGCCGAAGTCATTCAAGGGAGGAAGTATGTTATCGTAATCAACCATAATCTGTTTGTAAACAATAATGGTATCTATTAAACAATAACAAAAGACAAAATGCTCCCCCGGGCTTAAATTATATATTTTTGCAGATTTTAAACTCTTTCTGCAAATAACACAGGTTCTGCTAGCGGCTTGTGGTAGAACGTTTGGGACGTTTTCTCCATGTTCATTCTTTTAGCCGCCGATGTGGATGCTGCCCTGGTGGAGTGAGATGTATATACATCAGTATCTACTCCAGCAGCTCCCAGTACCTGCTTGAGCCATCTCGAGATGGTTTGGCTCGACACCCAACCATGAGGTTTCTTGTGCTGACCCATAAGGCTTCTTTTTTTTCCTTCTTTTTATTTTTCTTTTTTCTCCCTCGAGAATCTCTTGTTGTGTTGATGTAAGTGAATAAGTGAGTCATGACACACAACCGTAGGTCAGGTGGGTATGCCCGGAAATCCATAACTAGGACTCAAGTTCCTGGCCTGCTCTGCTTTAGCAGCTCCTGAATGGTGAATGAGACCCGGTCTGGTGTTATAACCATGTTGTCCAGTCGCAGTAAGTGGAGGGACTGGACTCTTTCTGCTGAGACTAGTGGCATCAGCATGACCGTTTTCAGGGTTAGCTTTTCCAGGGTGAGAGACCTGGCTGGGGACCATCCCCTTAGGTATGTCAGGAGCACACTGACATCCCAGATTTGGGTATACCTAGGTCTAAGAGGGTTGGAGTTGACGATACTCCTCATGAGTTTGACACCAGCGGGTGAGACCCTATGGCCTGTTGTCCTGGCATCTGTTTTAAGTAGGCTGACAGCGCACGTCTGGCAGTATTGATGGCGCTGTAGCTCAATCCTTCATTATGGTGAAGGCCTCCCAGGAACACCAGTACATTGGTTATGGTTGCAGATGAGTACGTTGTCCCAGTAGTCGAGCAGTATCTTTCCCACTTCCTGATGCTCGATAGGTATTATTTCCTGGTGGACATACGGTGTCATCATGTTGATGGTCCTGTCAGACAATCCCAGTCCCAGCAGTGGTCTTTTGATAATCTGCAACCCAGTAGGTTAAATTTGTCATGGCATGGATGACTTATGCCTGATACAGGGTGCGGCAATAGGTCTGGGCTACTGGGAAAGGTCATAGGAGTTTCGATGACCATGTCGAGGACCACTGGGAACCATGGCTGTGTAGGCCAGTTGGTACTATCAAAATACCTGAAGCAGAGTCCATCTGTATTTTGCGTAGTACCCTACAGATTAAGGCAGAAGGGGGGAAAAGCATAGAAGAAATAGGTCCCCCAGTTCAGCGCGAATGCATCTATCGCTGCTGCCTCATGGTGTGGTTCCCAAGGGACATACATTGGTATGTGGTGATTTAGTCTGGATGCAAAGAGATCGATATCTGGTGTGCCATATTGGTTTGTAATTTTAGCAAAAGCTCTAGGATTTAACATCCATTCGGTGTTTATCATTGAATTTGAGTGACCTGGCACTGTATTTAGCTTACCTGGTAGGTAAGTTGCTGATAGCCAAATATGTCTATTGACCCACCATTACCAGATTGTGTTGACCCAATTGTCACATGATATCGATTTTATTCCGCCCATATGGTTAATATAGGCCACCACCGTGATATTATCAATTTGTAAACGAACATGCAAATTGTGCATATTCCTAGAATATGCTTTTAAACCATAAAACGCACCCAACATTTCCAAATAATTGATGCCCAGTGTTTGTAGTAAAGATGAGTCTAGGTTAGTCCATCTACCACCTGTGCTGGATATGGTATTAGTTGCTCCCCAGCCTTGAGCACTGGCATCTGTTTGTATAGTTAACGTTGGGTTATTGATGATGATAGGGCTGGAACTATGCCAAATGTGTTATATCCACCATTGTAACTCTGATATTGCTTCAATGGGTAGTTTCATGGTTCGGTCAAAGTGACCTGCATGTCGTTTCAACGCCTGTACTTTTGCCCTTTGTAGATGCTGATAGTGCAGGAGTCCAAATTGTGTAGCTGAAAATGCTGCTACCATTTTGCCAATTACTCTTGCCACTTGTCGGATGGTTGGTCAATTGCTTACCATTAAATTGTTGCACGTCTGTGCCAATTCTGCTGCTTTACCTTTTGGCAACGTTACAAACATGTGGATTGAGTTAATTGTGAATCCCAGATAGTCCATAGTTGTGGATGGCGTCAACTTAGATTTATCTGGATGTATGACAAAACCCAGGGTTTCAAACAATTGTTTGGTAGCTAATACAGCTGATTTAGCCAACTCCATGGTTTTGCCTACTATTAGGATATCATCAAGTTACGCCATGACAATATGTCTTTGTTTCGTTAATGTTGCCAAGGCTGGTTTTAATATCTTGGTAAATAGTCTAGGGCTGATGTCAACCCATTAGGCAACACTTTATACTGCCATAGTTACCCCATCCAGGTAAATTTCAGGTATCTGCGATGACCCTTGTGAATGGGTACTGAATAGTAGGCATCTTTTAAATCAATGCTTGCCATAAAGTATCCTTTGGAAATCAGTTGTTTAGCGGTTACAAATGTTTCCATTTTGAAATGTACATACTTAACAAAGGTATTTAGTGAGGTTAAGTCAATGATGATGCGACATCCACCATCTTTTTTGCTTTTGGTAAATATATTTGAGACAAATTCCAAAGGTTCATGTTTGGATTTCTCAATGACATCCTTTGTAAGTAACCTCACCAGTTTTGCTTGAGCCTCTAGTTCTCTTTGACTGAGAGGGTAAAGACCCTTTGGGGTACGTGCTGAACTGGTGGCATGTTTTCTTGAATGAACTCTATTTTGTATCCCCGAATACTGTTAAGTATATAACTATCATTCGTGAGACACCTCCATGCTTCAATGAACAGGTGTAATCTCCCCCCTGTTAGTACAGTTCCCCCATTTTTACATGCTGGTAGGAACCAGACCCACCTACCTCCATAGTTATGGTAGTGTTCCTTTCTTCCGTTTGTTCATCCGTCGTTGCACTGCTGGATGTACTGCTGATTGGGGGTGGCGCATTTTCCATGCGGTCCGCTCTGGGCCCTGGCCTAAAAAGGCTTTCGGGGATAGTATGCGGACCCAGAGCTTTCACCAGTTCCATAAATTTGACCTTGACTGGTGGACGCAGTGGGGTACTGCCGTCTGGTTTTGTGTGTGGGTCTGCTCGTTCCGGGGCCTGCCCTCATGAGGCCAAATGCTTTGGACTCTCCTCCAGGTCTTTCACTTGCCCTTCCAAATAACAGGATCTGCGGCTCTGAGGCCGGTGTTTTACACAGTCCTGCAAACCTGGGATTGAGGGCAGGTCTTATTCTCTCCTTGTGGAAGTTGTTTATCTCATATTGGGTGTTGCACAGCAGAGCCAGAGTGTCTTGCTGGTTTGTGGTCATATCCACCTCATACACGGAACGAGCATAGGCTGTTATCCCTGTCGTCAGGAGCTTGAGGATTTTAGCTCCTGGTTCCGGATACTCTGTCCCACATACCTCCCCCAGATTTGGCTGTTAACAGCCGGTACATTGAGCGAACTGCAGTTTTCCAGCTCTAGTGCCTCATTAAGTACCGGTCTTGTAGGGGTTTGAGGGACAGGTGGTTAATGCTGGCCGCCAGTTTTGGCTACAACGGCCGCCCTGCTCGTGGTGTAGCCACGTAGCGAGTCTCCACACCCAGCAGCTCTTCCTGATCCTGTACCCCAAGCGTTCTCCCGACATCTTCAGCCAATGACCCCTGTTCCTGACCAGCCCAGCCCTGGTCGCCAACGCTGCCCTCGGCTGAGGGGAAAGCGATGGCCAGTGCATTGTAGAGCACTGATGTGGGAGTGCCTAAGTTCCCTTGCCGAGACTGCTCCAGCTCCCGAAGCAAGTCTCGCTGGAGCATTTGCTCCATGAGCCTTTCCATGCAGCTCAGGCAGCTAGCTCTGCCGCTCTAAGGCGGAGAGCCTCCTCATCGGAGTGAGACATAACCGGCCGGTATGTTTTGTGCCTTGATTTTCCTCCAGCCCGCTGCTGTTGGTCAGGCTGCGCTAGCGGGACTGGGCTCGGCTCGGTCTCGATGAGGGTGGACCGCAGCATATGCGGTCCAGGAGCCGCCTCTCGCCCCCCACTGATGGGACACTCCCGTTTTGTTGGAGTCGAATGGGGGGCGGTTTTCTTCCTTTGCCGTGCTACTCATTTTTCCAGTTCCCCTGGAATACAGAGCAGAGCACAGCTTGCTGATTACGACCTCAGAGTAAGACTTACCTGATGGTCCGCTGTTTATTTTAGCCACCGACGTGTAGCGGGAGCGCCTGTACTCCCGGTCGTCGCTGTTGCACTGCGTGAACGCTAATGTCGCGCATGCGTGCTGGACGGGCTCTTCACGTAGTCACTCACGTGACTCCAAAGTAAAATCTATGGGATTTGACAGGGTAGATTGAAGGGACGATGTTTTCTGGAATGTCTATAACAAGGAGTCACAAAATAAGGGACTGGCCATTCAGAATTGAAATAAGAAGGGATTTTTTTCGCCTATATGAGAGGAGTGAATCTCTACCCAAGAGGACTGTCTATATTCCACACAGATAGATTTTTGGGATTGATAGATTTTTGGGATATTGACGGGATCATGTGACATAGAGTTTCTGCAAAGAAAGTGCTACTCAGGTAAAAAAAAAAGCCTTTATCTTATTGATTGGCACGTCAGGATTAAGGGTGAAATAGATTACTCCTGCATCTATTTGTGATGTTGTTATGATCATCAGGAATGTGTAAAAGTAGTTTAAATCTATTTGGTAGCAGTGAGCTGTCAGATGAGCATCAGGGTAATCCAGGGCTGTGGCATCAGATAAGGCCCAAACTTTCTTGAAACAGCAAGTCTCACGCAGTGGCAACCCAACTACGAACTTTATTAGCCCTGCTGGGCTGCAGATATTGAGTGTATTCAAGGAATGGTGTGGTTGGCGAGATCAGAAGTAGGCCAGATCAAAGACAATCTGCTCCACTGAGCAGCAAATGAAATAAAACAATATAAAAACACTTTGAAATGAAGTGGCACACTCTTCTTTGTACAAGAAAAAATATGTTTCTCATATACAAACCATGGTCTCTTTATAAATTTCCATTCAACTACTCTGGAGCCCTACTTTAACATCATGGAGCTTGCGGTGCCTGGTTAGGGACCGACTTCGGGAGCTCCAAGCCACAGGAGCTTCAACCGCCCCGATTGCGGGAGCTTCGATAGTCCTGACGTGGGAGCTACAATCGCCAGCTGCAGGAGCTTTAATCGCCCCGACTGCGGATGGTTCGGCTGCCCAGTCCACAGGAGAACAAGGAGGAAAGAAGATTAGATCTTAATGCCTTCCATCACAGTGAGGAATGTGGTGAATCCGCTGTGGTGGATGTTTATGTTAACTTTTATGTATTGTGTGTCTTGGTGCTTTTTTTTGTCTAGCTGTATGGTAAATCGAGTATCACTGTACCTTAATTGGTACACGTGACAATAAAATACCCCTTGAACCCTCTTGTACAAATTCCTGTAATGAAAATCCACCATGTAAACTTAAATGCACAGATTCATCCTTGATTAGTGTTCTATTATATAATTATACAGATTGACTCTGTTGAATCTTCAACAACAAAATCTGCAACATGCGACATGGTAGCTGGAGCTCGTTAAGAAAATGAACCCATTGTTGGACATGGGGGAATGCCTTCGGGTGAACTATGGTGAGGAATGCTAAGATAGACATGAGTTCAGGCACCACTCTATTCAAATGCTGGACTGGAGGGCATGCCAGCAGAAGAGTACTTTTGGAGAGAGGATAGAGTGCTTTAAGGCTCACCCCATCAATGCTCAGAATCTGTTCCATCATCGCACACAAGATCAACCTATTATGCAATCAGTAATGACCTGCCTTACAATCATGTAAAATGTGCCAACTTAACATTGCTGGAGCTGACCAATTTGCTTCATTTAGTCCTTCATTTTCAGTTTGGTGGAAGATTGGTGAGGTGTCACACTGTATATCTTCCAAGTATCTGCTAAGTATCTGCTAAGTCTAACACAGATGTCATCATGTCAAACAAGTTTATTTGCATTATACTCACACAAGGGCAAGTCAATTTTCAATGTGTCAATAAAGCCCCAATTAGTTATCAAGTTAATTCTGCAATTTAATTAGGCCGTACAGAAAAGACATGCATTATGTGATCGAATTTCTAATATGATCTGTTATCAAAGCGGGGCTGCCAGTGGCAGGAGATTGTAACTACAAGTAAGCTTCTGAAATTATTTTTTTATTAGTGGAGATCTTGAAATATTTAAAGAAGATTTAAACACTGGAGAGCATGTGGCTTTATAATAGTGACATTAATTGTTTTTGTACATCCTGATCATATTACCTATTGTCCCTTTCATTTAAATATAATGATTAGTTGGCAGTCCAATCATACTACAACAGAAAGAGAATATGTGGATTTGCAAACATTCAGCTGGAATGTTTTAGCTCACCCAGGATATAATATTGGTCAGCCACTCAGATGGGACAGAAACAGGTATCTACCAATAATAGCCTCTTTAAGGACATCATGTAATGATTCTTTGAAATTTGCAAATAATAATTACTTGTATCAGAAGTTCTAAAAATGGTACTGTATTGCAGTCGTTGCACGCAAATTCCATAATTCATAACAGGGCAAGTTTTATGAAATTTATGATTGAGTATTTTCCTCAAAAAGTGAACAGGCATTTAAAAGATAGTGAAACAGAATCATTGTATGGGCTTAATTTAGTTTAGTTACCATTAATTGATTTCAACATGTTAATTGAGTTCAACATGTGATTATGTTATTGAAGAACAGCGTCGGTAATCCAAATAGATTTTAGAGTCGAGATTTTGAAGAATTACCATAGAATAAAAACAGCATTCACATTACATAATTCTACTCCAAGTCAATGTAATCCTCCTGACAGAAGATGTCAAAACGAATTTAAGCAGGATGTGGTCTTCCCAACTGGTCCTGGCTTAGTGACTGAATCCCAGTCTTTACACATTTATTTCCATAATTCTTATAAAATGTATTCGTCACATTTTTACTAAGGATACAGAAATTATTGACGTTAGAAATAATAATCTGTTCATATTTTCTTTATTTAGCCATGCAAAAGATGTACACAAGTTTCCGCAGGCATTGTAGTAGATGTATGGCATAGAGAATCCATGCACATAGTTCCTATTACATATTTCAACCAACATGTAAAATATTTATGTTTCTCAATATGTATTCTTAACAGCAAATTGATATTTTTTAATGTTAAGTAGACATTTTGTTTATTGACAAATACTTGTGGTAATGGAAGTAATTAATTAACTCCGGTGGAGTAAATGATTTTCTGTAAATCTTTTAGATAACTAATTACGTAAATCACTAAGTGATGGTGACATAAATATTGAAGTCCATGTGACAACCCTATTCATGCAATGCACCTTTGCAGGAAGGAACCAGTACAAACGCCAATTAGTTATTAGCATTTAGTCATTGACATGTTTACTAATTCAAAAGTATTTGTAGGCCAGCATTTACACAGATTGGTCATCTGCTAATGTCTTTCTATTTGGAAAATCTTTCTCTGCTCCAAATATTGGCACCTTCCTCTGGGATTTGTCTAAACACAAATGCTGTCTATGACAAATGTTGCCACAAAAGAAAAACAAATGGCAAAAGGCTATTTGACAACTGCTGTGATTTTATTTTTGTATTCATCTAATAACCTTCAAAATAATTCTACTGAGCATCCAGAGAACTTAGTTTTAATGCAGACGGATTTTTATGATCCATTGCTGATATATTTGAATTTGAGGAGGTCAAGATTCTGTTCACAAAATGCATTAGACCATGATAAGCAAATTGTCATGCTAAGATACCAAAACGTGAGATATCAAGTTAATTCCTAATCATTTTCATTAACTGTGTTTATGTAAGTGCCTCTTTCCCTGAGTATTTTTTTTCAATATGCCATTAACCAGACAAGTGTATGTTTGTTCAGGAATCTTCATATTCCTCTCCATAACTACTTGACTCAGTACAATAGATCGGAATCTATAAGCTATTACTTCAGTTGTTCATTTATTTAGTTGATAACTCCTGTTGCTTCATTCCCATATCGTCTGTTCTTGATTTCCTTCCCATTTGCTGTTGGCCTATTGAGCTAACAGTAATATAATGAGAAAGATGAATCTTTGTTGACCTTAATGGACTCTGCCATTTGATTTAGTTTTAAACCAAATCAATAGGATCACTGCTGACATGAAAAAAAGGACAGAATGCATTCACTGTGCTCAATGGCAAATTAGTCTTTCTTCACCCCGTTGGGAGGGTAATGGTTGTAATTGTAATTGTAATTAATTTATTAGCCAAGTATGTAAAAACATACAAGGAATTTGATTTGCCATACAGTCGTACGGAAGAAGCAACAAGACACACAACTACATAAAAATTAACATAAACATCCACCACAGCGCATTGTGATGGAAGGCAATAACGTATTATCTTCTTCCCTCCTATTCTCCCGCCATCGGGGCAGTCGAACCATCTGCAGTTGGGGCGATCGAAGCTCCCTCAGCCAGCCATTGAAGCTCCCTCGTCAGGGTGATCAAAGCTCCCGCGATCGGGTTGGTCGAAGCTCGCGCTGCTCGAGCTCCCGAAGTCGATCCCTAACCAAGGGACCGCGAGCTGCACGATGTTAAGTCCGCAGGCTCCCACGGTTGGAGCTCTCGAGGTCGATCCCCAGCAAAGGGTCCGCCAGCTGCACGATGTTAGGCCGCAGTGCGGACGGAGATTCGATACTGAAAAAGTTGTATCTCCGTCGAGGAGAAAGATAAAAAAAAGTTTCCCCATTCCCCCCCCCCCCCCAAACGCCCCACATAATACAAAACTAAAGATATACTAAAACATACATTTAACAACAGACTAAAAACAACAAAAGAAGAAAAGGACGAGACAGACTGTTGGCGCGGCTGCCATCATACGGCGTCACCCGGTGGACCCTAACAGAGACAGCAAAACTATCATAAATTGATTTATAAGCTATTGATTTACATTTTCTTGGACGGTCATTTCTCTTGTCTAATAATCAAACTTGTAGAAGTGCAGTTATTCATCTTCTTGTGATAGTGGCAAGATGTTCTGATCCCCAAAATAGCATCAAGTAACTGAGAAGAAAAAAAGATCTTCCATTGACCCTAACTGGAATGAGCATTAGCATTTAAAATGAAATGTAGATCTGCTTGACGCAGTTTAAAGAATAGTTAGTTCAGAGTCAAGAAACTATTCTCTAAAGGGCCTGTCCCACTTGGGCGACATCTTCGGTGTACAGCCTGAAAAGAGGTTGTCGTGGCGTGGTCGGGGCGTGACGTGGCATGACGTGGCATGACGCGGGCTGACGCATGTAGTGAAGCACGGTGTCTCCCTTCCGCCCCTGGATTTTGGAATGTTCAAAATCTTCGGCCGACATCTGGGTGTCTCAAAGTCTGTATTTATCCCATAGTCAATGTTAAGAAAACAAATGATGTGGCGTTTGTGCAGTACTATTAGTGGGATCTAGCTGTCACAGGCCGGGTCCACAAATGGGCGGCGTTGGGGAAAGTGGGGGGGGGGGGGGTTGGAGAATGTGAGAAGGGAGGGAGAGGGGGAGAATGGGATGTGATGGGAGGGGGTGGAGAAGGGGGAGAAGAGTGGAGCGGGGAGAAGGGAGGAAGAGGGGGAAGGGAAGAAAGGGGGTAGAGGGGAGGGGTGAAGGGTAGGGGGGAAGTGCAGAAGGAGGGATGGAGGCGGGAAGGGGGAAGAGGGGGTTGGATGGGAGAGGGGAGTTCAGTCTACACTCACTGAATCCATGCCTGTGAAAAGTTAGAGATGGTGATTGGATTTGGAAGCGGACCAATACATCTGTATACTTGGAAGAACACCTCAATTTTACATCTGTCCTTTATAAGAAAGTTCTTAACTCCATTACACAACAACAATCTCTTCCAGCCTCTCTGCCACCCTGACTGACTAATACTAGAATGGGCACATGGTGTTTGGTGTAATAATCAAAGACAACTCTTCATTTTAGCCTAAATGGTGCTCAATTGAAAAGGCAGTGGTGTAGAGGTGCAAACGTCATGAATAAAAGGATGCTTTATTCAGGTATTGGAAGTTGACAATATATGGACGTTTAACACTCTAACATAACAATTGTAGTTGTTGAGAGGCTGTTGCCTCGTGGGCTCGGTTGTGCTCCTGCTGCGGTGGCAGGACACTCTCCGGAAGTGAGAGGAGGAGCAAGAGCCAGAGACAGAGAAAGGGAAGGTCAGGACTTGTATACTGGGACACACCCAATATATCTCGTGACTCTTTCCCAGGGTTGCCGAGGGTTCGCATAGGAGGAGTGGCCTAACTATTAGGTGCCGCTACAGTGGGTTTAAAATCTGCTATTGGGAATTTCTGTGATGTTTACAAACTATTAGAAACTTGTGTGCTCCGCAAGCTTTGCTGGCAATGTTGCTTTGAATGAGGAGCTCTGAACCACCATTAAGGCATCAGCTAATTAGTATTACATTCCTGGCACAATGTCATCTACTGTCACAAATATCTACAAAGATGTATTAAGTGTCTTAGAAACTTAAGTGCATCACAAACTCTCACGGAATCTTCCAGCCTTTAATATATTTCAATGAATTAATTTATTTGAGGATATTATTGAAAAAACATTTATTGCTCTTAATCCATGTTTAAATGTCTACTGTGAAGAATTTTATACAAAACAGTGATGTAATTTAACTAATGCAGGTGGATTTTTATGACCATTGCTGACATAGCTTTCACAAAATATTGTCAAAACATTTTTGAAGGCAGCAACTTGAAAATATAGTTAAAAAATTGTAATAAAAATATAATAATAGCTTATTTGGCTGTAAATACTTATTAGAACTAAGAAGTTATATGAAAATGTGCTTCTCGTATCAATAACAAGAGTGACCAGTGGAATAGTGGGTGGAGCAGTCACTTCACAGATCTAGTGACAATGGGTTTGATTCTGATATCTAGTGCTGGCTGCGTAGAGTTTCTATGATCTTTCTGTGACTGTGTGTATTTCTCCCATGTGTTCTCATTTACTCCCATATCCCAAAGACATGCACACCACTAGGTTAATGGTTCTGTAAATTATTCTTAGCATAGTTCAGTAGTAGGAGAATGCTGGGAGGTTACTAGAAATGTAAAAGGCAATGGGTTCCAGGGAGAGTGGGGGAAGGGATTGTGGGATATCTCAATACTTGAGCACGAATGATGGGCCAAATAACCTCCTTCTACATGTGAGGAGATATGAAAAAAATGAATAGTTTTGTTACAATATGTTACAGTAAAAGGCCTGTCTCACGAGTCTGCGGTCTATGGCGGCAAAACGGGAGGAATCTTCCGCCATAGACCGCGCACTCGTGAGAAAGTACAATTCCCGGGTCGTGCGGCGGTGTTCCCAACACCGCGCGGTGCTAAAATATAATCGACAATGTCCAAAACTAAATACTCACCGCACAACCTCCACCAGTGATGCACGAGTGCAGCACGGCCGCTCGCAAGGGCCACCGCCAGTGTGGCTCGAGCGCCGTGCGTCAAACCTCCACTGCCACAGCCTCCGCCAGTGACGCACGTGCCGCCGCCAGTGAGGCAGGTGTGCTGCACGGCCGCAGGCACAGCCACCGCTACAGCGCCACGATCAGGATGGCTGCCGCCACAGCCGCCGCTGGTGAGTCACGTGCGGCGGGCCGATGTCATCGCATTCGGCCCGCCCTTTTTTCACTTACCGCAAGCACGTGGGACCCGCCGTGTTTGAATTAACTCGGCCCCCGCGCAGCATCCGTGCGGCACTCCGGTGGATAGGCTCGACGCTCTCGCCGTTGCCGCGCGGTCCTCGCTACCGGCGACGCCGCGCTTCACCGCCGATGACCGCAAACAGGTAAGACAGAGCCTTAAGGATTGGAGTTTCTCAATACTCTCAAAGCAGCATGATCTATTCTAAAATTATATTTTTATTAGATATTTGTTTATTCTTTTAAATTTACAATATGATGCAGAACATAACAAAAACTAGAGGCTGGATCTTTTCTTTTTATTAGTTACTATAACTTCTTTCAAGCTCTCTCAAGTCAAGATCTTTATTGTCTTCTTGTTTGGCAGTGTAGTTACACTGTTATAAATCTCAAGATAAAATTCAATTTTCATAAGAACAGATTTACTGTTACACAATGACTAAACCTAAGAAGGACACTTTCTTCTGCCTTACTAAAAGTTTACTCATTGTTTTATGTACTAAATGACATCATATGTGATCCTACAAACAGCAATGAATATTGTCTGAGGTATCTTTTATTTACACCAAAATGGCCCTCTGTTTAAAGTCCCATTGTGGAGGCAGCTTGGAGAATTTGAGCTTAAGATTTCACAATAGGTCTGACGCATGGGCAGGAGGATTACCACTGAGCCTCAGTCAAACCTATCAAGATGCATCATATTATTTTAAGGGACTAGGGCTATTTGGACACGTTGACATCTTATTCCCTAATCTATCATTTCCTTTAATTGTGGATATCCAATTAATGAATCTTATATTACTAAAAGTCTGATCTTGACCACTTCCTGTTGTTCTGTATATTGATTTTAGAAAAGACGCTGCCACGTATGGCTGTGATTTTTGGCCATCTTACTCAGAGTCCCCCTCCGCTGTGCAGGACAAGAGGATTTTTCCCATCGATGAAAAATAAAAGATTTATTAGTGTTTCAAAAATGTTGAGATTCTCTCTCCTGAAGGCCACGCCCCTTCCGGAGGGACTATAAAACCCAGAAGTGTTGAGTGCCTCATTCAGTCTCTGCAAGATGGGGGAGCGAGAGGGTCACGTCTCTCAGTCTGAGCTGTGAATAACACTGAACACATGTCTACTAAACTGTGAGTGTGGTTTTACTGACCTTGAGTGCCCTTAATGTGGTTTGAAAATGAAAATGTGGTTGGTTTGAAATAAAGCACAGCAAATGGTTGGTGGTGGTTGGTTTGAAATAAAGCACAGCAAATGGTTGGTGGTGGTTGGTTTGAAATAAACCACAGCAAATGGTTGGTGGTGATTGGTTTGAAATGGCAAATGATTAAAAGTCTAAACTTGACAACTTCCTGTTTGCACTGTATATTGATTTTATATAAAATGCTGCCACTTACGGCTGTGATTTTTGGCCATCTTACTCAGCCCCCCTCCGCTCATCAGGTGCAGAGGATTCTTCCCATGAATGAAACATAAAAGTGTTATTAGTGTTTAAAAAATGTTGAGAATCTCTCTCCTGTCAATCATGCCATGAAGGCCAAGCCCCTTCCGGTGGGAGAGGGGAGGGATTATAAAACCTGGAAGTGTGGGTGTGGCTCAGTCGCTGCAAGATGGGGGAGGGAGAGGTCATGACTCTGTCTGAGCTGTGAATCAACTGAACACACTGAATGTCTACTGAACTGTGAGTGTGGTGTTTATGTGGGGGGTTTTGGTGGTTTTATGGTGGTTTCACCTTGCTTGAAATGGTATGAAACTGCATTTGAATGTGGTGGCCTTGCACTCTGCATGAAATGGTATGAAACTGCATTTGAATTTGGTGGCCTTGCACCCTGCATGAAATGGTATGAAACTGCATTTGAATTTGGTGGCTTTGCACCCTGCTTGAAATGGTATGAAACTGCACTTGAATTTGGTGACCTTGCACCCTGCTTGAAGTGGTATGAAACTGCACCTGAATTTGGTGGCCTTGCACCCTGCTTGAAGTGGTATGAAACTGCACTTGAAATTGGTGGCCTTGCACCCTGATTGAAATGGAATTTCACGGAATAGCTGTGAGTCAACTGCCAGCCCACCAGCTGTGAGTGAGCTGCCAGCACATCAGGCTTGAGTGACTGAGCTGCCACCCCAATAATCCATTTGCCCCACAATGTCCATACTAGCCCTCTGGAAACCAGTCCCTTCAACCCACAACACCCATACTAGCACTCCAGAAAGCCCCCCTCCCCACTGGCCACCAATATTGGAATTGGTGGAGAGGTGGAATATTGCGTTGGGGACCAACCCTCCCGTGTGAACATGGGACCCAACGAGACCCACTTAGTCTAGTGCATCATATAAGTTAATTAGTTGTTCTATCCACGTGGTATGGAATATAAATAACTATTAGTCTTCCTTCATTGAATTTTGTCAACATCATCGGGTAAAAATTTGCAGTTTACTTTAAATGCTCAAGCCTTAATGTAATTGACTACAATCAGGTATGTTTTCATGTAGATGTATTTTGAGTAAGATGAAGACATAGTTTCAGTTCCATTTTTTATCATCTACATGAAGTAGAGAAAACAAATTCCTAAAGGACAAATGCTCAGTTCATGGAATTAAAGTAATAATCATCCATTTCTGAAGCTTAATTACAGTTCATAGAGTCAAGAGTCAACAAGTGGAAACAGGCACATCAGCCCAACATGTAGCAATGTTACAACATTTTGAGATTTAAAAAATAAAGTCTGCAATTTATCCCATCAGATAAAGCATAAAAAGAAGTTTAATTTGACACCTAATTCACTTTCATATCTTCAGTATTAAAAAAGTGATGGCCATTTTCATACTCAGAAATTAGCATCTTGTTCCCTATTGCTTTTCCATTGACTCAACACAAAAGCTGTGATCGAGGACAGTCAAAAGCCCATAACTTCTTAAAAATTAAGAGAACTGAAAAAAAATGTCAGTTATTATAGATTGAAGCAATCTGAAACAAATATCAAACAATCTTACTTAGAAGACATGAAATTAAAGCATATAATTAGTTAGTTACCTAATTGTAGCTAATTACAAAATTCAATTACTAGATCTAAACATCTATCAATTTCTTAAGAATAGATTAACATTTTTAAATAGCCTAAGTGTCCAAATAACATTCACACAAGAATTCACTATATAACATAATTTTTAAATCTCATTGTCATGGATTTACAAGCCAAATGGAAGGAATTGAATGTTTAATACCTGTAAATTAATGGGCATTTAAATCATCTTGCGAGTGAGGTTTTCTGGAACGCGATCTTTTGGAACGTTCATTTGCGGTGAATTTAACCCCGTATCGGCATGAAAAATTCTGCCATTAATTCGGGGAATAAAATCACCGTTTCGCATGAAAAAATGTGAATTAAAGGCTTCTTAAGAAGCACTTTTATACATTAAAATAAACCACTTTCGTTTACCTGTCCCGTACGTGAAATCCGTCCCCGTTGTCGGTGTTGACGGCTTCAGAAGCTGATTTTAAAATGACTCCAGCGCTGACATTGTCGATTTAATAAAAATAAAAAATACACAAACGCCCCTAGGAACGATTTTTCAGCAAACGCTTGTACTCCAACGAAATATAATACAGGACAAGGTAGGAGAAACACGCGTTTTAACCCCGCCCCCCCCCTTAAAGGCGCCATAATCGCGCACACGGCCAGTGGCAGAATTACAGCGCCACTGAAGGTAAGTATTGTAACATACCTACAACATGCCCACACCGATCAAGTTGGATTTTTCATTTTTGTTAACACATTGTTTTTTTTAGCAATCATGGAAATTCATGTTCATAAGCGATAGGAGCAGAATTAGGCCATTCGGCCCATCAAGTTTACTTCGCCATTCAATCATGACTGATCTTTTTCTCCCTTCTTACCCCATACTCCTGCCATCTCCCCATAGCCCTTGACAAACATACCAATCAAAAATCTATCTATCTCTCCCTTATTCATTGTCTTGGCCTCCACAGTCTTCTGTGGCAGTGATAGTATTTTAATCTTCATTAAACACTTCCCCCAAGTATGTTTCAAAAACCAATGCTTAAAATCTGTCAGTTTTATCTTCTACCCACAAAG
Organism: Malacoraja senta; assembly: GCA_038087875.1. NCBI lineage: Eukaryota > Metazoa > Chordata > Chondrichthyes > Rajiformes > Rajidae > Malacoraja > Malacoraja senta. The sequence goes on from CM075983.1 coordinate 34,322,183, forward strand.
TGAGAAATTCTTCAGCCAAGCTCATGAATTAATTAGATAGACACCAATACTGACCTTTCTGTACTGGGCCTCCTCCACTGCAAGAGTGAGGCCATATGCAAATATAAATAAAAACAGCACCTCATATTTCGCTTAGGCAGTTTACAACCCAGCAATATGACAGTTGATTTCTCTAATTTTAAGTAACTCCCACATTCCTTCCCCCACCCTAATTGTCCTACTAATTCCACTGTCCGCATCCTTGTAACGATCCCGCGATCATCTGTTGCCAGCCCTGTTTTGTTCTGGCCTTCTTTATCTTTCAGTCTGAAGAAGGGTTCTGACCCGAAACATCACCTATTCCTCTTCACCAGAGATGCTGCCTGACCCGCTGAGATATTTCAGAATGTTGTGTCTATTTTCAATATAAACCAGCGTCTACTGTTCTTTCCTACTGCAGATGAATTATTTCCTGTGTTAATATACAGATATTCTAAGACTCCCTTTTTCCCAGAGTCATGTCTGCTTACCTCCCTCTAATTTTAATGAATAAATAATTAATAAATGCAATATTGTATTAATAGGATAATCTGTTTAACACATATGTAAGTAGATTGATTTTGTTTGATAAAAATCAACATCAATTTTGAGTTATTTGCTTGATAAATTAGAAGCTAAATATTGACACAATTGCAGGATTACTGATCATTATATGAAATACTAGGTGCTGTTGGTTTGAAACAAAAGACAAAGTTGGGGTATTCACTGTCCCTAATGTTAAACTAGTGAGGGAATAACTGACAATCATGTGCAACATAAACAAAATGCGGAGTTTAGTCTTGATTAAGTCAAATTCAAAGTCAAAGTCAAAGTCAAATGTATTTGTCACATACACCAACGAAGGCAGAGTGAAATGAATTTGCCATGCAGTGATACACTTAAAAAATAGAACACATAATACACAATAGAGTTCAACACAAACATCCACCACAGCATTCCTCACTGCGGTGGAAGGCAACAAAGTTCAGCCAGTACTCCTCCCCCATTCATCCGTGGTCGGGGCCATAAACCCTCTGTAGTCACCGCTACGGATGGACGGATGTACAGGCACTCTCGTCGGGATGATCAAAATTCCAACATCGGGACAGTCAAACGCATTTCGCGGCTTGGAGCTCCCGAATCGACCAGTTTCCTACTGGAGACCACGGCTTCAGGATGTTACAGGCTGCAGGCCGGCGGTCGGAGCTCTTCTCCGGCGATCCCCGGCAAGGGATCCCAGACTCTGGATGGAAAGTCCACGCCACACCGTGGCTAGAGGCTTCGCAGACCACAGCCAGATGATGCCAAAGTCACCAGGCCAGCGATCAGAACACTCCTTTCTGGCGACCCATGGCACGGGTTCGCCCCCGCTCTGCGATGGAAAAGTCCACGCTGCGCCTGCTGTTGAAGCTCTGGGCCCGACTCCAGGAAAGGCCACTCCAATCCAAGCCGTTAGGCCGTGAGGGAGGCGGAGAAGCAACATGGAAAATGTCACCTCTCCGTCGAGGAAGTGACTGAAGAACTTGTTCCCCCTTTTCCCCCCCACATAAGACATACCGAGATATTAAGACATATTAGGGATAACAATTGCATTACTTGCAAGCTGAATAATTCAATTAAATTGTTTTTTTTGACACAGCTGAAATAATGCTTAGTGATCCATATTTAAGAACTTAAAAACCTGTTTAGAATTATTCTGCTTCACATCAGTGGAATGGCTAATTGACTCATCAGTGATGAGAAGCTTCCGATAGTTTCTCAAATGCATGGGGGGGATAAAAGCTGTGAAAATATGTGAAAAACATAATAATTTGTGAAACCTGCATATTTATTTGATCACTTTTACTGACACCTCAAATCTCATGTCACATTTAGTATTTTTGCAAAGGTAATTTGCTGCAACGTTCCAGAAAGCTCTAGTTTAGTTCAGCTTCTCCTCTACACTATCTTATAAAAATACTCCACAAAGAAATGAAATTAGACAGAAGACTGAGTTCTAAGGTGTAATAGACAAAAAATGGTCAATTAGGTAAGGCTTCACTGACACAATAAACCCTTGCAAAATGTGAATGTGTTGAATTCTTTAGTGCACATTTGCTGTTATTAAATTTCACATCAGCAATTGAGGCTTATAAAGTCATCTATACATCATGCAATGAACTTCATGTTTTTATTCTGCCTGTGGACTCCTGCACCGTTACAATGGTGTCTAATGCAAGCTTGAAGAGCAACATATCTGCTTTGGCACATTGCAATTTTCCAGACTCAGTATTAAATTCTACAAGTTTAGTATAAGAACTGGCCTGTCACAATTTGGCCCAGTTTTTTTAAATTTTTCTATTTATATAGTTTAGCCTGCTGGGCATGTCAAAGAGCCCAGATGTTATCAACGCATTACACAGACAAAGAAGCAAAATCTAATCCTAACTGCTCATCTATTGCTACATTAATTTCACCAATCGGAGATATTGCCTTTGTTCAACTCATCTGTCCTTCATATTTTCTGCTACTTATAATTAACTTGTTTTTTCTCTTTCCCAATTCTAAGAAAGGACTTGGACCTAAAAGGTATTTGTTTCTCGTTCCAAAGTGCTGCCTGACCTACTGAGTGTTTTCAGCATTTTATATTTTTATTTTGGATTTCCAGCATTTACATTTTTTTGATTATGTTTCTATTCTTGTTTATCAACATTGCATTGAAGTATTAAATACTTCAGTTTGCATATGATTATAGTTAATCAAGCAAATGGTAGAACATTAACTTTTTTTATTGCTATGACCAATATTTATTGTTCCACAAAGTCTGATTGGGGCAGAAAGTGGTAACCATTCTGAAGGATTCCCACCATCCAGGCCATTCACACTTCTTGCACCTATTGTCGGGCAGGAGGTACAGAAGCCTGAAGTCCCACATCGCCCAGTTTAGGAACAGTTACTTTCCTACAGCAATCAGGTTCTTGAAATAAACTCCACAACTTCAATCTGCCTTATGACCCTGTCCTACTTAGGAAATCTGAACGGAAACATCTGGGGACTTTGCGCCCCCCCCCCCCCCCCCCCAAAGTTTCCGTGCGGTTCCTGGAGGTTCCCGGAGGTTGAGGTGGTTGCCGGAGGTTGCAGGTAGACCTTCCACTACCTGCAACCTCCGGCAACCACCTTCAACTAGCATCGCAACTGGCTTCGACTAAAAAATTACCGATTTTTAAAACGGCAACCTATTTTTAGTCGCGGCCCGTTTTGAATTTTTTGAAGTAATCGCCGGAACATAGAAGAAGCGGAACCCACTTTCGACCATTAGGGAGACTGACAAAAACCTCCGGGAACCGCAAAGTGGGGCGCAAAGTCTCCAGAGGTTTCCGTTCAGGTTTCCTAAGTGGGACAGGGGCATTAGCAACATGATGGAGCACCATGTTGTACTCCCATGAACTTGTTTTATAATTGTGTATTTTTGCATTAATGTCTTTTTCTGGCACAGTTATTTTTTCACTGTCTTGTAGAATTTATGCGTGATTTGTATATAATGTATGTATCCTTTATGTTTACGTGTGCATTGTCTGAGTCTACATGCCTACGATGCTGCTGCAAGCAAAATGTTCATTGTACCTGTATATCACTATACATGTGCACATGACAATAAACTCAAGTTGACTTGATTTGACTTTAAATTTGATTGCACAGGATCCAGTCTCTGGATTTATCATCTGCAATTAGTCCATGTCTGTATAAGTCTGTGGACAATGCAATGGCATGATTTGTGGAACTGCACCATGCCGATCATGATTGTGAAGGTTTTCACATAGCTTTGTTGATTAATGCTGATATTTATTCCAGCTTTTGAATTATTTCTGATCACTATGAGGAAAAGATGTAAATCTAAATCACCTTGTTTCAGTCATCCTGCTGAACAGTAAAGTCCTTATCCAGATGTTAATTCATGAAATCGTACGATTCTCAGAATGGAAATGAAATGTGCCATGTTGCTGTATATCACTTAAGCCTTAAGGCAAACAGACAAAATTGTACATCTTTAGATATTTTGGCTGCAATATTTTGGGCTCCACTGTCATATATTGCTGCTTACTGACATTATCCAATGAAGAGGACTGAGTGAAATGAGCGATAAAAGACAAATTAAATAATTATCGTCAGACTTTGCTGGAGTGGTTGCTTTTGCTTTGCTCCTCGTATTTTAGGGTTTTTGTGTCACAGAGTTTATGGAAGTAATGGTACAGCCAGGACAAGAGGAAATTTGGCCTTTTGTGAAAAAGCCTTTTTTGCATTTTTGGCCTTTTTTGGTCAGAATGGACAAGTTAGGCCAAAGGGCCTGTTTCCGTGCTCTATGACTCTATGACTCTCACAAAGCACACAGCCATGATTTAGCTTGAAAGTATTATGTAAGCTGTGTTGGAAATTTATAACTGTGCCATTTGATGTCCTGATTGGTACCCCAGGCTTTCTGTATTGGATACTAAATAGTACAGGCATTGTGGATTATTGCATTGGACACGAGTTATTTCATTCATGTTTATCTGTGAGTTGGGTCTGGATAATGCTTTTTATAGGGTATTGACCCTCTACTCAAGGTGAAGGGTGAGAGGGACACCCCAACCCTGTCATCTATTTTTCAGATTTCCTCCTGCAAATTCAGGGAAGGGGTGAGAAAAATATATATAGGTTGAGTTAAATGACTCAATTTATGCATACACCAGAAGGCCTTTCATGTGAAAAGGTGTAACAATTATTGATTAGAAAATCTTTTATAAAATATCCCAAATTACCCAGATACTCCAGAAGCAATTGTAACATTTATTTACTTTCATAAATTTAGTGTTGTTAACTTCTCCATGGATTGTCACCTTGTCGTGGTGGAGAAGCTTGTGTGGTCCTGAGATCCTGAGAATGATGCCGTCTAGAGCTATGCTCCTGGTAGGGACACCCATGGCAGTAAGGTCGAGGGGGAGGACTCTGACAAAGAGCAATCCAACCAAGGCCTCAATGGTGGAACAGGCGGAGGATGATTGCTGACCTTAGTGGAGTGTCACAACGGCTGGGAAGGCGGATGAAGGCTGCAGCATAAATGAGTCTCCAGTCGTCTTGGACTCCATGCCACTGGATCCTGACCCAGATCCTGCACTAGTCTCCCCTCGTTAAACAAAGTCACTCACTGGCGTCCTCCAACTCTGGAGACACCCATGGTCAGCCATGACCAAAGGGGGCCTAAGAAGAAAGTGTTGTTAAGATGCAAACTTTCAGAGGGCACCAGGTGTAAATCATATGAAAGATTGGGTAACTACATCTTCTAATAGATGGACACAAAAAGCTGGAGTAACCCAACGGGATAGGCAGCATCTCTAGAGAGAAGGGTTGAATGGGTGACGTTTAGGGTCGAGACACAAAATGTCACCCATTCATTCCTTCTCTCCAGAGATGCTGCCTGTCCCGCTAAGCTACTTCAGCTTTTTGTGTCTATCTTTGGTTTAAAGCAGCATCTGCAGTTCCTTCCTACACATTACATCTTCTAATAGTTATTGGCTTCACAATGATAGCTTCGTAGACATAATTAAGTGATTAAGTTGACACTCACTGATTTTTAATTCGTAGTGCAGAGTCATAGTCATAGAGTCAAAGAGTGATACAGTGTGGAAACAAGCCCTTCAGCCCAACTTGCCCACACCGGTCAACATGTCCCAGCTACACTAGTCCCACCTGCCTGCGTTAGGTCCATGTACCTCCAAACCTGTCCTATCCATGTATCTGTCTAATGGGCCTGTCCCACTTAGGTGATGTTTTAGGCGACGGCAGGTGACTAGTCTGTCGCCACATGGTCACCCACCGGGGTGATGCCTGTATGGTCGTGAGTAGTCTCCTCAGTCGCCCAAAGAGTCACAGTGTTTTACTGGTTGCCGCTGGATTTTGAAATGTTCAAAAAAATTTGCCGACAGTCGGCAACAGTGGGTTTGATGCCTTTGAGCATAGCTTGACGTCTCATGATGTAGGTGCTGTCATAGGTTGTTGCCAGGATGACGTAGGTTGTCACCGGAACTGACTTCAGTGAATTCCATTGGCGACTACCTACGTCAACCTACGTCAACCGGCGACAGGCACTAGCGACTGAATTGTCTTCAGTTGTCTTCAGTTGTCACCGACAGGGTCGTAGCTTGTCACGGGTGGACGTAGGTTGACTTCAGTTGTCGTAGGTTATCGCCTGTGTGGTCGTAGGTTGTCATAGATGTGGTCATAGGTGGATGTCCTAATGGGTCGCCGGTTGTCGGTAGCTTGCTGTAGCTTGACGTCGACTAGGTGGTAGGTTGTTGTAGCTTGTCGTAGACATTGTTGTAGGAGGGGTCCAATCGCTGGTTTTTCGGCGACCTGCTATGACTATGACAGTCGCCGGCTGTCGCCTAAAAAATCGCCTAAGAGGACAGGCCCTTAACAGTTTCTTAAATGTTGGGATAGTCCCAGCCTCAACTATCTCCTCTCGCAGCTTGTTCCATACACCCGCCACCCTTTGTGTGGAAAAGTTACCCCTCAGATTCCTATTAAATCTTTTCCTCTTCACCTTAAACCTATGGCCTCTGGTCCTCGATTCACCTACTCCAGTCAAGAGACTCGGTGCATCTACCCAATCTATTCCTCTCATGAATTTAGTAGTATTTAGACTACTCAAAATGAGACTAAGAACTCTGAAGGCACAACAAATTTAAGGTGTAAAGTTTTAAATGGATATGAAAGAAGTTTAAACTATATGGATCAATCTGGCAGAATAAGCAAATATTGTGTAAATTATGTGATAGATTGAGAGGATTCATAGTATCCGGCTTTTGTCAGCTGCCCTCATTATACTAATTAAAATGAATGCTGTAGCCAACTACAGAATCTGGGTCAACCATAGTAAGCATTATTCCTTACTTCATTGCAACTTTGCATTAGAAGAATTCTTGTCGAGTTTTCCCCATTTTGCCATATAAGTTACTCTTTGCGGTTTCAAATCTTCCCAGCTTCTTTGGAGTGAATGACTAAATGAGTGCACATGTTCCTCAGAAGAGCATTATTTGTTGTGGCTGTAAAAGGCTGTGTTTATATAACTACGTAGGTGGTGAAGGCTGCCGAAAAGACAAATTTGGAAATATGTAACTAGATAGTATCGGCAGCTCATTTATCAATATTACAGTGAAGATAGGGAGAAATGTTTCCAGGAAGAATTGCCTGCGGAATGACTGCTATGCTGGAGATTAATCTTCTCTCCTCTGGTTGAGGGCTTGTGCTCTTGCCATTACTGTAATTCTCTTTCCTGCAAGCAACAAAAACAACGATCAGAAGCTGTGGACCATAATTGAAGCATCAATGCACTCCATCCATAGATAACAAACAGGGGTCATATTATCACAGAGCACAGGTGGTTTAAAAGACAAGAAAACTGCAAATTATTTATATTCTCTTTAACAAAGAGAAGCAACCCTACATCCTTCTCCCACCCCTGACTTATCCCATGGTTCTGGTAATTACTGGATCATTAAAAACTCTCAACTTTAATTTATTAAGAAAATAATTCAGCATCATCCTTTACCAATAATTCACATAATTTTTGTGGAAAGCTCCAAATTGAAATTCCAAATCACTTTTGAGGTCCATTCATATGTAACATGCATTATTGTAACTAGTTTTAAAAAGTAACAGTGTTTATCATGTAATTGAAGGCACAAATGGTGGAATTTGTTAATGGTTTAGTTTCCGTTCATTTTACTTTGAAATAACATCAAGCAGATAATGAGTATATGAGGATTATTGAAAATACTGGGAATTATGATGTTAATGTATGTTTACTTGTGCGTTATTGTGTGCATATATGGAGTATTGTGTTTTGTTTTGGTCACCCTGCTATGGGAAGGCTGTCATTAAGCTGGAAAGAGTGCAGAGAAGATTTACGAGGTTGTTGCCAGGACTTGAGGGGCTGACCCATAGTGATAGGTGAGAACTTGGGGCTCAGCTAGAACTTGGGGGTCATGTTGTCAACCTCCCCGTGGTGAGCCCTGTCAACTGTCATTCGAACGACAACAGAGACAGCTTGGCGCCAACCAAGCATGCGCCCTTTTTAGGGCGGGCACCTACGGATGTTGAACCGGATGGCATCAGCCTGCTGCAGAATTCTGCTGCCTCAAACGCAAGAAGAAGAAGCTGGAACTTTATTGCTTGAAGCACAGGAGGCTGAGGGGTGATCTTAAAGAGGTGTATTAAATAATGAGGGGAATATATAGGGTAAATGTACAGTATTTTACCCAGAGTAGGGGAATTAAGATCTAGAGAAAATAGATTTGTTGAGGAAGGATTTAATGGGAACCTGAGGGGCAACTTTTTCACACAAAGGGAGTGGGTATATGGAACAAACTGCCAGAGGAGGTAGTTGAGGTAGATGCTATTGGGCCAAACACAGGCAGGTGGGACTATCGTAGATAGGCATCTTGGTCAGCATGGATACGTTTCTGTGCAAGGTAACTATATGACTCTATATACAAATTAAACTTCAATGTGATTGCATTTAATGTATAATCAATCACTCGTACAATGAATCACAAGTGATTTAATGAATGTTAAAACTATAATACCATCCAGTGTTTCTTAAAATGATTTTGAATGTTGTTGGTCACCTCTTTGTAACAGTGAAACAGATCACTTGGCCTAATAGATTTCTATTGATGTTTACCGAACACCTTTCTTCACTTTATCTCACGCCATCCTATACCTTTCTGCCTCATGTAATTAGTTTGCAACCTGTTAAATAAATATGCTGCTTAAATTAAAATATCCCCTTCAGGCCAATAAAACAGATTTTGGAAAGCAAAATTCAGTAGACATAGGCAATCTGAAATCAAGCAGAAAATGGATGAATTGTTCTGAAGAAAGGCCATTGATCCAGTTAAAGTTAAGTTTGTTTCTTCCTCCATAAGGTATTTCCAGAGATATTGGGGCCATATTGAGAAGCAGTGAGCTGAGTGTTCACACCATCTTTACATGAACTTAATCTGAGTAATTGTTTGTGGGAAATCTGGTAGGGATTATTGCAGCGAGATACTATGCGTTGAAATGTCTACTAATGTAAAGAAACTTCACCTGGTATGTATATTCAAAATCTTGGACCATTGGATCATTGAAGTCCGGACACCTGAATTTTGTAAAGTCAGGAATGAGTTCATATGGGATGGAGAAGGAGGAATGGGGAGATGGTAGATTGCAGGGGATAGTGCATGTAATGGTGGGGTGGGAGATTGATGGATGGAGAGTGGGGTGGTTATGTGAGATGTTAAATCGGCTGAATTACTGTATACCGAGGCCCGTTCAGCAGTGCATTCCTAAAACATTGGTATCCTGAAAGTGCTCAGAGTAAGTCCTCTCCCAGGACAATTTAGATACATAGATACATAGAAAATATGTGCAGGAGTAGGCCATTCGGCCCTTCGAGCCTGCACTGCCATTCAATATGATCATGGCTGATCATCCAACTCAGTATCCCGTACCTGCCTTCTCTCCATACCCCCTGATCCCTTTAGCCACAAGGGCCACATCTAACTCCCTCTTAAATATAGCCAATGAACTGGCCTCAACTACCCTCTGTGGCAGAGAGTTCCAGAGATTCACCACTCTCTGCGTGAAAAAGTTTTTTCTCATCTCGGTCTTAAAGGATTTCCCCCTTATCCTTAAGCTGTGACCCCTTGTCCTGGACTTCCCCAACATCGGGAACAATCTTCCTGCATCTAGCCTGTCCAACCCCAAAAGAATTTTGTACGTTTCTATAAGATCCCCTCTCAATCTCCTAAATTCTAGCGAGTATAAGCCAAGTCTATCCAGTCTTTCTTCGTATGAAAGTCCTGACATCCCAGGAATCAGTCTGGTGAACCTTCTCTGCACTCCCTCTATGGCTATAATGTCCTTCCTCAGATTTGGAGACCAAAACTGTACGCAATACTCCAGGTGTGGTCTCACCAAGACCATGTACAACTGCAGTAGAACCTCCCTGCTCCTATACTCAAATCCTTTTGCTATGAAAGCTAACATACCATTCGCTTTCTTCACTGCCTGCTGCACCTGCATGCCTACTTTCAATGACTGGTGTACCATGACACCCAGGTCTCGCTGCATCTCCCCATTTCCTAATCGGCCACCATTTAGATAATAGTCTTCTTTTCTGTTTTTGCCACCAAAGTGGATAACCTCACATTTATCCACATTATACTGCGTCTGCCAAACATTTGCCCACTCACCCAGCCTATCCAAGTCAACTTGCAGTCTCCTAGCATCCTCCTCACAGCTAACACAGCCCCCCAGCTTAGTGTCATCCGCAAACTTGGAAATGTTGCCTTAATTCCCTCATCCAGGTCATTAATATAAATTGTGAATAGCTGGGGTCCCAGCACTGAGCCTTGCGGTACCCCACTAGTCACTGCCTGCCATTGTGAAAAGGACCCGTTTACTCCTACTCTTTGCTTCCTGTTTGCCAGCCAATTCTCTATCCACATCAATACTGAACCCCCAATACCGTGTGCTTTAAGTTTGTATACTAATCTCTTATGTGGTACCTTGTCGAAAGCCTTCTGAAAGTCCAGATACAACACATCCACTGGTTCTCCCCTATCCACTCTATTAGTTACATCCTCGAAAAATTCTATAAGATTCGTCAGACACGATTTACCTTTCGTAAATCCATGCTGACTTTGTCCAATGATTTCACCACTTTCCAAATGTGCTGCTATCCCATCTTTAATAACTGACTCTAGCAGTTTCCCCACTACCGATGTTAGACTAACTGGTCTGTAATTCCCTGTTTTCTCTCTCCCTCCCTTCTTAAAAAGTGGGGTTATGTTTGCTACCCTCCAATCCTCTGGAACTACTCCAGAATCTAAAGAGTTTTGAAAAATTATCACTAATGCTTCCACTATTTCTGGAGCTACTTCCTTAAGTACTCTGGGATGCAGCCTATCTGACCCTGGTGATTTATCGGCCTTTAATCCATTCAATTTACCCAACACCACTTCCCGACTAACCTGGATTTCACTCAGTTCCTCCATCTCCTTTGACCCGCAGCCCCCTGCTATTTCTGGCAGATTATTTATGTCTTCCTTAGTGAAGACGGAACCAAAGTAGTTATTCAATTGGTCCGCCATATCCTTGTTCCCCATGATCAATTCACCTGTTTTTGACTGCAAGGGACGTACATTTGTTTTAACTAATCTCTTTCTCTTCACATATCTATAAAAACGTTTGCAGTCAGTTTTTATGTTCCCTGCCAGTTTTCTTTCATAATCTATTTTCCCTTTCCTAATTAAGCCCTTTGTCCTCCTCTGCTGGTCTCTGAATTTCTGCCAGTCCTCTGGTATGCTGCTTTTTCTGGCTAATTTGTACGCATCATCTTTTGCTTTGATACTATCCCTGATTTCCCTTGTTATCCACGGATGCACTACCTTCCCTGATTTATTCTTTTGCCAAACTGGGATGAACAATTTTTGTAGTTCATCCATGCAGTCTTTAAATGCCTTCCATTGCATATCCACCATCAACCCTTTTAGAACTAATTGCCAGTCAATCTTGGCCAATTCACGTCTCATACCCTCAAAGTTACCTTTCTTTAAGTTCAGAACCGTTGTTTCTGAATTAGCAATGTCACTCTCCATCCTAATGAAGAACTCAACCATATTATGGACACTCTTGCCCAAGGGGGCACGCACAACAGGACTGCTAACTAACCCTTCCTCATTACTCAATACCCAGTCTAGAATAGCCTGCTCTCTCGTTGGTTCCTCTACATGTTGGTTTAGATAACTATCCCGCATACATTCCAAGAAATCATCTTCCTCAGCACCCCTGCCAATTTGATTCACCCAATCTATATGTGAATTTAGTTCACAAAGTTGTAAAAGGAATGTTGTAAGAGCAAAGATACAACTGATATGGATGAAATTCAAGAAGGTGTTTGAATCAATATCCAGAGCAATGCAAGATAATCCAGAAATGGTCATGATCACATTTCTCTCCAGTTAAGACTTTTTTCAAATAGTCACATTGAAATTAACAACATTCTTTGATTGCATCTTGTGGTTGATTGTTCCTTGGAGAGATATTGCAAATCAATATAAATGTATTAAAAAGATTACGATCCTACAATAAAATTTAAACCCAAACATTAATCCATCTGTCTACACATTTCTTAACACTAATATCGAAAAAATTGAAAGCCAACATTAAAAAGGTCTAAATGAATGATTACTAAACTACCTCCTGATTTGATGTAAGTCCCATGCTGCAGAACTTCCAGTCTGACTAAACTGGCAAAGTTCTACAGCTTGGGACCAAGGCCTGTTTCCCAGTAGCAAACGGTTAGAGGCCACTTTTGACATCCTGTATCCACATACATTTAAATTCTGAAGTCATCACTTATGCCGGCAAGTGATGATAACTGATGATAGTTCTGCAAAACCTAGGCTAACATCAACTCTTTGTATATCATTTCTGACTCGGTAATTTCTTCCACCCATGTAGGATCTCTGCTTTCCTCTAATACTGGCATGTTGATCAGTTGGAATGTAATTATTCCACCACCTTGGCTCTATTTTCAGCAACCAAGGCTCTGATGTTTGATTCCTTCCCTAGACATGTATCTTCTTTAAAAGATGCTGCTCACAACCAACCACTGTGCCCCAATATCTCTATTGGTGGCTTGTTGCCAACCTTCATTTTTAACAATATAATCAGAGCAGAGGTACCAAAAAGCAAATTGATGTTGTTCAGGTTGATCATTTATAATCATCAATCACCTTTACCTTGACAATCTTAACAATTTTATCATTAGCCCTGGTGATAATCCTTAACCACAAGTATTAAATCTAAAGCAGTGCCACTTCCTAAGATATGACTAATTAGAATGCTAGTCCTCCTCCATAACCTCATTCCACCAGAAAGAATAATCAGATAGTGACATTGTCTCCTCAAGCAGCATTCTGTTCTGACTTCATACAAAAGGTTATGTATTGCTGTAATCCACCAAGCCAATTATTTTAACTTGAGTCGACTTGTTCCCTCTACATCAGCATGCAAGGAACCTTCTGGGCATTCCAGACAATACAAATGATTACTCAGTTATCAATTGTTATTAGAGGTTCACATGTGAAAAACCTATTTGGAAATGGCCTACTTTAGAAATGGTTGCTTTTATTTTATTTTTGCTTTCCACAGGAGTTTCTACTTCCACATCAATGAAAATTATCCAGTTATAAAATTATAACATGTTCGTGTTGGAACAAATTACCAAATATCAGTCTGAAGTAACAAATGTGTGGAGAAAAATTATTCTTATTTTCTGCACTGACAACATAAATGTGTTCTCTTACATTGCTTTCATGGTGTCACTAATCATGTCAACTGAAGCAATTGTTCCCCAAAATTGCTTTTGTCTGTCTATTAACAAAGAGCATTTGTGGAATCTGCAGTCGTGTCAGACAGTTCACTCTACTGTGGTACTTCTCAGTAATTGAGATGTGAGTTACACATCAGATGTGATTTCTCTCAACAACCATATGCATTTATATAGCTTCTTTAATATAATAGAAACCACTCTTTTAAGATCACTTTGCTCTTCCAGCAATGCAGCTCTGAACATAAAAAACATTTTGCCAGATCATTATCAAACAAAATCTGACACTGAACCAAGTTGAAATATATGGGCAAGTGACCAAACGTGGATAAAGAGGCGATGTTTTAAGGATCTGAAAAGGGAGAGAGAAAGAGAGAATGAAGGATCTACGAGAGAAAATGCCAAATTTAAATGCTTTAGAGCAAGTCAAGTCAAGTCACATTTATTTATATCGCACATTTAAAAAACAACTCTCGTTGGCCAAAGCGCTTTACATTTGTATAAGAATAGTATAACAAACAAACAAACTACATACATATAGCCCTCGCTCAGAGGACGTCAAGAAAGGCTTGGGAATACAGATGGGTTTTTAGTCTCGACTTAAAGGAGTCGATGGAGGGGGCAGTTCAGATGGGAAGGGGGATGCTGTTCCACAGTCTAGGAGCTGCAACCGCAAAGGCGCGGTCGCCCCTGAGCTTATGCCGAGACCGCGGGATATTCAGCAACCCCAAGTCGGCCGATCCGAGGGACCTGGAGGTGGTGTGGTGGGTGAGCAGATTTTTAATGTAGGTGGGGGCAAGCCCATTGAGGGCTTTGTAGACATGAAAGAGGATCTTGAAATTTATTCGGAACCGCACAGGGAGCCAGTGGAGAGAGGCCAGGATTGGGGTGATGTGGTCCCTTTTTCGGGTGCCCGTCAGGAGTCTCGCTGCGGCGTTTTGGACCAGTTGCAGGCGGGACAGGGAAGATTGGCTGATGCAGACATCAATAAGGCAGTGATTTTAGTTATATGCTTAAAATGCTTTAGAAGTTAACGCTGGAGGTGCAACATGTTATTAAAGGTTCAGAGAAGGTTACCGGAGAAGTATAGTAGATGAGGCCCAGGAGAGACCTAGACATTGGGAGGACTCGATGGGAAGACTATTCAGATAAGTGAGCATGAAAATTCAGGGACATGTTTCTCCACACACATCTTATACAAGCTATTGTAAATCCACTGGAAATCACACAGAGCTGAATGATATTTGTCATGTCTAGAGTCAAGAATGTTTAATTGTCATATGTACTGGAATTAGAACAATCAAATAATTATGTGCTGCAGTTTCACAAGACCATTATTGCAATAATACACAAATATAGTAATCAATAATACAACAAATTAATAATCAACAATGCTAGATGGTAGTGCATAATAGTGAAAACTGATGTACATAGCACAACCAAAACAAAGTCCATAGTAGATCATAGTTGCTGAAATAGGGTTATGGTTATTGTGCAGTATTCAGAAGCCTGATGGTTGCTGGGAATAAGCTATTTATTAACCTGGAGGTCACGGTTCTCAGTCTCTTGTATCTTCTTCCCAATGATAGCAGTGAAATGAGAACATGACCAGAATGATGTGGATCTTTGAGCTGCCTTTTTGGGGCAGTATATCCTGTAGATCCCTTCGATGGTGGGAGATCATTATCGTGATTGTTCATGTAAGTGGAATGTCTTCCACTTTCTGTAGCCTTTGTTGTTCCTGTGTATTTGAGTTACTGAATCAAGCAATGATGCCACCAGTAAGTATGCTTTTGTACATCTGTAGGTATATTCAGCAATATACCAAATCTCTTCAATTTCCTGAGAGAGTAGAGGAGTCAATGAGCTTTATCATTGCATCAAGGACAGATCTTTAGTGATATGCACATCAGGAACTTGAAGCCATAGATTCTGTTCACCGGCATCCATTGATAAATATAGAGTTGTGGATCCTCAACTTTCCCTTCCTGCAGTCAACAAACAGCTCCTTGGTCTTGCTAACATTGAGAGCAAAATTATTATTCTGGCACTAATCAATCAGATATTCAATCTCTCTCATGTATCCTGATGTGTTGGCCAACAACTGTGGTATTGTCAATGAATTTAAAAATAGTATTGGAGCTGTGTCTGGCTACACATGAGTATGGCCAGAGCTCATAGATTTGATGCACTCCTGTGTTGATGGTCATCAAGGAGGAAATGCCTTGGTCAATTCATACTGACTGTAGTCTGCAAATGAAGAAGTTGAATGCCCAATTGCATATGGATGAGCATTGACACAATCACTCTGAGTTTGATGATAAGTTTAGAAGAGATTATGGTGTTGAGCGTGAGCTGTAGCCTCACATATGTGTTCTGTGTGTTCAGGTGGTCCAGTGCAGAGTAGAAAACCAATGACATTGCATCCCCTGTTAATTTATTGTATTGGGTCCAGGTCCTTACTAAGGCAGAAGTTTATTTGCATCACAACCAAAGCATTTGATCACCATGGATGTGAATGCGATCAGCCAGTAGTTATTGAGGTTTATCTCCATGCTCTTGGACACCGATATTATGAATGTCTTTTTAAAGCAGGTAGGGACCTCAGACCTTAATAATGAAAGGTTGAATTTGTCCGCGGATGCACCAGCCAGTATCTGCAGCTGCCTGGCATGACTGAGCTGAGCAATGTAAGATGCTTAAACCTTAACATATTCTTATTATAGCCGAATACATAGAACATTCTTCCTTCCCAGTGGCATAAGCATATTACAAAATGTAGAGATGACAAGAAGTACAAGTATTAACCGTAAATTTTGACAGGATAAAGCCAACGTATATACTTGGATGTGTTAAAGAAGGAACTGCAGATGCTGGAAAATCGAAGGTACACAAAAATGCTGGAGAAACTCAGCGGGTGCAGCAGCATGTATGGAGCGAAGGAAATAGGCAACGTTTCGGGCCGAAACCCTTCTTCAGACTGATAGGGGGTGGGGAGAAGAAAGGAAAAAAGGAAAAAGGCGGAGGAGGAGCCTGAGGGCTGGGGGAGGGGAGGAGACAACCAGAGGGCTGATGAATGGGAGGGGACAGCAAGGGCTAGCAGAATTGGGAGAATTCAATGTTCAAGCCCCCAGGATGTAGACTGCCCAAGCGGAATATGAGGTGCATTTCCTCCAATTTACGGTGTTGCTCGCTGTGGCCATGGAGGAGACCCAGGACAGAGAGGTCAGATACGGAATGGGAGGGGGAGTTGAAGTGCTGAGCCACCGGGAGGTCAAGTTGGTTAATGCGGACCGACCGGAGGTGTTCGGCGAAACGATCGCCAAGCCTCCGCTTCGTCTCACCGATGTAGATCAGCTGGCATCTAGAGCAGCGGATGCAATAGATGAGGTTGGAGGAGATGCAGGTGAACCTCTGTCGCACCTGGAACGACTGCTTGGGTCCTTGAATGGAGTCGAGGGGGGAGGTGAAGGGACAAGTGCTGCATCTCTTGCGGTTGCAAGGGAAAGTACCAGGGGAGGGGGTGGTATGGGAGGGAAGGGATGAATTGACAAGGGAGTTACAGAGGGAGCGGTCTTTGCGGAAGGCAGACATGGGGGGAGATGGGAAGATGTGGCGAGTGGTGGGGTCACGTTGGAGGTGGCGAAACTGACGGAGGATCACTTGTTGTATGTGACGGCTGGTGGGGTGAAAGGTGAGGACTAGGGGGACTCTGCCCTTGTTGTGAGTGGGGGGATGGGGAGAGAGAGCAGTGTTGCGGGGTATGGCAGAGACCCTGGTGCGAGCCTCATATATGGTGGAGGAGGGGAACCCCCGTTCCCTGAAGAATGAGGACATTTCAGATGCCCTGGTGTGTACTTGGATGTGATGCGTTTTTAATGCCTGTGAACTATATGATAATGCACAAGATGCATTACATTTCTTCAAGTCAAGTGGGTGATATGAGTTTGAACTACTACTTCTGAGGTAGAATAATATTTACTCTCTATCCTAACCTGGTCCCTACACATTTATGCAAATCAAGTAAGCACATCAACATATTTACTTTCTTTAGCACCTTGCATGCCATGAGATTCTCTCAAACCTTCACAAATGTCCAGACCCCTGAACTAATCACCTCCTTCAAACCTTTTTCCCAGTGGTGTTGCTACATACTCTTAACTCTCCTTATTCCGTTATTCAGTTGTGGCACGTTAGTTATGTTTTGCACTACCACAGTGTGCATTACAGTTTTTGCACCATTCTGCAGGTTTGCATTAATTGCTGTAGTCATTGTATTAATCACTATCATGAATATTGCCTTCTCAATGCAAAAAGGGAATTTCAATAACTCTGTACATGACATTAAATTAATTTGAATTTGAATCTTACGGTGAATGCTGACACAAAAAACATATTGGAAGCCAGTGACATGTAATAATCTGCAGATTGTTGGGGTTTGCAACATGTGCTGCGATCTTAATGCCCCCTTGTGGGTATGCACAAATAGAAAACAGTTTCTTCCACAGAGTTGCATGTTTTATGTGCTGAATTAATTGTTTTTATTTGTTGCTTCAATGCATTGAGCAATGACATTATGTAAATTGGTGATGAAGGTAAAATAAAATTAATTAGAACTTTCCTTTGTTTCAAAAATAGACACAAAATGCTGGAGTAATTCGGAGAGTCAAGCAGAATCTCTGGAGAAGATTGATAGGTGACGTTTCGGGTTGGGACAGTAGGGAGAAAACTAGAAGGGAAGTGGGGGCAGGACAAAGCCTGGCAAGTAATGGGTAGGAGGCAAAGCCTGGCAAGGGGTGGGTAGCAGGTTAATTGGCAGATGTGTGGACAATGGATAGACATGGGAAGAAGACAAAGGCTGTGAGATGGAGAGGAGAGGCACAAAATGTGAAACCAGAAGAAAGGCTATAGGTGGAAGGGGATGAGGGAAGAGTAAACGGTTGTAGGTTAACTGAAATTGGTGAATTCAATGTTCATACTGTTGTATTGTTAGCTATCCAAAAGGAATATGAGCTACTGTTCCTCCAGTTTGTGTCTGGCCTCACTCTGGCAGTGGAAGAGGCACAGGACAGAAAGATTGGTACGGGAATGGGAAAGGTAGTTAAAATGGTTGGCAACAGGGAGATCCAGCAGGCCTTGGTAGACTGAGAGCATGCGTTCAGCGAAACGGTCACCTAGTCTACTTTTGGTCACATCAAATCATTTGCATATTAATGATTTGGAAGAGGGAATTGAAGGCTTTGTGTCCAAGATTGCGGATGATACTAAAATAGGTGGAGGGGCAGGTAGTGCAGAGAAAGCAGGGACTCTGCAGAAGGACTTGGACAGGTTGGGAGAGTGGGCAGAGAAGTGGCAGATAGAATATAATGTAGCAGTGTGGAGTTATGCATTTTGGTAGTAGGGATAAAGGCATAGACTAGTTTCTAAATGTGGAGGGAATCCAGAAATCGGAGGTGCAAAGGGACTTCGGAGCACTGGTGCACGATTCCTAAAAAGTTCATCTGCAAGTCAAATCGTTGGTAAAAAAGGCAAACACAATGCTAGCATTTATTTCAAGAGGGCTAGCATACAAAAACAGGGGTGTAATTCCGAGGCTTTAGTCAGTCCACATTTGGAGTATTGTGGGCAATTTTGGACACCATATATGAGGAAGGATATGCTGGCCCTGGAAAGGGTTTAGAGGAGCTTTACATGAAATGATCTCAGAAATGAGTGGGTTAACATGATGGACGTTTGATGGCACTGGGCCGGTATTGGCTGGAGTTTAGAAGAATGTAGGAGGACCTCATTGATATGTACCAAATATAGAAAGGCTTGGATAGAGTGGATGTGGAGATGATGTTTCCACTAGTGAGAGAGTCTAAGACTAGAAGTCAGAGCCTCATAATTAAAGGACATTCCTTTAGGAAGGAGATGAGAAGGAATTACTTTAGTTAGAGGGTGGTGAATCTGTGGAATTCTTTGCTGCAGAAGAAGCCTATAGAGGCCAAGTCAATGGATATTTTTAAACCAGAGATAGATAGATTATTGATTAGAACGGGTGTCAGGGGTTATGGGGAAAGGCAGGAGAATGGGGTTAGGGAGAGCGATAGGTCAGCTATGATTGAATGGCGGAGTAGACTTGATAGTCCAAATGGCCTAATTCTGCTCCTATCACTTATGACCTTATCATCTATATAATTAAAAGTCTAAACTTAACCACTTCCTGTTTGCACTGTATATTGATTTTAGAAAACACGCTATCACTTACAGCTGTGATTTTTGGCCATCTTAGTCAGAATCCCCCTCGGCTGCGCAGGGCCAGAGGATTTTTCCCATCGATGAAAAATAAAAGACTTATTAATGTTTTAAAAATGTTGAGATTCTCTCTCCTGTCAATCACGCCATGGAGGCCACGCCCCTTCTGGTGGGAGGGGGAGGGACTCTAAAACCAGGAGGTGTGGATATGCCTCAGTCGCTGCAAGATGGGGGAGGGAGAGGCCACGACTCTCAGAGCTGTGAATAACACTGAACACATGTCTACTAAACAGTGAGTGTGGTTTTATGTGGTTTAATGTGGTTTATTACCACTCATACACATATAAAGATGCAACATATCTTTATTAAACACTTATTGCATTGGATATGCAGTATGTTACATGTCCGAGCTGCTACATCTACTGCCTGACGTAGGCAAGTTCTTAATATTATAATGCATGTACTAGGCGGGGCTACTACTAACAAGCACTATGATTGGCTAGCATTCTATAGTCGATCTACATTTCTTGTAGAGAATAAAAGAAACTACGGTGCCTTAAACAATATACCAAAGAATATGCTAGCAAGATTAAACAAAATCGGTATATCTAACGGGTGGCCTGCAAACCCGTCCAGCCCTCGTGCGGTAGGAGACCGCTTCACCTTTTTTCGCCAGAGAAAAAAATGGGATTCGGGAGTGGGGACACTACCGGCGACCCGGCGGGCCTGGCGGAAGTAGCCATAGGCAAGCCAGATGCAAACCGATGCGGGGAACCCGCGGCAGCAATAACGGCTGGTTGTGGAGTAGCTGGAACTGGTGTTGGAGCGAACACGGGAGGCGGGGCATCAGGACCTGTAGTTGCAGGATGCGGTTCCTTCACTGGATGGATATGTTGATGGTTGTGTCTGTAGATGACTCCGTCCACTTAGACCAGGTACGAACGTGGTTCTTTGGATGGGCCGTAAATAGTTGTTCCATGGTGCGCTGAAAGACTTCGCTGACGGAGTTGATGCCGAAGGGCATCCTCAAAAATTTGAAACAACCAAAGGGTGTGCCAAAAGTAGTCCGGTTGGATGATTCTAGATCTAGTGGAATCTGCCAAAAGGAGCTTTTGGCATCCAGGACAGAGAACACTGCTGCGTTTCCAATCTGCGCAGCGACATCTCCTGTGGTTCTCATTGGGTAGTGGGGGTGCTTGATTGCAGTATTCAGATCTCTGGGATTGATGCTGATGCGTATCTCTTCTTTGCTTTTCTTAGTTGCAACGATCATGGTTGAAACCCAAACAGACGGGTCGGCAACTTCAGCAATAACTCCCATTGAGACCATGCGTTTTAGTTCATTGTGTATTATTTTGCGCATGGCATGTGGAACGCGATGTGGTGCCCGGAATACAGGTGTGAGTGTAGGATCCACAGTGATTCGATACTTAACAGGCAACTTGCCAAGTCTGTCATTAACCCAGTCTTTGTTCTGGGAGAGCAGTTGCTGTGCTGGCTCATCAGTGAGGCATAGTTTGTGGACTGCATGTCCAAAATACACCAGGCCTAGGTTGTGGCATGCATTGATACCAAGCAGAGTCTCCAAGTTTGATTTTATAATGCAAAACTGCAGGGTGCACGTCTGTTCGTCTACCGTGCACTTTAAATCAGCCTTTCCCACTGGATGCAAAACCTCTCCCCCATAAGCCCGGAGCGTGGAGGAGTCCTTATGCTTTCGTTCGGCATTTCGAATTTTGTTAAACTCCCTTATCGACATGACGTTGACCTTTGCCCCTATATCCATTTTGGTGAGCAGGGGTCTGTTATTTATGAACACAGTCACTTCAGGGTCAAGAAGCTCATTAGCAGATGGTAGGAGGGAGTGAATAGCAGGGCTGCTATCAGCAGTGTCTGAACAGTGCTCGTTGCAGGATGTTTCGAGCTCTTGGGAGCCAGCATCTGAGAACTCTTGTTGAAGCAGGTGCAAGTTTGTCCTTGAAGTATCAGCAGTCCCACGGGAACTACAAGATTTCGCAAAGTGATTTGGCTTTTTACAATGATTGCAGGTCTTTCCGTAAGCTACACAGAACTGGCGAACCCTCGCATGAAAATAGTTGCAATTCTGACATAGCGTGTCAGGCACATTAGGGGCTTTGTGGGAGGAATAGTTAGTAGGATTGATGTTGTGTTGCTGTCATGGTCTGAAAGAGATAGGATCAGCACGTGGTTCAGTAACTTCTGAAATACGACACGAGTGAATCGCTTGGGCAAGTTAGTTCAGTGTTGAGAAGGAGCTCAGCCCTCAGTTTACTATTGATCATGCCACCCACAAGCTTATCTCTCACAAGTTCATTCGTCAACTCACCAAAATGACAGCACGCAGCCATGTGTTTTAAACCGCTGATGAATCGTTCAACTGATAAAATAAAAGTATCCCGGTAAACTTAGTCCGAGTCACTTATCTGACACCATGTAATGAACTGTATAAAGATACACGTATAAAGATACAACATATCTTTATTAAACACTTACAGCATTGGATATGCAGTACGTTACATGTCCGAGCTGCTACATCTACTGCCTGACGTAGGCGAGTTCTTAATATTATAAAGCATGTACTAGGCGGGGCTACTACTAACAAGCACTAACAAGTTTACTATCGATCATGCCCCCCACAAGCTTATCTCTCACAAGTTCATTCGTCAACTCACCAAAATGACAGCACGCAGCCATGTGTTTTAAACCGCTGATGAATCGTTCAACTGATAAAATAAAAGTATCCCGGTAAACTTAGTCCGAGTCACGTATCTGACACCATGTAATGAACTGTATAAAGATGCACGTATAAAGATACAACATATCTTTATTAAACACTTACAGCATTGGATATGCAGTACGTTACATGTCTGAGCTGCTACATCTACTGCCTGACGTAGGCAAGTTCTTAATATTATAAAGCATGTACTAGGTGAGGCTACTACTAACAAGCACTATGATTGGCTAGCATGCTATAGCCGATCTACAATTTGGAATGGTGTTTGGAAGGAATAAATGTGTTTATGTGCCTCTAAACTGTGCCTCTCAACTGTGCGGCTATTGGAATTGTGTGGCTAATTGGATATGTGTGGCTAATTGGAAATGTGTGGCTAATTGGAAATGTGTGGCTAATTGGAAATGTGTGGCTATTAAAGTGTTGTGGCTATTAAAGTGTTGTGGCTATAGAAAAGTGGTGTGGTTATAGAAAAGTGGTGTGGCTATGGAAAAGTGGTGTGGCTATAGAAAAGTGGTGTGGCTATAGAAAAGTGGTGTGGCTATAGAAAAGTGATGTGGCTATTGAAAAGTAATGTGGCTATTGAAAAGTGATGTGGCTATAGAAAAGTGTACCCTTTGAAAGGTGGCGTGCATATTGAAAATTGGCATGCCTATTGAAAAGTGGCGTGGCCATTGAAAAGTGGCGTGGCCATTGAAAAGTGTCATGGGCATTGAAAAGTGGCGTGGCCATGGAAAAGTGGTGTGCCTATCGAAAGGTGGCGTGCCTATCGATATGTGGCATGGCTATCGATAGGTGGCGTGGCTATCGAAAGGTGGCGTGGCTATCGAAAGGTGGCGTGGCTATCGAAAGGTGGCGTGGCATTCGAAAGGTGGCGTGGCTATCGAAAGGTGGCGTGGCTATCGAAAGGTGGCGTGGCTATCGAAAGGTGGCGTGGCTATCGAAAGGTGGCGTGGCTATCGAAAGGTGGCGTGGCTATCGAAAGGTGGCGTGGCTATCGAAAGGTGGCGTGGCTATCGAAAGGTGGCGTGGCTATCGAAAGGTGGCTTGGCTATTGAAAGGTGGCGTGGCTATCGAAAAGTGGCGTGGCTATCGAAATGTGGTGTGCCTATTGAAAAGTGTGCAGCAGTTTTTGGAAAAAAACCCGTGAATAAACGTTTTATTAGATCAAGACTGTGTTTAATGCAAAATTGCCACTCATTCTGTGACTTCTGATTAGTGGGGAGGTGGCGCTGATTGCTTCATTTCCGGTGAGTGTAGACGTGGCGCTGATTGCATCATTTCCGATGAGTGCAGAGGTAGCGCTGAGTGCGGAAGGCCCACA
This sequence comes from Malacoraja senta, assembly GCA_038087875.1. Lineage (NCBI taxonomy): Eukaryota > Metazoa > Chordata > Chondrichthyes > Rajiformes > Rajidae > Malacoraja > Malacoraja senta. The sequence goes on from CM075983.1 coordinate 34,345,913, forward strand.
ATGGAGACACCACGCTGAGCCGTTTGAGTAATTCAAGAGAGCTTACTGCCATATATATGATGAGTGTGTGTGTTTGTTGAAAGTTATTTAAAGCATGTTTTTGCACTAGAAGCAGCTCTAGAGGAGTTTCAGAGTAAAAAAGGCTTTAAACGGTTGAATAATTTGGTTTATACACACCTGTGTTCTTATTTTCAAACTACTTACATAGAGCATATGGTTAGTAACAGGAATCAGTATGCTTACCACGTTCTGAAGTTTCTTGGCATTTTAGTATTGGTGCTGCATGTGTGTGATTGTCTGTGTGTCTGTGTGTGTGAGTGTCTATGTGTGTGTGTGTGTGTGTGTCTGTGTGAGTGTCAGTGTTTGTGAGTTTGTCTGTGTGTGTGAGTTTGTCTTTGTGTGTGAGTGTGTCTTTGTGTGTGTGTGTGTCTTTGTGTTTGTGTAGGTGTGTGTGTGTGTCTTTGTGTGTGTGTGTGCCTTTGTGTTTGTGTAGGTGTGTGTGTGTGTGTGTGTGAGTGTGTATAGGTGTCTCTATATGTGTGTCTCTATATGTGTGTCTCTATATGTGTGTCTCTGTGTGTGTCTCTGTGTGCGTCTCTGTGTGCGTCTCTGTGTGTGTCTCTGTGTGCGTCTCTGTGTGCGTCTCTGTGTGTGTCTGTTGGAGTGCTGTGAGGTTGGACTTGCTGCCTGCACCCTGCTTGGAGTGCTGTGAGGTTGGACTTGCTGCCTGCATTCTGCTTGCTGTGAGGTTGGACTTGCTGCCTGCACTCTGCTTCGAGTGCTGTTAGGTTGGACTTGCTGCCTGCACACTGCTTGGAGTGCTGTGAGGTTGGACTTGTGGCCTGCACTCCACTTCAAGTGCTGTGAGATTGGACTTGCGGCCTGCACTCCGCTTCGGGTGCTGTGGGATTGGATTTGCAGCCTGCACTCCGCTTCGAGTGCCGTGAGATTGCATTTGTGGCCTGCACTCCGCTTCGAGTGCTGTGAGATTGTATTTGCAGCCTGCACTCCGCTTCGTGTGCTGTGAGATTGGATTTGCAGGCCTGCACTGACTGTTGACTTTTGAGGTGAATTCTCAGATTTTCTTCATTAAAATTTGACCGCTCAATCTCTCTATATATATTTGTTTTAATGTTTTAAATCAACAGCAAAGAGTCATCAAGAGGCAGTGAGCAGCAGAACACAACAAGAGACACAACAAAAAAGAACTTAATAAATCTCATCATTAACATTTAAATTGTTGTTATATTTTATGTCATTCACATTTTAAACTTAAATAAATCCTTTTTCCACTTGCCATGCCTGTGTGTTCTTCATCACAATGGGAACCTAATAGGCAGGAATGGCTGCACTGTCGGAGAGCCACTGAGAGTGCATGGGGGGAGGTTGACGGGAGATGGACTGAATGCGTGGGGGGAGGGGAATAGCAAGTAGCAGAGTGGGGGGGTGAAGGGAGGAGGGGTGACTAAGTGAACTGCCACCACACCAGCCGTGAGTGACTGGACTGCCAGCCCACCAGCCATGAGTAAGTGAACTGCCAGCCCACCAGCCATGACTCACTGAACTGCAAGTCCAAGAATCCATTCAGTCCACAATGTCATTACTAGCCCTCTGGAAACCAGTCCCTTCAGCGCACGACACCCATACTAGTGCTACAGAGATCCACGCAAGGATAGACTTTCCTCTTTCATTGCTGTGATCTGTAAAAAAGATGAAAATGTCTAAAATTGATTGTCCACCCTCTCCCCCTTCTCTCTCTCTCTCACAGAGACTGTCACCTGTTTTCGGCAGAAGTTCTGGCAGTTTGAGCTGCCAGCCCGCCAGGCCTGAGTTACTGAGCTGCCAGCCTGCCATGCCAGAGTGACTGATCTGCCAGGCCTGAGTGGCTGAGCTGCCTGGCCTCAGTGACTGTGCTGCCAGCCCAAGAATCCATTCGGCCCACAATGTCCATGCTAACCGTCTGAAAATCAGTCCCTTCAGCCCACAACACCCATGCTTGTGCTCCAAACAGCCCAGCCCCCCCCCCCCCCCCCACTGGCCGGCAATATTGGAATTGGTGGAGAGGTGGAATATTGTGTTTGGGGGGGGTTAGTGTGCTCCATACAGCCCCCCCCAGCACCACCCCCAACCCCCCCCCCAGAGGGGACAGGACCCAACGGGTCCCCCTTGGTCTAGTGATCTATATAAAGGAGGTCACATCACAAGCACTGAATGCCGTTGATGAGGTACTTTCGTGTCAAATTTTCCCCTATTTAATTTAGTTACAACGGGCGTTACAGCATGGAAACAAGCCTTTTGTTATGCTGAGTCCACACCAACCATCAATCACTTGTTCACACTAGTTCTATATTATATTTTCATCCACTCCCTACACATTAAGGGCAATTTTATAAAGGCCATTTTACCTGCATGTCTTTGGGATGTAACCTTTCATTCTGTATCAGTTGTGGAAAAGCATATGTAGTACGAATAGACATAAAATGGTTCTTCGGATTCTTTTCCTAATCCAATAAATTTAGATAATGAAAGGAATCTGAAGTACCCTTTGTGTCCATCTTGGATTTGATATGTCAAACACATGGAACACTTCTTGCCATAAATGTCATTGCAGAAGGAAAGAACTCACTTATTTTTTTTCTTATCTGTAACTGCAGATTAACTTCAGACGAAGGGTCTCGACCCAAAAAGTCACCTATTCCTTTTCTCCAGAGATGCTCTCTGACCCCGAGTTATGCCAGATTTTTGTGTCTATCTTTGGCTACACAGAGGACATAAGGAACTGCATATCTTGGAATCATGAGCAAAACACAAAGTGCTGCAGTAATTCACCATGTCAGGCAACATCTGTGGAGGGAATAGATAGATGAGATATCAGGTTGGAATCTTTCTTCCGACAATTGAAGAACTGGTTTTATTAACTGACCAGCTAGGGGATCCCACCTCTAGTTCTACAGTTCAATATACATTGAACAGTCAGAATCAACATTCATGTAGAACTCTTGCAGTTTGTGTCAGATTTGAGAAGCACTGCTGAACATTGCTATGTAGTATATGGTGCAGGAATACATAGCTTGCGATATGGAAGATGTGTTAACTCAAAAGAAAAACAGACTAAATTTTAAGCACGCATTTGATATTGTATAGGCAAGGGAGAAATATGTGAAGCAAGCATACAACTTTCTACATTACCCATCAAACCTTTAGAGTGTTAACCAGTTGGGACCCACCTCTACTGCAACATCGGGAACAAGGAAGGACAAGCCAAAGGGGAGATGATGCCAGTGTATCAGCATACCACGTTGAAATTGCAAATGCGGTCACAAAGAATCTCTTTGGTATAATGGTGGCATCAGGGGATGTCTGTTGATAGTTGGTTCAAAGCAAAGCAAGACCATGACATACATAAGTTAGAAAGCAGTGGGACGAATAGTAAAAAATATCATATAAAAACAAGATGAAAACATGTTGACTTAGATGGGTGAAATAGTCTCTTAGCCTGAAGACTGCTGAACCTTTCTGTAAAGGTTCAGAATACAAAAGAGAAAAAAAGAGCATCAGTAGAAATTGATATTGGTGCAGCAGCAGTAGCAGCGCTGCCAGGCTGTAAGCAGCAATTTAGTCAGCTTTGGTCCAATGCATCAGTAAAGCTCAGGATGATCCGTTTTTCTTCATACCTACACAGCACAAAGGATCAAGGTGAAAGGAATGTACAAAATTATGATATAAAGTGGTGAGAGTGAAGGAACATTCCCTTATCTGATTAACCCAGGGGAAGGGTCAAATTTGATAGCTATTAAATATAAAATAAGATTGTGGAAAAATAAAGAGCTGGAAGAAAATGCCCTTATCTGCATTATTTGATAAGTGTCATGTGATATTTCATGATTAACTTGTAAGCATTCAAGGCATGAAAGCTTAACCTGAAATAGGACTGCTCCAATTGTATTTGTCTTAATGATAGCTGGCAGCATCAGACTGTGCATAGTTTTAGGTAAGACATACAGAAGTAACTAGACAAATACCCTTAAGGGCCTGTCCCACTTAGGCGACTTTTCAGCGGACTGCCTGTGACCTTCAAGCTCAGGGCACTCGCCTGAAAAACCGCGAACTGGAACGGCGACCGTCAGAGCGGAACACACACACACACAAACACATCGCAAAGGCGGGGGCCAGGGAAAGCGGGGTAGCGCCGTCTGAAATTCACATGGTGCAAAGCCAAGGTGATACACACCGCGATGAACAGGAAGGTTAAAGACGGCTAGCACAGTGTACGGTAAGGCCTTTAAAAGAGCGGTGGGGAGGGGAAAAGGGGGGAGAATTAATCCTGGAGAATCCAGGATTACTTGTGATGGACCTTTGAAGCAATTTTACCAGTGTTGACTTTGGCAAGTTTCACAAATGGAATGGAGTTAAATGTGAGTGCAGAGCCCCATACCACCCAGCATCTGTTTGACAGAATAAAGCAATTTACAGTGTGAAGTTTGGACTGAAATAGATGACAAAGAGTAACATTGAGATAAAAGTTGCACATCTTATTTTACTACCAGAATACACCATATACAATGACAGGACCTTTTGAGTTACTGATAGAAAGACATGTCAAGTCAGGTTTGGTAAAGCCATAGCTTAACACTACTGTATATCCCAAACAACGAAGCAGAAGGAATGGCACAATGGCAGAGCTCGTGATTACTGACTTCAAATAATGAGCTGCATCTGCATAAGATGTTGTGAGAGGAATCTAATTATTTGGCCTGTTTCTCTAACTATTGAAACATTTTCATTTGTGCATTTGTGGTTCGTCCAGTTAACTGTCATGTCAACTTAAAGCATCACATGTTACTGCCATCGATTCAACCAGGGGAGGATTTGATGACATTTCTTCATCTACTGAATTCGATTTAGGGATGCTGAAATGTTACCATCTGCTGCCATTCACAACCAGCAAGAAAACTGCAATAGAGATTGTAATTCTAATTAAGGAAATGTTGCACTTGAAGTTTGATATTGGCAATAGACTCCTTTGTCTCCGTATGTTACTCATTTTCATTCAAATTTAGGGGGAAAAAATTAATAACCTGCAAACTAGAACCATGTGGAACATATTATTATCAACATCCTCTTGTGACTGAATAAAATAGTTCTGACACAAATGTGTGTATATTTTAACTGAATGTCATTGTTAGTCAATATTTGAATAAATTGAACAAAGCCATTATGATAACTGCTTTGTATCTGACAACAAAAACTGACAATAAAGAAGGGAAACCATTGCCTTACAATAAAGTGTGATATTTTCACCCTTGAGAAATGACTGGCAACTAACCACATTGTAATTATATTATTGTTGAAAGGAAGACATTGGCAATTGTTTTGAGATATTTATAATTATCTCATTGTATTTTCCACGAGCTTGTCAATAATGAAAGATACCAGATATGGATGTGAACAAATCACAGAAGTATAATCCTCATAGTTCAGATCTCAGCGTCTTTCTCATACTTTTTTCTAATCATGCAATGTGGTTGTCAATTGTTATCCAAATATTTTCTTTTAATTATCCTTCCCATTGTCAATGGTTGGAAATCAACAAAGCAACACAATCAGAACATAAACTGCCAATGTTCTTCCATAATTCACCAGACACATACCTAGAATGCAATAGAAATTATTATTAAACTTTGTATGATCTTCATTGTATTGGGAAAGCTGCCAATCTTGGATGTTAGAATCCGGAAACTGCCAAGAGAAACAGTTTCCTAACTTGATAAACACTTGGAATTACCTGCATCTATTGTAGAACAAAGGTCTGTCAGTAAAATGAATGCATTTGCTTTAAATAACAGTTTTACGTGTTAATCATTGTGTCTACAGATAATCCTTAAAGCTGAATCAGTAATAATTAGTATCATAAACTATTTAAAAGATCTTTGGTAAATCTCTAGAACAGATTCCAGGTAAAAGAACAATGGTGCTATTTTTGCAAGTAAAGTGTGCAGAAAGTGTTTGAGGGATCAACAATTAAGGGCAGGTAGTGCCTGTTTTTGGGTTCGTATGTAGTTCAATCTCTCTGTTTAAGGATGTTGCCTGCTGAAAATTGAGCAGTCATCACAAATTTTGGAAATATACAGTAATGCCAATGATGTTCTGTCAGTGATACTGAATTTCTGTAATTTTATTTGGCCAGACAAGGGCACCAGCAGACATCTTTTTTCTAAAATTAAGAAGTACACTATCAAGCGTTAATGCTGCACCTTGGATAAAAGGTACTGGATAAAGGAGAGGCAACAATTAACTTAAGAGCTTGCAGTGTGCTTGATCCTTTACACCAACAGCATTCCAGTTCTTTCTTCCAGAACATTAAACCCCTCCACAATCAAACACAGATCAAACAAGGGTATCTGTGGTGCGTGCACGTTCTCCACGTGACTGTGCAGATTTTCTCTGGTTTCCTCCCAAAGTGGTGCATGTTGGTAGATTAATTGGCCACTAAAAATTGCCTCCACTGTGGTGAGTGATAGAATCTGGAGAGAGTTGATGTGAAGTGGCAGGGATAAAAAATTGGGTTTAATCAGTGGATGATGGTCAGCCAAGACTCAATGGGCTGAAGTCTGTTTCCATACTGTATCTACGATAATTTACAAAATGCTCAGGGGATTCACTAAGGGATAACAAAACTTAAGAAACATAACACAGTGGCTTGGACAACATTAGATTGGAGAATTCTCAAAAGAAGCTAGAGAATAATTGGCAAATTATATTCTCCATCTCCCCATGAGAAACTGATGAGAAGACAAAAAAAATCTTCATTATTATCACGATTTTTCCCTGTGCAGTTGTAGAATTATGGAACGATATTCCACAACAGGTTATTATTTTCTCAGTCTGCTGTAGCCTCCCCAATGTCTTTCCTATATAATTATAACTGGCACAAAATATTTCAAAATACTTCCAAAGTAGTTCTCAACACAATGTTAAAGTGAGAAGTGGAGTTTAAAATATTGAAAAGGTTGGTGATTTCAAATTCAGCTTTGCCAAACTGAAACAGATTAGAAACAGGAACTGAATAATGATCACTCTTAATTGATATTGTCAAGAAAACAAAATAAATGTATGAAATGCTGGAAACTTTTGACTTTAGAAAATCAGTATGGAACCAGCCCTTAAGCCCACTGAGTCCATGCCGACCAGCCATCACCCTGTACACTAGCACTATCCTACACACTAGAGACAGTTTACAATTTTTTTTATTGAAGCCAAATAACCTATAGACCAGCACATCTTTGGACTGTGGGAGGAAACCAGAGCATCTGGAGAAAACTCACAATCACAGGGAGAATGTACAAACCCCGTGCTGACAGCACCTACAGTTAGGATTGAACCCGGGTTTCTGGTGCTGTAAGGCAGCAACTCTATCACTGCGCCACTCTGCCACCCTGAAATACCATGGAAGGTGGCATGGTAGCACAACGGTACAGCTGCTGCTTCAGAACGGCAGAGACCCAGGTTCAATCCTGACTACAGGTGCAGTCAGTGTGGAGTTTGTACATTCTCACTGTGACCATGTGGGTTTCCTCTGGTAGATCCAATTTCCTCCCACATCCCAAAGACATGTAGGTTTGTAGGCTAATCGGTTTCTGTAAATTGCTGCTATTGTGTAGGTAGGGAGTATATATGTAAATAAGATAATTGGAACAAGTGTGAACGTGTGATCAATGGCCGGCGTGGACTCAGTGGGCTGAAATGCCAGTTTTCCTGCTGTATCTTCCAATTCAATCAAATACATTTGATTATAAGAGGGATCATGATGCAAGACTTCTCCATGGATTGTCACCTTGTCGTGGTGGAGAAGCTTGTGTGGACCTGAGATCCTGAGAGCGATGCCGTCTGGAGCTATGCTCCTGGTAGGGCCACCCATGGCGGTAAGGTCGAGGGAGAGGTCTCTGACAAAGAGCAAACCCAACCAAGACCTTAACGGTGGAACAGGCGGAGGACAATGGCTGACCTTAGTGGTGCGTCACAACAGCTGGGAAGGCGGATGAAGGTTGCTGCAGAAAAAGGTCTCTGGTCGTCTTGAACTCCATGCCACTGGATCCTGACCCAGATCTGTCAAGGACCGTGGGGTGGCTGTCTGTGCACCAGTCTCCCCATGTTAAACAAAGTCACGCACAGGCGTCCTCCATATAGGGAATAGCACCCTGGAGACACCCGTGGTCAGCCATGACTGAAGGGGGCCTAAGACATGATGCAAGAAAGAAGGTGACAAGAATGGCAGTACATGGCAGACAAAAATTGCTGGAGAAACTCAGCGGGTGAGGCAGCATCTATGGAGAGAAGGAATAGGTGACGTTTTGGGTTGAGACCCTTCTTCAGACTGATGTCGGGGTTGTGGGGGAAAGAAAGGAAGTAGGCGGAGACAGTGGGACTTGTGGGAGAACTGGGAAGGGGGAGGGGAAGGAGGGAGAAAGCAGGGGCTATCTAAAATTAGAGAAGTCAATGTTCATACCACTGGGGTGTAAACTACCCAAGCGAAATATGAGGTGCTGTTCCTCCAATTTGTGCTGGGCCTCACTCTGGCAATGGAGGAGGCCCAGGACAGAAAGGTCAGAATGAGAATGGGAGGGGGAGTTGAAGTGCTGAGCAACCGGGCAATCAGGTTGTTAACACAGACTGAGCGGAGGTTTTCAGTGAAACGATCGCCGAGCCTGCGCTTAGTCTCGCCGATGTAGAGAAGTTGACACCTGGAGAAGTCTACAGAAGGGTGTCAACCCGAAACGGCGCCTATTCCTTCTTTCCATAGATGCTGCCTCACCCGCTGATCTTCTCCAGCATTTTTTGTCTACCTTCGATTTTTCCAGCTTGTGCAGGTCTTTCTGAAAGATTTCCTTTTTAGTTTGCTTTTCGTAGTTCAAAACTATTGCTCTCAGAACATCTTGCAACAAAATTATCCTCTGCTGAGAACCATTCTCGCTACCTGCATCTCTCCCGTTTCATAGAGTTTGTGTGGCCCTCCTGAAGCTCCACTCAATTTTCGTCATGTTGTGTTGCTAGAGAATACATCTGATTCTCTCCATGAAAACTCACCTGAGCAGAAGTATCAATATCACCAACACGTCCTTCAGTGCCTGCTGCATAGTTCGTTATTGTAGCATGAAACAACTTCATAAAAACACCAAACACTTGCAGAGAAATCCTACCTGCAACCAACTTTTTAGTTAATTCTCCCTTTGAACACTGCAGTTCAATTGACAAAACAGCAAGGAAACACTGGAAGTAAATTATATGGGGTTTAGTTTGTATGTTTAATAGATATTAAATAAAAGCTGTTTACCAAGTGAAAGGCAATGGATGGAAAATAAAATGAAATTGTTTCAGTTAGATCAATGCCATGGTTTCTGCGCCAAACTGACAGGATGGCCGAGCAATGCAATCATGCGGTGGATTTTTCTCTATAGCCTTTTGCAATTGAATTTATATGTAAAATGTAAGCTTAGCAAACACAATGGATATTGCAACATTGAATCAAACAAACTTTTGGATAATGGACAAAGGGCATGCAACAGCTTCTTCACTTGTCGAGTAACGCACATCTAACATTACTACTACAAGATTGGACTGTGAGTACATACCCCAGAAACAGCATGGAAGACAAACTGAAACTAATAGTAGGAAACGCATCTATTCACGCACTGCTTAAGGTGATCATACATATATGCACCCCGACAGTCCTTTCAGGTTAGGCTTCACTTGCACCTCCTCCAACCTCATCTACTGTATCCATTGTTCAAGATGTGGACTCTTGCGTTCCAGCGCAGGCTCGCAGAAACAGCAGGTACAGTAAGTACAGTACCTGGAAACAATGGGGAGGCCTCCATTGTGTCCGGAAATGTGGCCGACGGGCAGGACTTCAGGTCAGACTGAAGCGCAGGGGACTTCGACCCCCTCACCCTACCATCCTTCTGGCCAATGTACAGTCCCTTGAAAATAAAGTGGAGGACAAGAGCAAGGCTGCTTTATCAAAGGCAGCTGAGGGTATGTTCTGTGTTCTGTTTCACAGAGACATTGCTCACCCCCAGCTCCCCAGACTCAGCAGTCCAGCCTGATGGTTTCTCCATCCATCGCATGGCATCTGGGAAAGGGAGAGGAGGGGGCGTCTGCCTCATGGTCAACTCTGCGTGGTGCTCAGATGTGGCAGTCCTGTCCCACTCCTGCTCTCCACATCTGGAACACCTGGCGGTGAAGTGCCGTCCCTTCTACCTACCAAGGGAATTCACCTCCATCATCCTGACCGCGGTCTACATCCCTCCCCAGGCTGATGTCCATCTGGCACTGGGGGAACTGCACGCCATGGTCAATGAGCACCAGACGGCTTACCCCGAGGCATTTACCACCATAGCCGGGGATTTTAACAAAGCCAACCTTAAGAAATTGCTCCCTAACTTCCACCAACATGTCTCCTGCAGCACCACAGGACCAAACACCCTCGACCAATGCTACACCACCATTAAGGATGCCTATCGTTCTATCGCTCACCCTCACTTTGGTAAATCCGCCCATACCTGCAGGCAGCAATTGAAGAGCGCACCCCCTGATGTGAGGACTGTTCAGAGCTGGTCGGGGGGGGGGGGGGGGGGGCCGAGGGACAACTCCAGGACTGTTTGGAGTCTGTAGACTGGGCAATGTTCAGGGACTCGGCAATGGACCTGAACGAATACGACACAGTCGTTACAGACTTCATAAAGAAATGTGTGGAGGACTGCATCCCAACAAAAACCTTCCGAGTGTTTCCCAATCAGAAGCCTTAGATAAACTATGAGATCCGCACTATTGTGAAGACCAGACACCAGGCATTCAAGTCCAAAGATACAGAGGTCCACATGAAGTCCAGATACGACCTTGGTAAGGCCATCAAAAAGGCCAAAAGGGACTTTTGCTCCAAGCTGGAGGATGAGACGGATGTTCGGCAACTGTGGCGGGGCTTGAATGCCATCACTTCCTACAAGGCGAAATCAGGAGGCAGCTCAAATGTCAGCAAAGCATAATTCCCTGACGAACTCAATGCATTTTATGCACGCTTTGATAGGGAGAATTCTGATGTGCCTTCCCGAGCCCCCATTCGCCATGATGGTATTTCGGTCACAGTCACAGAGGTCGACGTCAGAAAATTCTTCAGAGGGGTGATCCCGCGGAAAGCGCCTGGACCTGATGGTATACCCGGTCGTGTTCTGAAAACCTGTGCCTGACCCACTGGCTGGAGTTTTTACGGACATTTTCAACTTCTCAGTTCTGAGGTCTGAGAACCTGCTTTTAAAGGGCATCAATAATACTGGTGCCCAAGAAGAGCAAGGTGACGTGCTTCAATGACTATCAACCAGTGGCACTAACGTCTGTGGTGATGCAGTGCTTTGAGAGGCTGATCATGGCGCAAATCAACTCATACCTCGACAAAAACCTGGACCCACTGCAGTTCGCTTACCACCACAACAGATCAACGGTGGATGCGATCTCGCTGGCTCACCACTCCGCTCTAGACCGCTTGGACAACAAAAACTCATATGTCAGGCTGTTATTCATTGACTACAGCTCGGCATTTCATACAATCATCCCCTCCAAGCTGGTTACCAAGCTCTCAGAACTGGGTCTCCGCGCATCCCTCTGCAATTGGATCCTCGACTTCCTCATTCACAGACCACAGTCTGTTCGCAGAAGTGGAAATGTGTCAGCCTCGATAACAATCAGCATGGGAGCACCTCAAGGCTGTGTGCTCAGCCCCCTACTGTACTCACTCTATACTCATGACTGCGTAGCCGGTCATAGGGCAAACTCCATCATCAAGTTCGCCGACGACACCACTGTTGTGGGACATATCACTGATGGAGACAAGTCAGAGTATAGAAGTGAGATTGACCAACTGACCAAATGGTGCCAGCACTATAACCTGGCTCTCAACACCAGCAAAACCAAGGAACTGATTGTGGACTTTGGAAGGGGTAGGATGGGGACCCACAGTCCCGTTTATATCAACGGGTCGATGGTGGAATGGATCAAGAGCTTCAAATTCCTGGGCGTGCATATTTCCGAAGATCTCTCCTGGTCCCAGAACTGATGCAATTATAAAGAAAGCACATCAGCGCCTCTACTTCCTGAGAAGATTACGGAGAGTCGGTATGTCGAGGAGAACTCTCTCGAACTTCTACAGGTGCACAGTAGAGAGCATGCTGACCGGTTGCATCATGGCTTGGTTCGGCAACTTGTGCGCCCAGGAGCGGAAAAGACTGCAAAAAGTTGTAAACACTGCCCAGTCCATCTGACCTCCCTACCATTGAGGGGATCTACCACAGTCGCTGCCTTAAAAAGGCTGGCAGCATCATCAAGGACCCACACCATCCTGGCCACACACTCATCTCTCCACTGCCTTCAGGTAGAAGGTACAGGAGCCTGAAATCTGCAACAACCAGGTTCAGGAATAGCTGCTTCCCCACAGCCATCAGACTATTAAACTCAACTCAAACAAAATCTGAACTTTAATTAGCCTACTGCACTTTATATGCTTATTTTTGTATATATATATGGTATATGGACACACTGATCTGTTCTGTATTATTTATGCCTGCAATATTCTGTTGTGCTGAAGCAAAGCAAGAATTTCATTGTCCTATCTGGGACACATGACAATAAACTCTCTTGAATCTTGAATCTTGAATCTTATAAATTGGCGAGACCAAACGCAGACTGGGCAATCGTTTTGCGCAACACCTTCGCTCAGCCCGTGTGAACCAACCTGATCTCCTGGTTGCTGGACACTTTAATTCTCCTTCCCATTCCGACACAGCCCATTCTGTCCATGGTGTCCTCCATTGCCAGAGTGAGGCTAAATGCAAATTGGAGGAACAGCATCTCATATTTCACTTGGGCAGCTCACAGCCCAGTGGTATGAATCTTGATTTCTCTTACTTCAGGTAGCCCCGGCATTCCTTCTCTCTTTATCCCCACCCAATTCGCACTAGCTTCTCATTTTCACTCGACAAAGCTTACAATGGCCTGTTTCCTTTACATTCATTACTCTTTTGCATATCTTTCATTCATTGTTTTTTATCTCTCATTTACCTTATCCCTAACCAGTCTGAAGAAGGGTCTCGATCCTGAAACATCACCCATTCCTTCTCTCCAGAGATGCTGCCTGTCTCGCTGAGTTACCCCAGCTTTTTGTGTCTATCTTCGGTTGAAACCAGCATCTGCAGTTCCTTCTTACACATATGCATCTTTGCTGATTGTCAGCATAGTTCAATGCACCAAAAAGCCCGATATCTGCGGTGTATGACTATGTACTCGAAGTTCATTGGAAAAGTTGATAGATTCACCTTAGAGACATTGTTGGATCATATTTCTTATCATTAACTAAGGCCTACTCCATTTTTGGGAGGTGCTGCTGAGAGAACTACACTAAACAGATGTTAGACACTTCCCTCACTGTTGACCAAGGCTGAGGGAAAGTCTGTTGGGTGTGCTACAAGGAAAGTTGCCATGGGATTGGCTGAAGATTTGGCCTTGTTGGGGCTGGAAGGAAGAGTAGAGATCTTCATAGAGATCAAGTTTTAGTTTTAGTTTTAGAGATACAGCATGGAAACAGGCTCTTTGGCCCACCGACTCCACGTCGACCAGTGACCCCCATACAATCCTACACACACACTAGGAACAAATTATAACGATACCAAGCCAATTAACCTAGAAACCTGAACGTCTTTGGAATGTGGGAGGAAAAAGGACATCCCGGAGCAAACCCACGCGGTCACGGGGCGAATGTACAAACTCCATACAGACAGCATCAAACCCAATTCTCTGACGCAGTAAGGCAGCAATTCCAACACTGTGCCGCCGCAAAGTGTGAGTCAGGAAATGTAGAAAGCTGGCGATGAGTCTGGAAGTTTAGGAGTGTAAAAATATGCAATCAGGGTCAGGGTGATCAGAGATCAGCACCAAGGGTAATTGATGGGAACAGGAAGGGAATCTAGGCCAGGGCTAACAAAGGCAGGGCAGAGAAAGAAATCACACGACTGTGCTATTGGTAATTTTGTGAAATATCTCTGGATTAAAGCTATATGTTTTTTTAATTTTTTTTTACATTTAAAAACAAATTCTATAATAGTAGGCTTGTCTCCTGGAGTTCTCCTGAATTTTATGTTCCATGTTTAGTGAGTTCTGGGAAATGGACAAATTGCTTTTTTTTTTTTAATTTCCACAGGTTCACGAATCACAAGTGCAAAGTTCATTATTCATTTTTCTGATGTCCTGGTTGACAAGCTTACTCTTTTGCTATTGCGAGTTTTCGAGTGCCTCAAGCTTATACCAATCTTCCTCAGGCAGCATTTTAACTAAACCCATGCAGTTGAATTATGGTAACATTCATCATTCAGTGTGGTTTTAATAATCAAAGTGGAATTGATAAAGAATTTGTTCAGGTAAGATGGGTGAGGCACGGGGGAAGATATGACTAAATGTTGCTGCAAATGTGATCCCATTAATGTGTAAGGCATAAAATAAAATATTTATGAACCCAGCTGTTATATTTAAGGTCCCACTCAGGAGTGTAAAGTGATAGTTACAATTTGCAGGTATTATTGATGGGTTCACCTATGCAATATCACATCAACAATTCACAATGGTAGTTAGGTACAGAATAATGATGTCAGGTTTACTTACGATGCTAAGATGATATGTTGTCCCTTGGTTAGGGAGCCCATAATGAATGGGCTTGGTCTCAGTATAGGGGCCACTCACATGAGGGCCTGCCCCCCCCCCATGTTTTGAGAGGTGGGGGACAATCCCCCTCATGTTTTGTGAAACATGTTGAAGCAAAACTGAAGCCTCCGAAGTCGAGTAGAAGCCGCAACGCCACCACAGCCTCCTAAGTCAGCCAGCTCCGTGATGGTAAGTCCACAGGTTCTGCGACTGGAGCCCTCAAGGTCGATTCCAGTTGGAGGCCTCCAGCTCCTAGAATTTAGCAGTCCAGGACTGGCTGCAGTTCCCAGGTCAGCTCGCCTGCCCCGGGACTGACTGTAGCGCCCAGGTCAGCTCGCCTGCCTTGGGACTGGCTGTAGCCCAGGATGCAAAAACGAATTGAAAAAATATACGCCTGCGGGCCGGTTGATTTCGGCTTACGGGCCGCATCCGGCCCGTGAGCCATAGGTTGCCGACCCCGTCCTAGATGTCAGGCCTCACTGTGTCTCCCCCATGTTTTAAAACCGATTTCCACCCTGCCAAGACCTCAATCTGCTCCATGTCTGATGTTATTTCTGTTCATCACTTCCTTTTAAATTTGGTTACAAGCTTTTAAATTACTTCCAACCCCATGAGTATATCATTTAATATGTAACATCGTAACATAACATCTCAAATAATTATGTTTCATTATAACACATTAATTAAAAGCAACTATTATTGCGTTTAGGCCCCTGGTGACCAAATCAGTTAAATTAGACCCATTTTCCAAAGTGAACGCTTTATCTACACTAACAGTGGGCCAGATCATCTGTGATCAAAAATCTAACTTAAACTAATCTATTTAAAAAATAAATCCATTGTAGGCATCCTCTATTATGCTAGTGAATGATAAACCAGGCCAAAAGTGAAGACCTTTTGATTAGAAACTGAATTATCTAAAACGTTACATTTCTAAAAATTATTTTCCCCCAAAATTGAACATGGCTAAGATGGGGTCTGATCAAATTTTGCCCCTACAGAAATTTGATTGGTTATTTCCAGTGATAGTCATGTTTACACAGATTTCTGTATCAGATGCATTAGTGGCGATATCCCGTGTGCAATTCACATTTAATGAACTACCCAAAACATAACCGTCAATGGGCACTCTCAGCTTGACTAAATGTTTGTGGTACTTCTACTTCAGCAGCATGGCCATTGGAAGACATCTCCCTGAGTCTGTCTCAGTTTGATGTAGGGAAATGACTCAAGCTAACCTTCACTTATTTATTTACCTGCTTTCCCTCAGAGCCTAACCATTTGCATCCAACACCACACATCCACAATCCACCACTTGACCCCTCCCAAGTCCATAATTCTTGCAAAGCCCTACCCACTCAACAATTTGCAAAACCCCCAAATCTCAATTTCACAATCACCAGGCCTCAATTACTCAATAATTAGTTTTCTGTCACCTTTCACTTAAATTGTCCATCTCTGAACTCACTAACTGAGGCATCCTACATAATACAGACTCTTTGCAAACTCTTAAGACAGCTGATGTTTAGTTTTATGTGTCACCTGGATAAGTCAGAGAACCACATAATTGAAGCCCTAGTCAGCCCTCTGAAAAACTGCTATAGATTCACTTCTAGGCTAAGACGGCATTGGTGCAATAGCTTGTATATCTTATAGGCTAATATGCAATTTTATATGCATTTTTGTATCTCCTTATACTGTTTGATGTGTTCTATGGACCTGTGTCTGAAATAAAGCTTTTATTATTTTATTAATACAGGTGCCCAAAAGAAGCCCAGGAAATAATATCCCATCTTCTGACTGTAAACATGCTGCTCCCGTGACTCAATATCAAATTTCAGATAAACATCATTTTTGTCTCTCTCCACAGATGTGGCTGTTTATTTCAGTTTTAATCTGTTAACTTTTTTAGCTTCTGTCACTAACTGCAAGGGTTTTTTGGAGTAAATATTAGTTTTCTTAGTTTAGTCCACACCCTTTTGTTCTCTCTACACATCTCCTTGGTACAAGTTTAAACTTGCTACTTGTATGGTATGATTTACTTTGGTACAGCTTGATTGTATTCATGTATAGGATGACTTGACATGTATAGCAATAAAAGTTTTTCACTGTACACCAGTACGTGTGAGAATGCTAACCCAATCCTTCACCTGAATCGTTGACTCTGTTTCTCTCAGCACGAATGCAGCAACTCTTGCTGTGTGTATCACACATTCAGTCTGAAGAGCCTTGACCCGAAATGTCACCCATTCCTTCTCTCCAGTGATGCTGTCTGTCCCACTGAGTTACTCCAGCATTTTCTGTCTATCTTCGGTTTAAACCAGCATCTGCAGTTTTGACACATTCTTTGTGTTTAATTTGGATAGCCAGCGTCTGCAGGGTTTTTTTTGCTCCAGTAGTATCAAATAGATGTTATTTGTTATTCAATATGATTTCAAGCTTTCACCATGCTGGAAAATTAGATGACTGTTTCAGTTTTCTTTAGTTTTAGAGATACAGCATGGAAAGAGGCCAATCACCCCTTCACACTATGTTCTATGTTATTCCACTTTTGCATCTGCTCCTTACACACTAGAGGTAACTTAGAGGCCAATTAAAGGCTCTGTCCCACGGGTTTGCGGTCGTTGGCGGTGAAGCGCGGCGTCGCCGGAAGAGGGGACCGCATGGCAACCACGAGAGCGCCGCACGGATGCTGCGCGGGGGGCCAAGTACGGCCGGTTCCACGAGCTTGCTGTTTCGGCTTTCAGATCGCGGGGCTGTGGCTGCGGCCGTGCCGCACACGTGCCTCACTGGCGGCGGTCGTGCCTCACTGGCGGTGGCTGTGGCGGCGGCCGTGCCGCACATGCGCCTCACTAGCGGTGGCTGTGGCGGTGCAAGTTCGACGCATGGCACTCGTGCCGCACTGGCGGCGGCTGTGGCGGTGACCGTGCCGCACTCGTGCATCACTGGCGGAGGCTATGCGGTAGGAACATATTTTTGAACAGTGTTGGTTTTATTTTAGCACCGTGCGGTGTTGGGAACAACGCCGCAAGGCCCCGGCGGTGGGCGTTTGACCGAGTGCGCGGTCTATGGCGGCCCAGGAGTGGTAGATTCTTCCTGTTTCACTGCCAATGACCGCAGACTCGTGAGACAGGCCGTTAACATACAAACCTGCACATCTTTAGAATGTGGGAGGAACCTAGAGTACCTGGAGGAAATCACACAGAGAGAGCGTGCAAACTGCACCCAGACAGAACCCACAATCAGAACGCAGGTCTCTGGCAATGTGAGGTGGCAGGTCTACAGTCAGCGCTACCTTATCGCCCTTGTTACAAACCCAATCCACATACTCTCAAGGTATAATTCTATGAAAGCACAGACATGCATTTTGTCAGGATTTCCCCAGTTGCATTATTCACTGTGGTGATGCAGAAAAAGAATATTACAAGCATTGTGCTCCCACAAATAACAATAAGGTTCCCTGATTATTAGCTGTTTTAGTGACCATGGTTCGGAAGTAAATGTTGGTAAGATTACAGGAATCGTTCTCAGAGTGTAGGTTACTTTACATCAAAGAAAGCTAATTAGGCCCCTGCTTAATCACTCATCTAAATTTGCCACTTCTGGCAATACAATATTCCCTTAGTCAGGGCCGGCCTTAGGAGGTGCGGGGCCCAATTGGGAACATTTTCTTAGAAATATAAATAAATAATTATAAATGAGTCACGTGTCGTGAGTAACATGACAATTCGGGGAGAGTTCCTTTCACAGCGTGTGGGGAGTCTAGCCAGGGGTAAAGTTGCGAGGAGGGAAGGAGCGTTGAGAAGGAGGGGGTCGGTGTTCATGCCAGTAACACTCACTCACCGCTACGGCGGCACTCCGGGCGCGGAGCCACCACATTGTGGCCGGGGAGGGAAGCAGCTCGCCTACGAGCAGCCTCCATCACCGGACAGCGGAACCGACTGCCATCTCAGCGCCTTCTGCCGGCCCGCTCACTTCTGGCAGTGCTCTCCGTCTGAACAGTGAGGGGACCAGCTCAAGAGCAAATATCATAGAGCGGAGTGGGTCAGCGGGTGATGGATAACATCACAGCGGGCGGTGGAGCTTACTCTTGTGTCAGCGCGAACAACGGATCAATTGAGGTTACTCGCCCTGACATATAGAGTAAGCTCCACTGCCCGCTGTCCTGTTATCCATCGCCCGCTGACCTGCTCTTGAGCTGGATGATCCCCGGCCGACCCCCTTCTCAAACCTCCTGCCCTCCCCGCAACTTTACCCCTGGGCAGACTACCCACACGCTGTGAAAGGAACTCCCCCCCCCCCCCCCCAGCAGCGCTGTCCTTTTACAGCCGCTTCCACTTTACAGCCGCTTCCCATCAGCTGCTAGCAATGAGGGATAGACTTGGCTATATCTCAGTACAGCAACATTGTTCTTGATGTTGCTGTATGAGGGATAACGAAGTCTATCTTTCTTGGCTAACAACCTAACCTTCGGCCTCCAAGATGCAGGTACATTTTCTAGCAATGTTACAAAATTTTGAGATTTAAAAAATCAAGTCTGCAATTTACCCCATCAGATAAAGCACAAAAAGAAGTTTAATTTGACACCTAATTCACTTTCATATCTTCAGTATTAAAAAAAATTATGGCCATTTTCATACTTCAGAGCCAAACAAAAAACACAGTGCTGGAGGAACTCAGCGGGCAAGGCAGCACCCGCGGAGGGAACATATCACTTATCAGGAGCCGCCATGGGCCAGGGACTCTTCCCCCCCCCCCCAACAGAAAGGAACCGCAGATGCAGCCATCACCGCAAAACGTCTAAGAAGGAACTGTAGATGTTGGAAAAACGAAGGTAGACAAAAATGCTAGAGAAACTCAGCGGGTGTGAAGCCCTGTCCCACTGTGCGAGTTCACCCAAGAGCTCTCCGAGTTCTTGGGTGAAAATCAAAACTCGTGTTAAACACGTAGGATGAACGTAGCGGGTACGTCGGAGCTCGGGACGTTTCAATAGACAATAAACAATAGGTTCAGGAGCAGGCCGTTTGGCCCTTCGAGCCAGCACCGCCATTCAATGTGATCATGGCTGATCATCCACAATCAGTACCCCGTTCCTGCCTTCTCCCCATATCCCCTGACTCAGCTATTTTTAAGAGCCCTATCTAGCTCTCTCTTGAAAGCATCCAGAGAACCTGCCTCCACCGCCCATTCCACAGACTCACCACTCTCTGAGAGAAAAAGTGTTTCCTCGTCTCCGTTCTAAATGGCTTACCCCTTATTCTTAAACTGTGGCCCCTGGTTCTGGACTCCCCCAACATCGGGAACGTGTTTCCTGCCTCTAGCGTGTCCAAGCCCATCTGCTCCATTCTCTCAGCATATGACAGTCCCGCCATCCCAGGATTTAACTTTGTAAACCTACGCTGCACTCCAATAGCAGAATGTCCTTCCTCAAATTAGGGGATTGAAATTGCACACAATACTCCAGGTGTGGTCTCACTAGAACTCTGTACAACTGCAGAAAGACCTCTTTGCTCCTATATTCGATTCCTCCTGTTATAAAGGCCAACATGCCATTTCTTAGCGCTAACGGCAGATACTCGGGAAACGTGGTAACTCGTGAAGATTTTTCAACATGTTGAAAAATGTCCACATGTAAAATATACTCAGGATGTAAAATTTGATACTTTTTAACACGTAGTCATACCGTAGTAGCTCGTGAGTTTACCATAGTAGGACCTGGTGTCCTATATCACCATTCTATGTTCATGATGGAAATAAGAATACTCTGCATATTCATTACCTTTGAATTGTAGTTTTATGTAATCCTCCCATAATTTCTGAGTTCCATTTCGCAATATCTATCAGACATACAGAATGTTGCAAGGTAATATCTTGCCCAAACTCAGTTGTATCTTTCTATCTCAATAAATATCACGAAATATGCCATTGTTTCAGCCATATTATGACAAAATATAAAATGTAGGTTATTTGTTATCAGAAATCCCATCTCAGAAACAACAGTACTTAAACAACATTTGTTTTACTTATTTACGGGCATGTACCATAGGTTGATCCATATCCAACAAAATGTTGTGATAATTGCATAAAATGTATTATTGTCTAAGAAATTTGGTGTGGAATGGCAATCCATCTCAGTACTCATTTAGGCAAGTCCCAAGCTATAGATACTTTTCCCCCACCCCCAATCCCCCTCGCCCGATCTTCATTGAACCTACCATTTGACTAATATTTTACTCAGCTGCTGTAACGTTTCCTTCCTATCAAAATCTCTGTGTAGCATCTCTGTCCCATCTTCCAATTCCCACTTTGAAATAAAATACAACTTTCGACAAAAATTTTGCAGCAGGATCGCTATATAAATACAAATATATGGTATTTTATCCTAGCATTTCCCCCCCCCCCCCTCTTACCACCACACAAGAAGCATAACTTGAAGCGTTTACATTTGGAGAAGTTCGATACGGACCAGGAATGAAAATTAATAGCTATGAATCGATTAACAGCGAGCTACGATGTTAGATGGAAACACCTGTCAGAGGGCTAAGAAACAATCCTGAGTTGACGGCGTATTGTTTTAAGTGAGCATTTTGCAGCGACCTCGCCAAATTCTGGTTAAATATTCTTTCCACGGAAATCTCCTATTTCACTTTGAAATTATATTCATTTATAACCGTTTGTAACATCAGTAACCACCTTAATGTTTGTGCATTTAGTACCGGGTATGCTTGAAACTATTTATTGTAATGTACTGTATCTTAAAAAAAACAACTATATCAACCAGGTTTGAAAATTACACTGAATCGAACGATGATTGAAAATGCATGGGAATCGACTAATCGCAATCCTGCTGCGAAGTTTTAAAGTCGAAAACTGTATTTTATTTCAAAGTGGGAATTTGAAGATAGGGACAGAGATGCTACACAGAGATTTTAAGCTCTTGGGTCTTGGGTGAACTCGCACAGTGGGACAGGGCTTGAGGCAGCATCTATGGAGCGAAGGAAAAAGCCGGGTCTGAAGAAGGGTTTCGACCCGAAACGTCGCATAATTCCTTCGCTCCATAGATGCTGCCTCACCCGCTAAGTTTCTCCAGCATTTTTATATACCGCAAAACGTCAATGATTCCGGGAATGCCGAGAGAGCTAGAGAGAGGTGGGGAATGGGAGAGAGAGCGCACGGGAGAGAGAGAGAGAGCGCACAGGGGGAGAGAGAGCGCGCGAGAGAGAGTGGGAGGGAGAGAGCGAAAGACAGAGAGACACAACGTGGGTTGATAGGTAAATTGAATGACTAACCTGCTGCAGACCAAGAATGTCACCAAGAAGAAGTTCTCAATAATGATGGTGAGTTTTAAGAAATTCTCAATGTGTCATTAATGCATCAATCTACATTTCTCAGTAAAATGTAATTATGTTTTGAAGAAGAGTTAATGACGCCGTGTGAATTGTATTCAAAGGAACGCAGCGTCATTAATACTTCTTCTAAAACACAATTACACATTTACTGAGGAATGTGGATCGATGCATTGATGACGCATTGGATAACTACTTGTTAACTACAGGCTGTTAACACATCGTTTGTGTCTGATGACCGTACAGCGCTTGTATTCCATGTACAAAACCATGTAAGTTTTGTAAATAAATCTGTATGACGAATGTTTTTTTAAAAATCTTTATTTAACAAAGCGAATTTGTATTTCCATATGAAATACGGAAAATTAACGCGGGGCCCCACTTGGGCGCGGGGCCCAATTTGGAAAAATCGGTTCAATCGTCCTAGGGCCGGCCCTGCCCTTAGTATTATATCAGTGTGGCAGCACTAGATTTTGCTCTCAAGTGTCTAGAATGAGTCGTGAACCTACAGTCATATGGCTGAAATCATATGGCTGATACTAGTTGACTGCAGTGCTAACCATGCATGTCAAACATGTTGTGTCAGATTAACACATCTTTAGGAAGGAAACTGGAACACCCGGTGGAAATCACGCGGTTGCAGTGAAAATGAAGTGGGCACTCGATGCAAAACTAAATTCAAATGAAATGGATGGGGTTTCAAGTGCAGGAAACTGACAGAGAGAAAACAACAGGTTGTTGACAAATACAGAAAATAGTGGGCTCCAGAATAACCTTATTTCTAGAACTTGAAATCAACCTCATCTCTTCAAGCTAAACTCTATCGTAGTTCAACTAGTTAAATACTTTTCTGAGCTTATAATTGACCTTGACAAGCTAAAGATTTTCTTTAACAATTGAGTCCCTTGTTCACGTCAGTAACAAATGTTCAACCTAACCTTGCACTTTAATGTCAATTGTTACTCTTAATAGAGATTTAAGCTGTAGAACATTGGCACAGCTACTTAAATTGAGCCCTTCTGACACCAAACATTTATCCAGAAAAGGAGAACTGGCTATACTGCAAGTATTAATGCATGGCTATTAACTGTGATTTTACTGGCTTTGGGAATTGTAATGCAGAACATATTATGGTGCCCACAGGTTCAATCACATAGCTTTGTTAGCAGCAATATGCAGTCATCCAAGCCCCTGTAATAGCACAGCGAGGCACAGGTCATTGCTTTCTGTTCAATGTTCCATGAAAAGATACAATGAAAAGAATAGGCAGGTTCAATGATCAGAGACACTGCAGGAAGGAGCAAAATGATTGTTAATGGTAAAGGATGTGTGTGGATCTTCTTCCATTACAGCTGGCATAGAACTGGCACCAAGAAACAGTGTTACCTCTGGAACACTTTGGAACCCAATAGATCATATGGAGGAACACAAATTTTGCCTACCTAAGTGACAAAGTAATGTGCATAAAGATCTGCTATACATTATTGCAAGACACAAACACAGTCCCCGATAAAATAATCCTCTGTTAATGAACCTTGCAAATCACTCAGATAAGATTCAATGTCCCAGAGTATTGAATTAAGGGAAGAGGAATGTACAGAGTTTGAGTCAGTGGAACAGGAGATGATAAATTAGGCAACAACAGAAAATAAGGATTGCAATGCTCCATTGAATCACGCTTTGCACAGAATGCATTCCACACATTATTTGCTCATTATTGATCTCATCACTCAGCATACCCAGTGCTTCCCACTCAATTAATTTGTTGCAGACAGTTAGAAGGGTTCAACATCATTAGAAAGTGAAAGCTGGCCCGCATCATAAAATGCAGCATTTTGTGAGAGATCAGGCAGCAAGATTATTCAACCTGCACTGAAGGTCTTGGAAGACATGAAATGGAGAAGAGTGTATCAGGAAGCCATTCAAAACATGATAATAAAGCTATGGAAACATTGCAAGGTCAATGTGAAGGTTACAGTCCCACAGACCTGAATGCAACATCAAAACATTACTGACCGTACATGGATAGGGGAGGTCAGTGAATTTGCTTTTTAATTCCATATGCTGCTAACTCTACTATTAGCCCCAGCTACAGCTCAATGTAACAAGCCCTTACTTGCTCATACACAATTGCTGTCAAGGAAAGATAGGAACTGGAGTAGGCCAGTTAGTTAATTGAGCACATTCTACCATTCAATTACTTAGTAGGTGATCTGTGGCCTAAATCAATACCTTTACCTTTTCCTCATATTCCTTAATACCTTTGGCTATCAAAATCCCATCAGTCCCAGATTCAAAAATAATAACTAATCTTATATCAATAGTTGTTTGCACAAAGAGAGTTACAAATTTCAACCATCCACTAGAGTCCAGTCTCTAATTTTAAAATTATGTTTCATAAAAGATGTCTCAAACACCAGAGATCATTTTAATCGACCCTACACCTCCTCTAATATGTGGATAATTTAAACTCATCGATCTCCTAGATAGCAGAGACAATCCTTGTTTTTATAATATCCACTCGGAGTTTAAGTTGGAGTTCAGATATCATTATGGCAAACACATGCTGCACTTTTCTAAAGAAGGTTTTTTTTTTAAGGCATGGTGGTCAGTGTTCATGGTGAGTCAGGACCTGGTGTAATATCCATTGACCTGCTGAAATAATAATCCATTGGTCAGGGCTAATGACTTGAAGACATTAGGTAGCATCTCATCATTGAAGTTAGCAGATTTAACCATCAGTAATTAGGTAAACAAATAGAAAAGGCAGCGCCAGTAAAACTAACTATGAAGCTGTCATATTATTTTAATAGCCAATCCTTTATGTACACTAGCAAAGCTCATGTTTGTTCTAATTCCATTCTGGACTAAATCTGGCTCCAAATGCATTATAATATGGCTCAGGTGAAAAGAAAGACCATTAACCTGAAAAATTAATTCCATTTCTCTCTCCAAAGATGCTGCCTAACCTGTTGAATATTTTCAGCATTCCCATTCTATTTACTGCAGTATTGTGGTTGACTTTGTTACCTTTGTGATGGCTTTGTGTGTCCATTTAAGATGAGTAATAAATTCTGGCCTTCCTAGCAACATAGCACATGCAGCCCTCTGGATAGTTACTTTGACATGTACTGGCATTTCCAACACAGGTCAGGTAGTTGCTGCACTCGCATTAATTCCACAATGCATTTGCCCTGTTCAATGGATGCCACTCAATAAGTCAGGTGCTGTTTTATAGAGCCTATTAAAAGGCAAGGCACAGTACATGTGCCCTTGTAGTGAACTTCACCAGAAAATCATTGTATATTTCCAATTACTTCAGTGATGACCATTATTGATTCAGTGCATTGAGGCTACTTTGTTCAAAGCTTAATTGCAGACAATATATTTTAAAAAGTTCACTGTGCAGAACCAAAATAGTTTTCTGGATAGAGATTCCAGCAGGAGCACTTTGTTCAAATGGCATTTGTTGGTAATATGTTTTCAGAAAATGTAGATGGTGTCATGGAGTCATAATGTCATATAAAATGTGGAAAAAGGCCTACAGCCCATCAGATCAAAGCCAACTATACTAATCTATTTTACTCACATTAGGTCCATAGTCTTCAGTGCTATGGTAAGTTACATGCATGCCAAGATGCTTCTGGGGTCTGTTGCCATAAGATTTCAAACATGTCAACTAAGTGATAATAATTTATCATGATAGAAGTTAAAATTAACACAATGCCATCTCATGCAGTTTAAGCTGCCTCAACAATGTCACTGATGTAGTGTGGGAAACTCAGCAACTGGTTTGGGCATAAAAACAGCAATGCGATAATGACCAAGTAATCTGTCTTTCTGCTATTACTCTAAGGATAAATGTTGGCTAGGAAAAATGGGTGTTATTTGATATTTTAGCTCCACTTTAGGGAATAAATCAGGACTTGTTTCAGCATTTGATCTCATTCAATAGTCCAAAACCAAATGCAGTACAGGTTGGAGTGTCAGGTTAGCTTTTGTACTCAATCCTCTAGAGTGGGAGGGGATGGGGAACTCTTAATTCTGATTTAGGCTAAGTGTGCGTCAGCTGATTCACAGCCAATTTCAGGTAATGGCTATTTTGCTGCATGTTACTTTTAACATTGAACGAAGTTTAGAGTAAGTTGTACACTTTCTCCTGCTGGAGCTTTGTACCCTAGACAGAGTCAGCTGTCCAGATATCAAATTTAATTTTCTAGCAATTTTGCTAGCAATTTGAATATAAACTGTTAACAAATTGAGGATTTGTGCCTTCTCATGCAGAGCTAAAAGTGCTACAGTAAATCTCCAATATTCCTGTAATACTATTGGTGATGCCAGATAGGCAGATATTCCAAACTATTGGAATCTACGCCTATTAATATCCAAACACACTTGGACCCCAATACTTCAATCCTGCTCTTGTTTTTCCAGAGTCTTTGAGATGCCTTGATCTTGGCACCGGGTAATCATCATGCCACATGGCATTCCAAATACAATTCACAAAGGATACTACCTACCTGTATATTCATGACAATTAAATATTTCACAACTAAAGCAGTCCCACAAACAGGTGATCAATATTTATACACAATGTTCAAAGACTTCATCCTAACCTCACACACTTGGCCTGCTACAAGCCATTCATATACTGTATGTAGCAAACTATGTATTTAAGTAGAGTAGGAACACATCAGCATCCCACAGATTTGTGCTTAGCTGTGCGGGGCCCAAACACTGACTGTTGTCATGATTTCTACAAAGGTTCAGTGATGTTAGTTCTGCATGAGCTAATACTTTTGCATCATGAAGGTTGTGTTTATGCATTCTATGTTGGAACCTTTAAAACATAGGACATTTGGTCCACCACATCATGATAAACATGATACCTAGTTAAACTGATCACTTCTGCCTGCACGTGATCCATGTCCCTCCATTCCCTGCATATCCATGTGCCTATCCAAACGCCTCATACATACCGCTATAGTATCTATCTCCACCACCAACCCTGGCAGTACATGCCAGACACCCACCGCTCACTGTGTAAAAATATTGGCCCTGCATATCTCTTTTAAACCCTGTTCCTCTCACTTTAAAGCTTTGGCCTCTAGTCTTTGACACAACCACCCTGGGAAAAAAAAGGTTCTGACTGTCTACTCTGTGTAAGCTTCTTATAATTTTATATCCTTCTATCAGACCTCCCCTCAGCCTCTGACCTCCAGGATGACACAAAGCTGGGGGGCAGTGTTAGCTGTGAGAAGGATGCTAGGAGGCTGCAAGGTGACTTGGATAGGCTGGGTGAGTGGACAAATGCATGGCAGATGCAGTATAATGTGGATAAATGTGAGGTTATCCACTTTGGTGGCAGAAACAGGAAAGTAGACTATTATCTGAATGGTGGCCGATTAGGAAAAGGGGAGATGCAACGAGACCTGGGTGTCATGGTACACCAGTCATTGAAAGTAGGCATGCAGGTGCAGCAGGCAGTGAAGAAAGCGAATGGTATGTTAGCATTCATAGCAAAAGGATTTGAGTATAGGAGCAGGGAGGTTCTACTGCAGTTGTACAGGGTCTTGGTGAGACCACACCTGGAGTATTGCGCACAGTTTTGTTCTCCAAATCTGAGGAAAGACATTCTTGCCATAGAGGGAGTACAGAGAAGGTTCACCAGACTGATTCCTGGGATGTCAGGACTTTCATATGAAGAAAGATTGGATAGACTCGGCTTGTACTCGCTAGAATTTAGAAGATTGAGGGGGGATCTTATAGAAACTTACAAAATTCTTAAGGGGTTGGACAGGCTGGATGCAGGAAGATTGTTCCCGATGTTGGGGAAGTCCAGGACAAGGGGTCACAGTTTAAGAATAAAGGGGAAATCTTTTAGGACCGAGATGAGAAAAACATTTTACACACAGAGAGTGGTGAATCTCTGGAATTCTCTGCCACAGAAGGTAGTTGAGGCCAGTCCATTGGCTATATTTAAGAGGGAGTTAGATGTGGCCCTTGTGGCTAAAGGTATCAGGGGGTATGGAGAGAAGGCAGGTACAGGATACTGAGTTGGATGATCAGCCATGATCATATTGAATGGCGGTGCAGGCTCGAAGGGCCGAATGGCCTACTCCTGCACCTATTTTCTACGTTTCTATGTTTCTATGTAAACAATTTATGTTTGTCCAACCTCTCTTTACAGTCAAAACCCTCCAATCCAGGCAGTATGCTGCTAAACCTCGTCTGTTTCCTCTCCAAAGTCTCCACATCTGTCCTAAAATGGAGCGAACAAAACTGCACACAGTCATCCCAAGCAGTCTGACCAAAGTCTTGTAAAGCCGCAACATGACTTCCTTACTCTTATACTGAATGCTTCAACCTATGAAAGCAAGCATACCATATGTTCCCAAACCAGGCTGTGATACGATGCTTTCTATGGCACATCTGTAGAAGTTGGTGAGGGTTGTTCGGGACATGCTGAACTTCCTAAGCCTTCTAAGGAAGCAGAATGCTTTCTTGGCCATAGCTTTCATGTGGCTGGTTCAGGACAAATTGCTGGTGATATTTATTCCTAGAAACATGGAGTTACAACCACTTTCACTTTGGCGCCATCAATGTAGATTGGGATGTGTATGCTGCTTCACCTCCTGAAGTCAATCACTATCTATTTTGTCTTGCTGACATTGAGGGAGAGGTTATTGTCTTTGCACCAAGTTACCAGGTTCCCATTCTCCTTTCTTGTCAATATACGATATCCGGCCCACTACAATGGTGTCATCTGCAAACTTGTAGATTGAGTGGGATTGGTAGTATCTTTGAGAATGCATTTTTGCAGGGCACCAATGTTGCAAATTATCATGGAAGATGATTTGTCATCTATCCTTGCTGATTGTGGTCTGAGAGTCAGGAAGTCGAGAATACAGTTGCAGAGGGAAGTGCTGACTCCAAATTCCACAAGTTTGGAGATGAGCTTGGTTGGGATAATGGTATTGAAAGCAGAGTTACACTCGACACATAGGACTCTGACATTGGTGTCCTTCTTGTCCAGGTGTTCCAGGGATGAGTGTAGGGCTGGGGAGATGGGAAGATTGTGCGGGGCATGGATTAAGTA
Source organism: Malacoraja senta (assembly GCA_038087875.1). Classification (NCBI taxonomy): domain Eukaryota; kingdom Metazoa; phylum Chordata; class Chondrichthyes; order Rajiformes; family Rajidae; genus Malacoraja; species Malacoraja senta. The sequence goes on from CM075983.1 coordinate 34,375,097, forward strand.
CAAGAGCAGTACCCAACAATCTCAAGTGTCTGCTTTCTCAGCACAAGTAAGTACATTAACCACTTGTATTCATGCAGCATACACGGAGAAGTGTAGTGATGGGATCGGTCAAAATCAGCATGGATTTATGAAGGGAAAATCATGCTTGACTAATCTTTTGGAAATTTTTGAGGATGTAACAAGTAGAATGGATAAGGAAGACCCATTGGATGTGGTGCATCTGGACTTTCAAAAAGCCTTTGACAAGGTCCCACACAAGAGATTAGTGTACAAAATTAGAGCACATGGTATTGGGGTTAGGATATTGACATGGAATGAGAACTGGTTGGCAGACAAGAAGCAAAGAGTAGGAACTAAAAGGACCTTTTCAGAATGGCAAGCAGTGATTAGTGGGGTGCCGCAAGCCTCGGTGCTGGGACCCCAGTTGTTTACAATATATATTAAGATTTAGACGAGGGGATTATATGTAACATCTCTATGTTTGCGGATGACACAAAGCTGTGTGGCAGTGTGAGCTGCGAGAATGATGCTATGAGGCTGCAGGGTGACTTGGATAGTTTGGGTGAATGGGCAGAAGCATGGCAGATGCAGTATAATGTGGATAAATGTGAGGTTATCCACTTTGGTGGCAAGAACAGGAAGGCAGATTATTATCTGGATGGTGTCAGATTAGGAGAAGGGAAGGTGCAACAAGACTTGGGTGTCATTGTACATCAGTCATTGAAAGTAAGCATGCAGGTACAGCAGGCAGTGAAGAAAGCTAATTTCCTACATTGCAAGACAATTTGAGTTTAGGAGCAAGGAGGTCCTACAGGGCCCTGGTGAGACCGCACCTGGAGTATTGTGTGCAATTTTGGTCTCCTAATTTGAGGAAGGACATTGTTGCTATTGAAGGAGTGCAGCGCAGGTTCACCAGGTTAATTCCCGCTATCGCAGTACTGACATATGAAGAAAGAATGGGTCGACTGGGCTTGTATTCGCTGAAATTTAGAAGGATGAGAGGATATCTTCTGGAAACATATACAATTCTTAGAGGATTGAACAGGGTAGATGCAGGAAAAAATGTTCCCGATGTTGGGGAGTCCAGAACCAGGGGTCACAGTTTAAGCATAAGGGCTAGGCCATTTAGGACTGAGATGAGGAAACACTTTTTTACCCAGAGAGTTGTGAATCTGTGGAATTATCTGCCACAGAAGGCAGTGGAGGCCAATTCACTGGATGTTTTCAAGAGAGAGTTAGATTTAGCTCTTAGGGCTAAGGGAATCATGGGATATGGGGAAAAAGCCAGAATGGGGTATGGATTTTTGATGATCAGCCATGATCATATTTATTGGCGATGCTGGCTCTATTCCAAATCTGAGGAAGGACATTATAGCCATAGAGGGAGTGCAGAGAAGGTTCACCAGACTGATTCCTGGGATGTCAGGACTTTCATATGAAGAAAGACTGGATAGACTTGGCTTATACTCGCTAGAATTTAGATTGAGAGGGGATCTTATAGAAACGTACAAAATTCTTATGGGGTTGGACAGGCTAGATGCAGGAAGATTGTTCCCGATGTTGGGGAAGTCCAGGACAAGGGGTCACAGCTTAAGGATAAGGGGGAAATCCTTTAAGACCGAGATGAGGAAAAACTTTTTCACACAGAGAGTGGTGAATCTCTGGAACTCTCTGCCACAGAGGGTAGTTGAGGCCAGTTCATTGGCTATATTTAAGAGGGAGTTAGATGTGGCCCTTGTGGCTAAAGGGATCAGGGGGTATGGAGAGAAGGCAGGTACGGGATACTGAGTTGGATGATCAGCCATGATCATATTGAATGGCGGTGCAGGCTCGAAGGGCCGAATGGCCTACTCCTGCACCTATTTTCTATGTATCTATGTATCTATGTATCTATTTTCTATATTTCTGTGTTTCTATTATAACCAAATTCTTGGAAATATTGGGGTGAAGGTTATCTGTGAAACAACTTAACAGAAAAACATTACAAATGCTGTGTATTCTACAGAAAAGCCATGAATATTGCAGGTCATACATACGGTGTGAGCATCTCTCCTGAATGCTGAATAATTGGATGCCTTGGACTCTAATCCTAAACATACTCTTTTGAATGACTTCTACATGCTCGATGATCAAATGCAGTTGATCTTATATACCCTGGTTTTACAGATTTCATTATATGTCTACAGTTTTGTTCTCACAAAGATCAGTAGAAATGTTGAGAGGATCAATAGCAGCAGTGACATTGCTGTGCTGTTAATGGTTGAGGCAAATGGCTCTAAAATCTCATCCCACATGACAAGCCATTAAGCAGCCCTTTGTAGTGATAATAGGATTGTTAGAAAGTAAGTAGGACCATTACATCTAGAAATGTACCGAGTATGTCTGACTCAGTTAAGGGACCATTATATTTCACTCCAGCAGACAGAGATTGAACGTACTACAGGCAGTGTATTTGTGTCAAAGATGCCAAGTACCCCTAAAGATGCCTAAATCCAATCCAATCTACCCTTCTCGTCATCGTCCTCGGAACCACGTTTCATGATCGTGTGGATGTTTAGCACAACTGCCCCATTGGTTTATGTTGAGCAGTGATCAGACAATTTCAGCTCCAAAATATATATTTATAAAATTACTTAAATCTCAGGAAAAGGTATTTGTACACCATTAAAAAGGTTTAAATCGAGGACAACCACTTTATATTTGTTAAGATAAAAGGAAGGAATAACTCAGTTTTAGAATTCCATTCATGAATGTGCAAATTTATCATGAAATAATGGTACTGGTCAAACTTAGATTAATTTACAGCTCCATAATTAAATCTAAGAAATGTGTTTCTTTCCACATTTAACTTTGAGTTACTGAGTTACAAAACAAATTATAATATGATTATGACAGAACCGAAAAAAACATACCATGTTGGTTTGATTGTAATTGGTATATGTCAACAAAATGAATAAGAATTATGCATGGTTTAAAATAATGTTCAACCAATGAAGTATGTGAATATTTGTAGGATGTAGGATATTTATAGGAGAGTGTGAAACTTCCTAACCAATAGGTGATTCACATATGTGCATCTTGAGTGAAGGAGGAATGTACTAATATGGTCAATTGAAGAAAAACAGAAAAAATATACAAGGAACTGTTGATGTTGGAATCTTCAGAAAAATATGAAGTGTTGGAGTAACTCAGCAAGTCAAACAACATCTGTGGTGGGAATGGATAGGCGGTTTCAGATCAGGTACTTTCTTCAGACTATTTCGGGAAAAGGAACCTGTTGGGCTGAATGGCCATGAAGAACTTGAGAAAAAATTATTCAATCATTATGTTATGTGATATGTCATTTATTGCTTGGTCATGAGGCAATCTTTCTGTTTGGTAGATAATGTGACTGTGACAAATGCACACTGCATGGGTAAAACTTTACACAAAGACACTGCGTGCAATCTTTAATCCTAGTTCATGACTCTGACCTCCCTTCCATCGAGGGGATCTACCACAGTCGCTGCCTCAAAAAGGCTGGCAGCATCATCAAGGACCCACACCATCCTGGCCACACACTCATCTCCCTACTACCTTCAGGTAGAAGGTACAGGAGCCTGAAGACTGCAACGACCAGGTTCAGGAACAGCTACTTCCCCACAGCCATCAGGCTATTAAACCTGGCTCGGACATAACACTGAACTTTACTAGCCAATACTGTTATTTGCACGTTATCAGTATATTGACCATTGTGTATATATTTATAGAATGCCTTGTAGTAAATGCCTACTATGTTATGTTGTGCTCAAGCAAAGCAAGAATTTCATTGTCCTACCAGGGACACATGACAATAAACTCACTTGACTTGACTTGACTTGATGGAAAATCCTGTAAGGATAATTGATTTATGTGGCCAAAGTCTGGAACTTATACAATTTGCCGTGGAGTGCAATGTAATATTATTAATTTAGAAAGGCCACAGATAGATGTAATGTCGACTTTATTGGGATGTTCTCTTGAGAACTAATCACCTCGTGATTTATAATTGGCCATTTCTAGTCTAGCGGGATCTACTGAATGAAAATCAACCATTAACAATTGATTTAGGTAATTACTGTATAATTGATAGGAAATGATTAGTTAGTCTGCTTTGCTGATATTGGCAAATATCAAAACAATTCTTTGAGAATATGTATAAAAGCCATTTAAAGTGAATAATAGACTTTGATTAATCATATTCACGATTCCTAAGCATGCTGGCAGAGAAATAAATAATGGTAATTTGACAAAAAAAAATCACATTTAAGTAGTGTTTTCCATGTAGTAAAACATTGCAAAATGTTTGACTGGAGAGTTATAGAGGAAATTCTGACTAAAGCACAAAAGGAGATATTAAGACAGGTTTCACAGAGATCACAGAAGCAGTTCTTAAGAATGAAAGATCAGAGAGAGAAACTGAGAATAAGGGGGAATACAGTTGGGTGGCTGAAGTAATAAGCACCAGCATTGGAGCAAATAACATTCAGATGGACCATAGGCCACAATACGAGGAAAGTACAGTTCCAGTAGGTTTTTAAGTCTGTAAGCATAGAGATACACATAGATGAGTGTAGCTGTATGGGACACAATGGAAGTTGCCAAGCGCAATGATGGGTGAATGTGGTCCCAGCAAAATCATTACAGACTCCTGGATGAGACAGTTCTCAAGAACCTGAAAGTTCCTTGAAACAAAGAGAATTTTGGAAAGTTTTTCTCAATTACAAAATTGTTCAGAAGTCTAGTGTCCCTTAATAATAAAAAGGTTGTAGCAGACACTGAGATTAAAATAATGGTAGATCAAGGTGGGAATGCAACTGGGCCTGACGCCATTTTGCTCTAATGTACAAATAAAAACTATGGGAGGTACTTAGCAGGACAAGCTGCATCTGCAGGAAGAGTAACATAGCTGATATTTCAGGTCCAAGACTTGCATCAATTCATGGAGGCAGCTTGACCTATTCAGGTAATTCTAGTATTTTTTTTAATTTTTCTATTAGATTTCCAGCATGATTAGTTTTTCCCATTTCAATCTGCCTTCTCCCACAGCTATAGTAGCCTTCAGCTTCAGCTGTCGAGTTTTCTGTGGTTTAAGAAATCTGGCCGAACCCACTGCAGGTGATATTTAAGGTTGACAGCCTCATAAAAATATTTAATTGGACAATTTTTCTTTCCTAGGAGTGTTTGGCTGAGCCTGTGTCCTGTTTTTATTAAAGTCAGTTCAATGTCACAAACCAGTATGTGATTTTCAAAGTTTTAACCTATCGCTTGATCCTTTCAGTGTTTGTGGGCCCTATAATATTGCTGCTTACAAAGGCCAACAACTGACAAAACATACTTTGATTAAGACAAACAAGACATAACATATAACAGGAATGTATCAATGTATACCATGCAGAACACTCAGTGTTTATCCATACAGGTATATGCATGACAATCCATACACCCAATGATTTGAGTTGAACATTTTCATGACAAAATCGAGCACCACAAATTGAAAAGTGTCAGATGTTTGCACTGACCCTTTACTAATTTACAGCTGAGAAACAATTTTAAAAAAGAGGAACCATGCGTAATTTAGAACGTTTATTTTAATTCATTTATGGAACATTTTCATTCCCAGTAAGAGCCACATTTGTTACCCATAGCTATTGCCGTTGAATACATGGGAGAGTGGGGGCGCAGCTATCTTCTTGAACCACCATAGTCTGTCTACTAATGGTAGGTGGTTATAGCCAATGATGTCAAGTGACAATGAGGGGGCTCTTCGTGCATTCATACGCCTAGACAGTGGTAGTTTTGGATACGACACTTGCTGTCAAAGACAATTTTGACAGTTAAGGGCCTGTCCCACTTACGTGTCCTTGGCATGCAAATTACGCGACCTCGTGGTCGCGTTGAGCCGCAATGGTCCCGCGAAGGTCGGGCACGATTACATGCGTACGCACAGCCATCTGGAGTGCGTGACGTCATTTGAAGATGGACACAAAGCTGGAGTAACTCAGCAGGACCGGCAACATCTCTGGAGAGAAGCAATGGGTGACGTTTCGTGTGGCAACTCTTCTTCAGTCTGAAAAGAAGGGTCTTGACCCAAAACGTCACCCATTGCTTCTCTCCAGAGATGCTGCCGGTCCCGCTGAGTTACTGCTGCATTTTGTGTATATCTTCAATTTTCTTGGCCCCGCTCTGGGAGTAGAAGTGGGGGCGGATCCGGACCGCAACGGCCGTGAGCCCCAGGCTGAGTTCAGCGATCGTTTGCCTGCTTCTGCTGCTGTTGAAGGTGAGACGTTGCGTCGCGCCAGGGTCTTGGGCCTGTCCCACTTTGGCCGTCAGTTCCGCAACAGGCCGTTGCCGCGCAAAGATTTTGTTCACTACTAAAATTTTGGAGCCCTGCGCGATGTCGCGCACAACTACATACCCCTCCGCACTTCTAATTGGGACCGGCCCCGCGCGGCCATACGATGCCCGTGCGCCTCAACGCGACCACGAGGTTGCGTAATTTGCGTGCCAAGGACACGTAAGTGGGACAGGACCTTTAGATTGCATTTTGGGGTTGGCTCATGGTGCAGATACAGTGTTCTAGTCTGAGAGGGAGTGAATGCTTAAGATGAGATTGATAATCAACAAGCAGGATACTTTGTCCAAGCTGATTCCCGAGTGTGATTCGAACTGCAGTCATCTAAGCCGATGGAGAGTATTGTACCGCACCACTGACTTGTGTTCAGTAAATGGCAGAAAATTCAGAGAAAACAGGAGATGAGTCACTCACTGCAGGATAACACAATGAGAAACAGCGCACTCTGTCACAGTGAGACAGCACCCTTCTCTCAATGAAGAAGGGTGTTGGACACTCGGACAAAGTAGCCTGCTTGATATATATTAAATCTGGCATTTTAAGCATTCACTAAGCTCTGACTAGCAAACTATCTGCAACATGTGTCAACCACAAAATGCAATCCAGCTCCCAAAAATGTCTTTGACCTGAGAGAAAACTCCAGGTCTCCCTGGCGATAGTGATCTCTACTCTCCTATGTGATTCTGAGACCTTGACTACTAAAAGGTAGACCCTCAAGGCAGTGGAAACATACCAACAGCAACATTTCCACAAAGTCTTCAAATTCACCAAAAGAACGTGTGCTAATGTCTGTGCCTTATTCCCCCTATTGAGGCTCTCGTAACACTCAGTCAACTTCTTTGGACATGTTCACATTTTACACCTTGCATCAACCATCTAAATAATGGAAAGTGACAGCATTGTCACATACCTGGCCATCTTGGCCGGCATGAACGAATTGGGCTGAAGATCCTCCTTTTGTGCTGTATGTCTCCATGACTCTATACATGTTAATGCCTCATCTGAGATGGTTGTAATTCTCATCAGGGTCTGTACCAACTTTGATCAGCACTAGCCAATAGGGGATGCTGTTTGAATTGACATGATCACCTCAGTGAGGCAAAGCACTTTAAAGTTGCGTCCACTGGTTTTTGACATATCTACTCTGGGGAAAAGGTTGATGCAGTATTCTTGCAAGGATTGGCTATGTCTAACAATGTGAAGGTGTTTCAGATTATGGCAATTGGTCTGCTCTGCTCTTACAGTGTTTATGGTGGAAACCTTTAAGGGAGGGACTTCTATGAGAGAATAAAGAACATGAGACGGAGCACATGGTAAGATGAACCATCTGCTTGTTTATTGGGACAGCTCTGTAATGTGCTGCATTAAAACCCGCCATAAATAGTGTACTGGGCAAAAGTGATTGTTTCTTAGTAAGGCCTTATACTACAGTAAACGTGTGGGTTGGTACATTAATTGGCCATGACAAATTATCCCTCATTTGTAGTTGAGTGGTAAAATCTGGGGGGAGTGTTGATGGGAATGTGGAAAGAATGTGTAAATGGATCCTTGACGGTCAGTCCAGACTCAGGGTCCATTTCTATACTGTATGATTGTGAATTGATGGGATGTACTCATCGTAATTTGACTGAAGGGCTTCAGGAAGCCCAGGAAACCTTTGAGCCAATGTCAAAGTGAAAAAAGCCTGCAGTTCCAGTGGGTGATTTGAATTTGAAAAGCAGTCTCTTTGGGGTAGGGGTTGGTTTACACACACAATGTCTACAATTTGAATCACATATAGAACATAGACCACAGAACAGTACAACACAGGAAAAGGCCCTTTGGCCCATCATGTCATCAAATAAAATTAATCTCCTCTGCCTGCATGATCCATACCCTTACATTCCCCGAATGTCCATGTACCTATCCAAAAGCCTCTTAATTGCCACCATTGTATCTGCATCCACCACCAGCCTGGGCAGCAAATTCCAGGCATCCAATACTCTTGCCTCGCACAACTCCTTTAAAAGCAGCCCCTCTCACTTTAAAGTTGCGTCCACTGGTTTTTGACATATCTACTCTGGGGAACAGGTTATGCCTCTCATATTGGAGGCAGCAGGTCAGAACTAGATTCTTGGAATGCTGATAATTTCTTTGCAACTTGTCCCACACCGAACCACATGTTAAAATTTAAATCAATGTATTGCTGAGGTAATCCTTTCTTCTTGGATTCACAGAGCACAGGAGGTGGCTGTTCAGGCCACAGTGTCTCCATCGTCTCTATGAAACAATCTAATTACTCTCACTCTCCTTTGTTCACTCCCTACAGACTTAGAATTACACTTTGAAAGTTAAACAGAATTTATTTATTTCAATCACAGTGGAGTCACAGCACATTGAAAGGCTGAGCTCGTTTCTGTCGCCATAAGTAATTATCCCTTTGAAATGAAACCATGAAAGCTAATCAAACAAAAGGTCATTGTAATACAATTAATTCATATCCTATCACTGATGGAACATATCACGTAAAAGAACTTAGCAAAGCAATTATGCCGACATTCTAAACCTTGAAAGACCTGACATAGACAATTGTAAAATACCAGTAATAGAGATTCAATCTTTGTACCAATTATTTGAACAGATGTGAGATATGTTTTAAATTATTCAGGTAATGGATCGCAAGCCAATCAGGCCCTCACTTTTCTGGACTTATCTAGGTCTTGCTCTCACCTTATGGGTTTTTGTCAATTTAAAAAAAAAAAGCTTTCTTAAATGCCCACAGACATATCCATTCAGTAACAAAGCCATTTCTTATTTACAGTGGGAACTCCATTACAGAACATAATCTCTTGGTAGATAGTGGAAATTGGAAAACAATTGAATGTCCCAATTCTTGGTCTGGTACAGAAATATCTCTTGCTGCAGGAATAAAACTAAAAGCAATACAAACAAAATGAAAGAAATGTCATCTTTCTTAAGCCTGAAAGGTTGATTTATGTCAAACAGTAGGAGAATAGTATTTGTGGATTGCAGACTGAACTGATTCTGGGAAATATTGAAAAGAATAGTGCAAATATTACATGTAATGAATTACCAATTTACAATAATGTAGTGCAATTCAAATGCAAGACTTTGCAATAATTTTTTTTTCTCTCGAGTAACTCACTGTTCAACTCAGTACATACAGAAACAGAAACAAACAGGGGAAGAACAAATTGCAATGCCTTCTACATTGACCAAGCATTGAAAATACGTATACATTTGTGGAGGCTTTTGAAACATGTTTGGGTGATCAAATACAAATTATTTTGAATCTTTCCTATGAATGTTTAACTGTAACGTATATTACGTAACTAAAAAGGGAAGACGGGAAGAAAAGATGAAATATGAAGGTAAGCTAGCCAATAATATAAAAGAGGATAGCAAGAGCTTCTTCAGTCTTAATGACTACAGTCCTGTTGCACTGACCTCTCGAAAGGCTTGTGCTGGCCAAGCTGAAAAATATCACGATCCCCCTGCTGGATCTATGCAGTTTGCATATCGGGCCAATAGATCTGTGGAAGATGCAGTCAACCAGGGCCTGCACTTCATCCTACAGCACCTAGACCGCTAGGGGACCTATGCGAGGATCCTGTTTGTTGATTTTAGCTCTGCATGCAACACCTTTGTGCCAGAGCTACTACACTACAAACTTTCCGAGTTGACTGTGCCTGAACCCTCTGTCGGTGGATCACCAGCTTCCTGACAGACAGGAAGCAGCATTTGAGGCTGGGAAAGCACATCTCGGACCCACAAACACTCAGCATAGGAGCACCACAAGGCTGCGTACTCTCTCCTCTCCTCTACTCTCTCTACACCAACGACTGCACCTCCACAGACACCTCTGTCAAGCTTCGCAAGTTTGCGGATGACGCAACCCTGATTGGACTGGTCCAGGATGGGGAGTAATCTGCCTACAGACAGGAAGTGTCACAGATGACTTCCTGGTGCCATCGCAACAACCTGGAGCTCAATGCTCTTAAGACAGTGGAATTGATTGTAGACTTTAGGAGAGCTCCCCCTCCCCTCACCCCACTCACCATCAACAACACCACAGTCACATCTGTGGAGTCTTTTGAGTTCCTGGGAACCATCATCTCCAAGGACCTTAAGTGGGGGGCTACCATCGACTCCACAGTCAAAAAGGCACAACAGAGGCAGCTGAGGAAGCACAATCTGCCGCAGGCAATGATGGTCCAATTCTACACAGCCATCGTAGAGTCTGTTCTCACCTTCTCTATCATGGTCTGGTTTGGCTCAGCCACCAGGCACGACATCCAGAGGCTGCAGCGAATCGTCCAATCAGCAGAGAAGGTTATTGGCTGCAACCTTCCCTCCATTGATGAACTGTACACTGCAAGGACCAGGAAGCGAGCGGGCAAGACCATCTCTGATCCCTCTCACCCTGGCCATAAACTCTTTGAATCACTTCCCTCTGGAAGGTGACTCCGGACTGTCAAAGCTGCCACAGACAGACATAAAAACAGTTTTTATCCATGAGTAGTTGCTCTACTCAACAGCCCAAAATCTGTAGCCTCCCTTTGATCTGGTATTTTGTTGGTTCACATGCTTGATCAATTGTGTTTTAGCATTAACGTTTTATTATTATTAATGTTTAGTGTTTTCTGAGTCATTCGTAACTGTCACTGTATGTCATGTTGTTACTTGTGGGCGGAGCACCAAGGCAAATTCCTTGTATGTGAATACTTGGCCAATAAACTAACTAACTTACTTACTTACTTACTTACTTACTTATATAAAGACTAAGAAAGAGGTAAGAGTGGAAGTTGGGCCACTGGAGAATGATGCAGGGGAAGTGATAATGGGGAATAAAAAAATGGCAGAGGAGTTGCATAACTTTTTTGCATCAGTCTTCACAGTGGAAGACACCTGCAAAGTGCCGGAAATTCATGAGGCTATTACTAGGAAGAAGGTGCTTGGGGAGATGAAAGGGCTAAAGGTGGTAAGTCGCCGGGACAAGATAGACTGCACCCTAGAGTTCTGAAAGAGGTGGCTTTAGAGATTATGGAGGCATTGACAATAGTATTTCAAGGATCACTAGAACAGGAGATGTTCCAGATGATTGGTAAATTGCGAATATTAACCCGCTGCACAAGGGAGTAAAGCAGAATAGTGGGAACTATAGGCCGGTTAGTCTGACTGGTGGTTGTTAAGATTTTGGAGTCCATTATAAAGGATGAGGTTACAGAGTACTTACAAGTTCACGATAAAATAGGTTGAAGTCAGCATGGCTTTGTGAAGGGGAGATCTTGCTTGACAAATTTGCTTGAATTCTTTGAAGAAGTAAATAGCAGGACAGACAGGAGAGTCAGCAGATGTTGTTTACATAGATCTCAGAAAGCCTTTGATAAGGTGCCACAAGTGAGGCTGCCAAGGAAGATGAGAGGCCATGGTAGCAAAGGGCAGATACTTGCATGGATAGCAGGTTGGCTAGATTTCAGAAGCCAAAGAGTGGCAATAAATGGGGTATTTTGCTGGTTGGCTGTCAGTGACTAGCGGAGTTCCACAGGGGATGGTGCTGGGGCCACTAATCTTCACTTTGTATATTAATGATTTGGACGAGGGGATCGAAGGCTTTGTGGCGAAGTTTACGGATGATACAAAAATAGGTGGAGGGGCAAGTGATGTAGAGAAAGCAGGGACTCTGCAGAAGGACTTGGACAGGTTCGGAGAGTGGGCAAAGAAGTGGCAGATGAAAGATAGCGTAGCAAAGTGTGGTCATGCATTTTCGTAGTAGGAATAAAGGCATAGACCATTTTCTAAATGGGAAGAATATCCAGAAATCAGAGGCGCAAAGAGACTTGGAAGTGCTGGTGCAGGATTCCCAAAAAGATAATCTGTAAGTCGAATTGGTAGTAACCAAAGCAAACTAATTTCTAGCATTTATTTCAAGAAGGCTTGTATACAAAAACAGGGATGTAATGCGAAGACTCTATAAGGCGCTGCAAGGCCGCATTTGGAATATTGTGAGCAATCTTGGGCACCATATCTGTGGAAGGATGTGCTGGCTCTGGAAAAGGTCCAGATGAGGTTTACAAGAATAATCCCAGGAATGAGTAGGTTAACCTATGATGAGCGTTTGTTGGCACTGGGCCTACACTCGCTGGAGTTTAGAAGAATGAGGGGGGACCTCATTGAAACATAGAGAATAGTGAAAGGCTTGGATAGAGTGGATATGGAAAGGATGTTTCCACTAGTGGGAGAGTCTAGGACTAGAGGCTACAGCCATAGAATTAAAGGATGTTCTTTTAGGATGGAGATGAGGAGACATTTCTTTAGTCAAAGGGTGGTGAATCTGTGGAATTCATTGCCACACAAGGGTCTAGAGGCCAAGTTAGTGGATATTTTTAAGGCAGAGATAGATAGATTTTTGATTAGTACAGGTGTCGGAGGTTATGGGGAGAAGGCAGGAGAATGGGGTTAGGACTGAGCGATAGATCAGCCATGATTGAATGACGGAGTAGACTTGATGGGCCGAATGGCCTAATTCTACTCCTATCACTTATGACCTTATCCTGTACAGATGGCCCAAAAAATTAGTTGTTGTCAGTATTATTTCTCTAACCACCTATCTTGAATTTGAATGGAAATGTCACAGTGGAAAATGTTCAGATAAGGTTAATAATAAATTATTGCACAGATCCAGGGCCGGATTTAAATGAAGAGAGGCCCTAGGCTATTCCACCTGTGAGGCCCCTCCTAATCCCCCATGACGAGAGGAAGATGGAAGAGTCCACCAGATTGACACCGATGTGCAGCCAAGCATGGCCAATGAGATAAGGGCTGGAAAGCTGCGCTTTTAATGTATTTATTTATTGCCAGTGCTAGTGTCGAGTTGTCGGCTTAAAACACTATTAATCTGAAATGGAGGGCAAGGAAAATTACTGAAGTGTTTAGAGTCTACAGTGCGTTGTGACAGCATATGTAAGAAAGGCCTATGACAGTGTCAAAAATATTATACACCAGGCCCGTACGAAGCTTTTCAAAAAGGGGAGTGGCATGGCAGGATTACAAACATTTTATGTGAAATAAGTGCACGCAGCGCATATCAAAAGTGCAAAGCTCAAAGTCCCTTGCAGCTGGGGTCCAGGGCCCGCGTAAGGGCCCTGGAAGCTCTGGGATTTTAGATGCTCTCTGGTGCATTCTGAGCCTTAATTTGGAGCATTTTTGCACCAAATTTATGACCAATATTTCAGAAATAATTTTGGTTGAGTCAAGAGTAATGAGTGGTTGGAATGGGATGATTGAGGTCATTGTGGTATACTTTAAAAAAAATCAAGAATTGAAGTTGTCCTTGCTTTAATAATCGTTGTACTGTAAAATGTTACGTAAAATGTTATAAAGGAGCATGCAAACACTGCAAATAAAATACTGTAAGTTTTTGCAGTAAATAAAAGCTTTTTTTAGAAAATGTTTTGTGTGTTCATTTGATTGCCTATTACTGCTCGACTGTGTTAGTGTGTGCACATTAAAAATATGATGCAAAAAGAAAGTCGCAAACTATGGAATTCATATTTTTCAGTATTGTTATCAAGCAAAAGAAAGCAGTTCCAATTGTTTGATATTATCCATATGGAGGAGAACATATAATTGCTCTAAAACCTACCTTAATTTTGCAATCTCACTAAAGATAATCCCCCTTTCCCCCTCCCTCCACCTCTCACCCTCCCGCCTCCCCCCTTCCCCTCTCTCTTTACCCCTCCCACCCTCCCTCTCCCCTTCCCCTCCCCTCCCTCTCTTTCCCCCCTCTGTCTCTTCCCCTCCTCTCCCCCCCCCTACACCTCTCTCTCCCTCCCATGCAGCGAGGCTCTGACTTCATGCCACAGACACCACAGCCCCCCCCCCGGGCCCGTAGAAATGGGCACTCACGCAACGCAATATTCCACTACTTACCTAGAGTAGACACGAGGTGATTGTGTGGAGTGCAAATGGAGATCTGAACCTGCCCGGGCCCACTGCGCGGAGAGACAGCGTCATTTTGCGTCGCTACTCCATCACCAGCTTTCCCCAACAGCGCAGGCGCGGTTGGTCACAATTTTCTTCCCCAAAACTTCCAGCGGGCCGGAACCAGAATTTCGGGTAATTTCCATCAAAGTGGAAACCCTAATTGCACTCCAATTTTTTTTTTTCAGGATTTTTTTTACTCTGGGGAAAAAACACCTTGGCAGGAGGCCCCCTAGATTTTGAGGCCCTAGGCTTCAGCCTACGAAGCATATAGGTAAATCCGGCTCTGCACAGATCAAATACTCACCTTTTCAACACGGAAAATGAATTGCTTTCAAACACATGGTGAATTTCCCATGTGCAAAATGAGCATTTGCCCAAATTCAATTTATGAGGTGCTCAAAGAAACATCAGCAAAATGCTGGATTACCATATTGGCACATGATAATGGACCCAACTGTTTAATAAATATTATTGTATCAAGAGCTTTGCTTTATATTTACACTTTGAGTCAAATGTGGGAACAGCAGACTCTTCCATGGATGGAAAGGGGATTAATTAACTATGATATTTTGTGCTGGCCCATTCTTTCTATCAGGTATGAAGAACCTGTGTCCTCCTGATGCAAGGTTCAAGATCATCTGATACGATCCATCTCCACTTTCAGCAAGCATGGGACAGAGATTCCCAGAAATCAGTCGACATATTGCAATTATTCAAGAAGGCTTTGAGTATCTTTTTGAATCATTTCCTGTGACTTCCTGGTAATATTTTCCAATATCAATGCTTGGAAATTCCTTCAGCAGTCTGCTGTGTGGCATGCAGAGTACGTGGCATGTTCAGTGTAGCTGACTGCATGTAACTAAGGCTTGAATAATGGGGATGTTGACCTCGGGCAGGACAATAGCATTGGTTAACTTACCCTTACCTTAAATTTGGAGGATTTTTCAGAAACAGTGTTGGTGATATTTTCCTGTTTCTGCTTTATATAGTCCCAGTCCAGAAGCATGCTAAAGGGCAGAGATCACTGCTGCACAGTAGACCATGTGTTTTAGAACATAGAATATAGAACAGTACAGCAAAGGAACAGGCCTTTCACCCCACAATGTCTGTGCTGAACATGATATCAAGTTAAACTAATCCCATCTTATCCCTGCACGTGATCCATATACCTCTATTCCCTTCATATCCATGTGCCTATCCAAAAGCTTCTTAAATTCATTATTCTATCTGTCTCCACCACTAACTCTGATGGCGCGTTACTCATTGTGTGAAAAGATTTGCCCCACACATCTTCTTTAAACTTTCCCCCTCTCACCTTAGAGTTATGACCTCCAGTCACTGACAACTCCATCCTGGGGAAAAGGTTCTGTCTACCCTATCTATGCCTCTCATAATTTTGTATACTTCTGTCATTTAACCTCCCTTTAACCTCCAACATTCCAGAGGAAATAATCCAAGTTTTTCTCCCCCCCTCCCCCCATCCCCTTATAGGTAATACCTTCTAATCCAGGTAGCATTTTTGTAAACATTTGCACCTTCTCCAAAATCTCCAAAACCTTCCTTTAATGTGCTGGCTAAAACTGCAAATTGGAGCATTTCGAACCAAATTTGATAAAGCAACATGATTTCCTGACTCTTATACTCAATGCCCCGACTGATGAAGCTAAGCATTTCACAACCTTCTTCACCACTCTTTCTCCTTGTGTTGCCAGTTTCAGGGAGTTATTGACTTTTGGGCCAGCTCTGAGGGCTCAATATACAAATGCCCTTGTCTTCAATCAACCAAAGGCTGTTATTTGAAGGCAGCCTTTGCCTAGGGATGCCTCTGAGAAATGGGAAGTGGTCCATATTTTCCAATTTACAGAGAATTTTAGATAAAGCACCGTAAATCAACAGCACACCACATATCGAAAGAAAAACTGAAAGAAGATGGCTTTCTAAATGAAATTGTCTTGAAACAAAACCTGCTAATGATAAATGTCAGTGATAAAATCTGTACATGGAATGATTAAAATCAGAATGATGCACAAAGGGAAATAAATTATCTACATGCTCACTGTCATTGAAACAGAGAGAAAATGCAGTGAAAATCAAAACAATCTAAGATCAAAACAGAAAATGCAGAATGCATGCGTCAGGTCAGGCCATATATGTGGGAAGTGAAATAGAGTTAATATTTTAGGTTATTCAGAACAGTGAAAGAGAGTTTATGTCTTCTAGTTCTTTCAAATGGTCTTTGACCTGAACTATTGGTTGTGTTTCGTTTTTCACGGATGCTGCCAAAGTTGATAAGCATTTTCAGCATTTGCTGTTTTCATTGCAGTTGAGTCTGCACCCTAGGTGAGGAATGTTGAGCTTAGTAAATTGCAAATGGATAAAACTGAGAATCCAGAGCAACCAGTCAATTGAACAGTACCTTCAATAAGAAACAGATCGGATACAATCCAAACATCCCAAGACTTTTTTGAGTCCACGCTTTGCGTTGACATAGATATGGTGGCACAGTGGTACAATTGCAACCTCACAGCGCCAGAGACCCGGGTTCGATCCTGACTACGGGTGTTGTCTGTACAGAGTTTGTACGTTCTCCCCGTGACCTGCGTGGGTTTGCTCCGGGTGCTCTGGTTTCCTCCCACACTCCAAAGACATACTGGTTTGTAGGCTAATTGGCTTGGTATAATTGTAAATTGTCCCTAGCTGTGTGTAGGATAGTGTTAGTGTATGGGGATCGCTGATCAGTGCAGACTCGGTGGGCCGAAGGGCCAGTTTCCACAAGATATCTCTAAAATTAATTTAAAATTAAATGGTGTGCCTTCTCTGCAATGAAGAAAGTGTGCTATTGGTGACGTGATGCAAAAAGTAGGTGTATTAAAACTTATCACAATATCACATACTTCTGCTCCAGAATGGACTTTTTATTTTTATTTAATTTTTTTTAACTTCCCCCTAGTCCCATCTACCTGCACTCAGACCATAACCCTCCATTCCTTTCCCGTCCATATACACATCCAATCTATTTTTAAATGATAAAATCGAACCTGCCTCCATCACTTCCACTGGAAGCTCATTCCACACAGCTACCACTCTCTGAGTAAAGAAGTTCCCCCTAATGTTACCCCTAAACTTCTGTCCCTTAATTCTCAAGTCATGTCCCCTTGTTTGAATCTTCCCTACTCTCAATGGGAAAAGCTTATCCACGTCAACTCTGTCTAACCCGCTCAGAATTTTAAAGACCTCTATCAAGTCCCCTCTTAACCTTCTGCGCTCCAAAGAATAAAGACCTAACTTGTTCAACCTTTCTCTGTAACTTAGTTGCTGAAACCCAGGCAACATTCTAGTAAATCTCCTCTGTACTCTCTCTATTTTGTTGACATCCTTCCTATAATTAGGCGACCAAAATTGTACTCCATACTCCAGAATTGGCCTCACCAATGCCTTGTACAATTTTAACATTGTACAATTTTAACATTACATCCCAACTTCTATATTCAATGCTCTGATTTATAAAGGCCAGCACACCAAAAGCTTTCTTTACCTACATGAGATTCCACCTTCAGGGAACTATGCACAGTTATTCCTAGATCCCTCTGTTCCATGTACATCCTATTTTGATTTGTCCAACCGAGATGTAGCACCTCACATTTATCAGCATTAAACTCCATCTGCCATCTTACAGCCCACTCTTCCAAATGGTCTAAATCTCTCTGTAGACTTTGAAAATCTACTTCATTATCCACAACACCACCTATCTTAGTATCATCTGCATACTTACTAATCCAATTTTCCACACCATCATCCAGATAATTGATGTACATGACAAACAACAGTGGACCCAACACAGACCCCTGAGGCACCCCACTAGTCACCGGCTTCCAACCTGACAAACAGCCATCCACCATTACTCTCTGGCATCTCACATTCAGCCACTGTTGAATCCATCTTGCTACTCCACCATTAATACCCAAGAATTGAATCTTCTTAACCAACCTTCCATGAGGAACCTTGTCAAAGGCCTTACTGAAGTCCATATAGACAACATCCACTGCTTTATCCTCATCATTTTCCCTAGTAACCTCTTCGAAAAATTCAAGAAGATTAGTCAAACATGACCTTCCAGGCACAAATCCATGTTGACTGTTCCTAATCAGACCCTGCTTATCCAGATGCTTATATATATTATCTCCAAGTATCCTTTCCATTAATTTGCCCACCACTGACGTCAAACTAACAGGTCTATAATTGCTAGGTTTACTCTTAGAACCCTTTTAAACAACGGAACAACATGCGCAGTACGCCAATCCTCAGGCACTATTCCCGTTTCTAATGACATTTGAAATATTTCTGTCATAGCCCCTGCTATTGTTACACTAACTTCCCTCAATGTCCTAGGGAATATCCTGTCAGGACCTGGAGACTTATCCGTTTTCATATTTCATACCCCTACCGAGTATAACTGAGAACTGATTATCTGCCATTGCCAGACTATTCTGGGAGGTATACTACAAAAGTGACTGTACCTCAAAGTATTTTGTTAATAACAATCAACTGGAGGATGTTAAGATTGTGTAAAGCTTCATGTAAAAGTAAGTATTTTTAAGTCAATTATTGTGTATTTTGCACAGGTGAAAGAGTATATGTCAGAAAATAAATAGCATGCAAGAAAGCAATTTAACTTACACACACCAATTGCTGCATTGGGAATCTTCTACAGAACTCTTGATAGCTAACTCCGAAGATAGACACAAAATGCTGGAGTGACTCAATGGGACAGGCAACATCACTGGAGAGAAGGAATGGGTGATGTTGTGGGTCGAGACCCTACTTCAGACTGAGAGTTAGGGGAAAGGGAGTCTAGAGATATGGAAAGGTAAGTTTTGAAAATGACAGATCAAACCAGATGATGACAAGAATATGTAGAATGGTCAATCTCCAACACTCTTCCCTATCATACACTCCATCACTCACCCATCACCAAGCTCCATTCAATCAATAGTCTTACCTAATATTAAATACCTCTAACGTATGATCCTAGACATCAGGGATTCTTGGATTTGATTGTTTTTTGTTAATTATCCCTTAGTCAATCACAGATTGGTTTCAAGTGTTTCACAAGAATCATGTTGAAACAGGGAGCTGATGGGCATGCAGGAAAGTAACACTTTCTGAACAAAGAAAATGCATTGTAAAACATGAGATGCCATTGGAAATATCAAATCAAAATATTGATTGTACCTGTAAGCACCTTTCATGAAACTTGTTGAATAGATTTCCAAGCCATTTGTCCTTATTTGTTTTCAGAAAACAATTGACCAAGATTAAAAGTGAGGGCTATTTTAGTATTAAGCAAAGACCAGACATAATTTACAATGCTGAGTTTTATATGCTGCTGACTAAATATAACTGATTAATAGTAAGATTAAACGAGAACTTACCAGTTTGAAGTTTGATCTTTATTTTATGAGGAGTTACGTTGGTGATTACGTGAAGAAGTCCCATCAGGGCGCATGCGCGTCAATCTTTGAAGCAGCGGTGTGAAATCACAAAACACCAATAATGAAGTAACATAGTAACATAGTAAAAATGAGTAAATTTTAGAACTTCCAGCTGACCTTTATGAAAGAGGGTTGGGCGTGGTGGGCACGTAATCACCAACGTAACTCCTCATAAAATAAAGATCAATCTTCAAACTGGTAAGTTCTCATTTAATCTTACTATTTTACTTCAGAGTCACGTGAGTGACTACGTGAAGACTTTAAAGCTTTGTGATTTCATGCCGCAGATTCAAATCCTGGCTTCTCACTGCATTGATTGACTCGGAACGAGAAATAATCAACAATGCATTAATGACATTTGCATGAAAAAAATGCAGTAATTCATTTATTTGAATAATAGAATTAACAGTGTCCCCTTTAACCCAGGGGAATTTAAGCAGAACTTAATATAGTATCTGCAAACAGCCCTGTATTGGCAATAGGCCGATGGTAAAAGTGTTGAAACACCAACTTATTAGATCACCCGGCGGCTGCGAGAATATGGTCGACGGGACGTACTTCGCCCTGGCCGCCGATGTTGCTGCTAAATCGAATGGGATGTAAAAATATCACTGTTAACACCTGCAGCAACCAAGACTTGTTTTAACCATCTTGAAATAGTCTGAACTGACACCATCTTGTATGGTTTTCCATGAATGATAAACAATCTTGTTTTCATATTTCATAAGACCTTTGTAGCCTCAATGTATTGCAACAAATATGTCTTAACACATAGACATGGATCCATGCAATATGCTAATAAAACACTCTTGAATCCTGTCACACCTGACCCTACTTCATTTGAGTAGGTCATCAATGTAAAACATAACATTTTCCTGAGGTACTTCCATCCTGTGTATCTGTAACCTTTGTAATTTCTGCACTCTCGGTGCTTGTTACAAGTGCCATAAGCATGACTACCTTCATGCTGAATTTGGCCAAAATCAGAATCGTACCAAGAGTCCATTGATGAAGTAGCTTAAAACCACTCTATATTCCAGATTGCCATACCTAGGTTTAGAAGGTCTGGAATTAAAATTCCTTTCATTAATCTGGAAACGAAAGAACGAGACTCAACAGGATGTCTTTCCGACCTCATCAATAAAAAACAAGGACAAAGTACTTCTGGCTGAATAAATCGCACTATAACTCAACCCCTCATAATAGAGTGTTGAGAAAACCTAAGACATTTGAGACATGTGCCGTACAACATTCAATATTCTTTTGTACACAGAAAATTTTCCCATTCTTTACATAATGGGAAAGCAGCATTTAGAGTCACAACCTCAGATTCGCAAATGTACTGCTTTTGAGTGCTCTTCCGCCAGACTGCTGTAAGCATGTCCACAGCATGCCCAGACAATCCTCTTTTTAAAACCTGCAAATTAACAGATCCATACAGGCATATAACGGATGTTACTCTCCAATTATCGGATACACCAGTAAATCCCTTCTTTTGGGAACCTTTATCAGAAACTGTGTCATTAATTCCAATATCAAAGGGCTGCATAGACCAGTCCGGTACCACCAGTACCCCAGAGGCAGCATCCTGCTTCATTTTAAGCAGACACCGGTTTATGAGACAGAATGATGGAAAATGCATATAAAAACATACCACCCTAATGTAGCAGGAAACATCAATCGCTACTGTCTCCCAATGTAGTTCCCATAACACATATCTCTGTAACTGGTGATTGAGTCTGGATGGAAACAAGTCGTATCTGGCTTCCCAAATCTGACTACTATATCATTAAAATCTTAAGATTCAACATCCATTCTTTGTTATCATGGAAATTCCCATAACCTGGTGTCTGCTACTATATTGAATCTACCTGATAGATAAATAGCTGAAACCAAATATTTGTCAACACACCAAGTCCAGATTTGATTAGCCAATTTGTCACATGACACTGACTTAATTCCACCCATATGATTAATACATGCCATTACTGTAGTATTGTTAATTTGAAGCTGAACATGCAGATTAGTTGTATTAACAACACGCTTGGAGCTCATAAGCCTTCCAACAGCTGTAAAACGTTGATTCTCCATGACTGCAAAAAATAATGCCACTTCCATATTCCATCTGTCCACAGATGGATACCATTTCAGTGGCAACAATCCTAGTGCACTGACATCAGTCTGTAAGACCATGGAAGGCTGTTCAATCAGTATCTTGCTCGAACTACTGGAGACATGTTAAATCCACCACTGCAAATCAGAAGCAACATTTGTTGTTTAACTGCATGGCCTATCAAAATGGCCACCATGCATCTTAGTGCCTTTTCTTTTTGCCATCTGTAGCTGCTGGTAGTGCAATGGCCCACATTGTATTGCTGGAAATAACACTAATTTTCCTAGCAAGCTGGCCACCTGTCTTAATTGAAGATTGTTGCTTTTTCAACAGCTTAATGCAACCATCAATCAGCTCTACCCTTTACCCTGGGTAAAATTACTACCATGTCAATTGAATCAATTGTGAAATTAAAATAATCAATTGTTGTAAGTGGCGTTAACCTTGATTTCTCTGGATGAATTAAACCCAAAACTTTCAAAAGTGGATTGAACAATTGAGAGAGATAACTCACTAATTCCTTGTTCGTCCTAATCAGGACATCACCCCGTTAAGCCATCAACATCTGTCCTTGGACTCTAATTAGCCCCAAAATTGGTTTTACCAATTTAGTGAAATTCTAGGAACTGAAGTTAAGCCATTAGACAGAACTTTGAATTGCCATAATTGTTTCATTCAGATAATTTCAAATATTTTTATCTTACAAATGAACAGACACTGAGTAATATACATCTTTCAGATCTATAGGTGCCATATAACATATTTTGAAATAAGTTGTTTGGCAGTCTCAAAGTCTCCATTTTGAAGTGTCTATACTTCACAAAATTTTAAAGACTTGTCAGATCTAAAATACTCCTCACCTTTTGAGGTCGAGAAAATTTAAACACAATTTGGTGGTTTTGATAAACCAACCTTTCAATTGCTTGTTTATAAACAAGTTTTCAAATTCAGCTTGAATCTCCATCACTTCTTTTTGTGAAATTGGAGTGTTCTGCTAGGAACATGCTGGATGGCATATCACTATTTGGATCGAATCAATTCGAAACCTTTGAATAATACTCAGAAAAACGAATCTGAAGTAATTTGCTTCCAATATTTGCCCGTTTTTGCCTTAATATGTTCCCATGAGAACCAGGTCCACCTACCTCCTTTGTCACCTGAGTGACCTGTGGTCCCTGGCTCCTGGCAGGAAAACCCACGCTTTTTCGTGTTCCCGCTGCAGGACGCCAACTGCGCCCCTGCTTCAATGGTCGACTTGTTCCTGGTGTAGGCCCAGGATTCTGTATGATGTCTGAAAGGATACCTCCTCTTCACAGACTTGCTGACCATCAATGTTTTGATCAACCTTGCTGGTTTTACCTCATCATCCATCTCTTTCTCACGTTTCATGAGGTTTTTCTCCGAAGAGTAAGTTGAGTGACTGCACATTGCTGGGCTTTACAGAGTTGCTGCAACTTGGGGTTGATGGTGGGCCAAATGGCATACTTCCTGAAACAATTCATCTCGAAGTGGGCAACCCTAGTGCCTCTTGATGCATCTCCATCCCTGGCCTCCATCCATTGTTCTTGCAAAAATGCAGTTGTTCCTCAACCCAGCAGCTTCAAGATTCTCTGCAGTTTTATTTCTTAGGCTCACACGCCCTCGCCCATCTGACCCTTTATATCTTGGTTCACTGCTAGTACTTTCAGCAATACGCAGTTCCTTGGGGTATCGTGCTTTTTTTTGGCAATTTCATCCATCGTAAGCTACTGGAGGTGATGGAAGACAAAATAGTTGATTGTAGAGGCCACTTCTTCTCCCAGTGGCTCTCCTGCCTCTGATGGGGCAGCGAATCATACTGCTAGGTGTAGAACATCTGGCAGCTGCCGGCTTCGCTTGTATAGGCCTCACCGTCAGAGTCAGGGTCAGAACTCTCACAGAGCAGCGAATCGTACTGCCAGAAATAGAACATCTGGCAGCTGCCGTCTTTGCTTTTATCTGAGAATTCTGCTGACCCTGTGCACGCGCCTCATCAATGAGGGTGCTATCAAGCAGCCCTTTACTAGGTGCTGCTGACCTGGCTTCTGCAGCCTGGCTCTGACATCACTCCTCCTGGAGTATGTCTTGTTGGAGCAACCTGTGTACAGGTTCTCCATTTGGAATATCCACTCAGAAAGTGGTATCCAGCCTTGGAGGTGAATTCCAAACTGACTCTTGCTCCATGGACCTGACTTGCATGTTGGCTAGCGCCCAAATGACGCTGGCTCCATTCTTTTTCTAAATACACAAGTCCACAGTCGCCCCGCTCCCAGCCGGCGACTGTTACAGGGGTATGAGGCAGCCCTTCACCAACCGCATTCTCGCGGCTCTCTATCGGCTTTGCGGCTTGCCTCTTGACCTTGCCCGTTTTGTTCATGGTGCCTGTGAAAAAATCGCAACAGACCACCGCAGCAAACGGACCTAAAAACTCAAAAAAGTGTTTTACTTACCTTGGAGTTGTAAAAACTACATTCCACTAGAGGAGCTCCTCACGTCCGTGAGCGCCAATGCGTCTGACGTAATGACGCGCATGCGCCCTGACGGGTCATCTTGACGTAGTTACTCACGTGACTCCAAAGTAAAATTGTTGGTTAAATTAGTTCATCCTTGACAACTTTCCCAATTAGAATGAATATCAGCATTACCTTTATTGAGTAAAATTTATGTTCAGATGTGGGTTAACACATAGATGAAATAAAATTCATATTTTCTGCAATGCTACACCATATTTGTAATGTAGAGTTGCTGCTTTTGTTATGTGCTTTTTATTCATTTGATTAAATATTCAAAAACAGTCTGCAAGTTCTCACGTTACGATATTATGGTTATATAGTATATCATTAAAAACAAAATATACATACAAACTGTGCCTTCTCCAACTAAGCAGAGTGCTCAGGAACAGTACAAACATGTCACAGTGTTTCATGTACTGTATATACCCTCTTCAATTTAAGGTGGTCACTTAATCCTGAGGTGAAAATATTTTTTTTTTCTCTCAGAAGTTGGGGAATCCCTGAGATTATTTGCTGGTGGTAGGGACCAAAGATGCTTGAAAAGTGGAGTAATTAAAGAGATGGTAAATATTTTTTTTAAGATGATGGAAGTGAAGGCTATAGGGAAATGGCAATAAAAAAGCATTGAGGTCTGGGACAGACCATCCATAATCATATAGAATGGTGAGGCAGGATCAAGAGGCTAAGTGGCCTGTTCCTTTACTTATGTTCCTACATTACTTGTGTGCAAACCATCCATGATCGAATGAGGCAGAATCTTAAATTGCATTTCTTCTTATTGGTCTGCACTTTATGAAGCATTTATATAAACACTCTACAAATGTTTTTTTTTTTTTCAATTTAATTTTTATTTTAAACTTTAATCTTTCTTCATGATCTCATTCATTTTTAAATTCCTTGGCCTTTCTCTCCACCTCTGAAATTGTACCCAATTTCAGCATTCTCATATTTGTTTTATTCTTCCCTGACTTGTTGCTGGCTACCAATGAAAAACAAGAACAATTCCCTTGCTCTGAACAGCAGTGAGAGTGGGGTCAATGTAATAGATTGACTGCGGATTCAGCTTGCCAGGAACTGACCTCCTGTTGTGTGCCGCCAGCCCTGAAAAGTCACCTGCTGTATATGCAAAACGCGTCACAGCTCATATATAATCCAAGGAGTCACTCATATTGGCAACATATCAGGGCACAAGCGAGTTACCTCAATTTTCAAGCAGTAATCACATGCTTTGTGATGAGTGTGCTGACAGATTCAGGCACGTACGATAAAGTCAATCTTAAAAATACTTTCCAAGATTTTTATTTATCCTTCTGGTGCTATTAAACTTCCGAGATTTGAAAATAAACAAGGAATTAGGTCAGACCGCGATCAAAATTATACTTTTATCCTTTCACTTGTCTACATGGTCATCCAAATTTAATAAATCCCAGTTGATGAATACAACATGGTTGTCCCTGGAGAAATCTGCTGATCAGCTTCTCTTGAGTTTTGGCCTCCCATGCTGTGCACTGTACAAGTATGAAGTTAAATTGTATTTCCACAGAAAGCTGTTCAAAATAATTTGGCAAGGGGCAGCAAAGTTCAATTTTCATTTTTTACCATCTATATGCAGTAGAGAAAAGTCATTCCTGAAGGCCAAATACTCACTTCATGCAATTACATTAATAATCATCAATTTCTGAAGCTGAATTACAATTCATAGTCATAGAGTCATACAGCATGGAAACAGGCACATCAGCCCAGACTGACCAAGTAGGATTTTTCATTTTTATTAACACATTGTTTTTTTTGAACAATCATGGAAATTCATGTTCATAAGTGATAGGAGCATAAATAGGCTATTTGGCCCATCAAGCCTGCTCTGCCATTCAATCATGGCTGATCTATCTTTCCCTTTCAACCCCATTCTCCTGCCTTCGCCCCATAACCCCTGACGCTCTTACTAATCAAGAATTTGTCAATTTCCGCCTTAAAAATATCCATTGACTTGGCCTCCATGACCGTCCGTGGCAATTAATTCACAGATTCACCACCCTTGGTTTTAAGCGAGAAAAAATATCAGGAGTAGAATGAATAAACAGATCCATTTTGTTATTAAAAAGTCTTCAGTTTCAGCATGGTCTGCTAAATGAATCATTGGGAGAAATGCAGACGATATTCCCTCTTCACATCATCAAAGCAAATTCATTATTTCTGTATTTATAATAAGAGCAACTTATCTAGTGTACTGTAAGAACAAAACTGTAACATCTGTTTCCTGTTGTGCAAAATACAATAAAACAAATTGATGCAAGTCTCCTGCTTCTTCAATGTTAAAGTAGTTTCCAGGAAAATCCATAAACATGCCCATTTTGATTTTTAGTCTATTCAAGAATGCAGTAGAACTTATGTAATCATCACAGTTCTTTTGCTGATCTACAAAAACACTTAGGAGGTAGAATGTTCTAAGGCTTTTCCTGATCGATTGATGTAGCTTGCAGAGCATTATCTACTGGATGTTGTCCATTACTGGTATTCATTAAGATTGTGCATGTCTATGTTATTCTGCTTTGCAATGTCATAGAGCAAATTTGAGTTTTGAAATAATATCAAAATACAATAGATAATACAAATATATAAAAATGTTGACAAAGGAGATTTAAGTTATACCCAGTCAATTATACTACTGCAATAAATAAAAGCAACACATTGAGCTGGTTATTTTACACTATTACTAAGCTACTTCCAAACAGTACAGGCAGCATTGTGGTGCGGCTGGTAGAGTCACTGCCTCACAATGCCAGAAACCCATGTTCAATCCTGACCTTGGGAACTGTCTGTATGGAGTTTGGACATTCTCCCTGTGAGTGCATGAGCTTTCTTTGTGTGCGTTGGTTTCATAGAAACATAGAAACATAGAATCATAGAAAATAGGTGCAGGAGGAGGCCATTCGACCCTTCGAGCCAGCACCGCCATTCATTGTGATCATGGCTGATCGTCCTCTATCAATAACCCGTGCCTGCCTTCTCCCCATATCCCTTGACTCCACTAGCCCCTAGAGCTCTATCTAACTCTCTCTTAAATCCATCCAGTGATTTGGCCTCCACTGCCCTCTGTGGCAGGGAATTCCATAAATTCACAACTCTCTGGGTGAAAAAGTTTTTTCTCACCTCAGTCTTAAATGACCTCCCCTTTATTCTAAGACAGTGGCCCCTGGTTCTGGACTCGCCCAACATTGGGAAACATTTTCCTGCAGCTAGCTTGTCCAGTCCTTTTATAATTTTATATGTTTCTATAAGATTCCCCCTCATCCTTCTAAACTCCAGTGAATACAAGCCTAGTCTTTTCAATCTTTCCTCATATGACAGTCTCGCCATCCCAGGGATTAATCACGTGAACATACGCTGTACTGCCTCAATCACAAGTATGTCCTTCCTCAAATTAAGAGACCAAAACTATACACAATACTCCAGATGTGGTCTCACCAGAGCCCTATACAACTGCAGAAGAACCTCTTTACTCCTATACTGAAATCCTCTTGTTATGAAGGCCAATATTACATTAGCTTTCTTCACTGCCTGCTGTACCTGCATGGCAACTTTCAGTGACCGGTGTACAAGGACACCCAGGTCTCGCTGTACCTCCCCCTTACCTAACCTAATCCCATTGAGATAATAATCTGCCCCCTTGTTTTTGCCACCAAAGTGGATAACCTCACATTTATCTATATTATACTGCATCTGCCATGCATCTGCCCACCCACTCAACCTGTCCAGGTCACCCTGCAACCTCCTAACATCCTCTTCACAATTCACACTGTCACTCAGCTTTGTGTCATCCGCAAACTTGCTAGTGTTGCTCCTAATTCCCTCTTCCAAATCATTAATATATATGGTAAACAGTTGCGGCCCCAACACCGAGCCTTGCGGCACTCCACTCGCCACTGCCTGCCATTTTGAAAAGGACCCGTTCACTCCTACTCTTTGTTTCCGGTCTGCCATCCAATTTTCTATCCATGTCAACACCCTACCCCCACATTCCAAAAACATGTAGGTTTGTCGGCGAATTAGACTCTATAAATTGCCCCCAGTGTGTCGGGAATGGATGGGAAAGTGGGATAGCATAGAATTTTGTTATAGTGTGAACTGGTGATTGTTACTCAGCATGGACCTCGGTGGGAAAAGGAAAGACCAGGTAATACTGATTGATTGATTGTCACTTATAACTTTTAAATTCGTAAAATGAAAATGGATTGACGCCTGACAGATCGATGTGCATTTATATTGTCAAGACCCACGCAGAGAGTCGACAACCATTTCGCCAAACACACGCACTCGATCAGCCAAGGCCTGCTGGATCTCCTGGTTGCTAATCATTTAACTCCTCTTCAAATTCCCATACTGACCTCTCTATGCTGGGAATCATTAAATGCCAGACATAAACTGGAGGGAAAAAATCCTGATCTTCCGATTGGGTAGCTTATGCCCTAACAGTAGGAACATTGAATTCTCCCACTTTAGGTAATGAACCTATTAACAATCCTTCCTTGCCCCCCCCCCCTCCCCCCCTCCCCCCTCCCCCCTCCCCCCTCCCCCCTCCCCCCTTCCCTGTGCCCCACCTAGATTCACACCTGTTTCTCCTCTTCCCCATTTGGTATACATATATTCCTTCCTCTTGCTCCCCAATTTGCACTTCTTCTATCCATATCTCACCAAATTTGTCTTTTGATCTCTGGCCTTTGTCCAACAATCTGCCTATCAACCCCCCCCCCTCATCTGTATCCATCTATCACTCACCAGGCTTTATCCTCCCCTCCTCTCTTCCAACTTTTACCCTCCCCCCTACCACAATCAGTCTGAAGAAGGTCCTGACCCGAAATGTCACCTATCCATGTACTCCAGAGATGCTGCCTGACCCACTGTGTTACTCCAGCAGCACTTTACCTCGTTTTTTGTAAACAAACATCTGTAGTTCATTGTATGTCCATCCATCAAAGCTAATAGTTATGCAGAAAGGGTTGTGGTTTAACCATGAATCAAGTTAAATGGGAGCACTTCTATGGGCCGATGCTGCTCGAATCGTATCAGTCTCGTATCGTATCGTATCGTATCGCAATCAAAACTATGTCCAAACAATTTCTCTGTTGTTTTCCATTGCATTGCTTACTGTTAATTAGCAGTTGATATAATCAGCATATTTTACATCCTTTTTTGCCATACATACTCCTGTTTGAAATAAAACTAATTGTTCCAATTGCTTTTCTTTAAAAAAATCAGCAGGTATAATGGCACTTCAGGAGCACATTAAAAGACAAATTGTTTCAGCACACGTATACAGAGGTGGATCATCTCTCAAACTGGTCTGATTGCCTCTTTCATCATAAAATAGATAGGCATCAGTTCAGAAACGTATGATTAATTATTGGAGTATGCGGTATAGTGTTGCTTGTTGAGTATTTGATCTGGCACCTGATACAAGAGGGAGAATTATCATTGAAATGACTGATGTGTTCAATATAGAGCCATTAATTGTAAGAGCTACTATTATAAGTGAGATTTAAGTATTGAAATTGAAATTACTTCACTAAGAATCTTTAATTTTTCCAGCAGGTGAAGGAAGGTAACACCAATGCAGATGGAGAAAAAAAAGGATAGTGTGTGGATTGGAAAATTAAAATTCCTTTGGATTGAGTCATTGGAATCAAGTCAATACTTTAGTACTTCCAATTAAGTTCTCCTTCATGTAGAAACAACGAAATGCAGATGCTGGTTTATATCAAAGATAGATTCAAAGTGCTGGACTACCTCAACCAGTCAGGCAGCATCTCTGGAGAAAAAGGATGAGTGACATTATGGGTCAAGACCCTTCTTCTGGCTCCTTCACATTGATTCCTAGAATGTTGCCTTTGTTGTGTGAGGTGAAATTAAGCA
Source organism: Malacoraja senta (assembly GCA_038087875.1). Classification (NCBI taxonomy): domain Eukaryota; kingdom Metazoa; phylum Chordata; class Chondrichthyes; order Rajiformes; family Rajidae; genus Malacoraja; species Malacoraja senta. Next base: position 34,405,502 of record CM075983.1, read on the forward strand.
CTGAAACAAATACAATTCTTATAGGGGTTGACAGGATGGGTCAAAGATAATGATTCCCCTGGCCAAGCTCTCCAAAATCAGGGGCACAATCCCAAGACAAGGGTTATCTATTCAGGACAGAAATGAGAAACAAATCTTTGGGATTCTCTACCCAAGAGGCTATGGGGGCTCAGGTACTGAGTATATTTGAGACAATCAAATTTTGATGAAAAGCAAAACAAAAATTCAGATGCTGGAAATATAAATAGAACATGCTGAAAATATTTATCAGGTCTGCCCGCATCTGTGGAAACATTTAACATTTCAGGACTGAAGCTTTTCATTAGAACTGGGAAAACAGTTTGTTTTAGGTAGCAACAATTGTGGGGGAATGGTGAATAGAACAGATGGTTTATTTCTGATAGGGTGAGACTAGTGGATTCATTGTGGCAGTGAAGTAGCAGTTAAGATCAGGTTTAACTTCCATATCTATGTAATAGTACGGTTGTAGGATTTACTCAGGTGGCCTGACCACACAAAATAAATCTGAGCCAAGATGATGCTATGCCAAATTGACCAATTTGGATATTAACAGAAATAAGTGTTACCTATAGTTGGACAATAATGAGTCCAGAAGTCTGCAACATGTTCAGATAGAAGATGAGGTGTGATTCCTCAAGCCTGCATTGTCATTGGGTGAAGATCGGAAAGTGAATAAGTTTAAGTACAACTGGAAGCCCATGGTCACTCCTGAAGACTGAATGCAGGTGTTCTGCAAAGCGATCACCCAATCTTTGTTTGGAGTCTCTAAAATAGTGGAGTCCGCATTGTTAACACAAATACGGAACACCAAATTAGAAGAAATGCAAATGATTTGCAGTATATCTTGATAGATGCATAGATGTTGAGTGATTTCAGGATAGTGCAGGAAAGTGGCTCCAATGTAAATGATCAGTTTTCATTTTATTGGATTGCAGTGTAAGTACAAGGGGCCACATGCCTTATGCCTGCTGTTTCTGATATTTTCAGTTATAATGACGCAGAACATGAAGTTCCAATGAAATTCCAGCTCCAAATGTGCCAATTTGATTCTTGATTTAATTTCTATTTTTGAATTTTGTTTGTTATGCGAGTAATATATTCACAGGCAACCCTATTTGCCAATTTCCTGCATCACTGCTCATAGTTATTTAGCGTTGTGTTGTTATAATGGAGGAAACTGCACTAGTGAAAGAATTTGAAAATAAACTATTCAAATATCGCTCAGAGGCAATGAAGAAAGCAGTCTAATTGTTTTTTTGAAAATGAATATATATCTGTTTATGCACTGGAGATAGATACTAGAGTTTCATAAATAATTAAGACTTCACACGTGACCGTGCATCTTTATATGTACCTGCCAACCAATTATGTATGTAGCTTTTTATAATAAATGCCACAATTGTATTTTATAATTGCGACTTAGCTTTCCCTCTCCATTATATATCCTTAGGACATTAATAATTCCTCAAAACAGCAGAATTATTTGCTTACAGGTGCTTTTAGGCTTCTAAAATACATTGGTGCACATTTCTGGGGTAATTTGTGTTAATCACCCTATTAGGAAATGTGCTGAACATGCACAGACACATATACACATTATGAAGTGGTTGTGCAATGCAGGGAAAACTCTTCTAAGAAGTAGGAGGGAAATGGGAAAAAGGAATCTCAAACAGAAACCATAACCATCCAAGATGTTAAAGAAAACGTTTCCCTATCTTAACCTCTCTGGTACAACCTGTGAATTGTAAGTGTGAATAAGCGCATCCTCACCAAACTCGGCCAACTGTTCCCACCTTGAATGAAGCAATACTTCCACAGCTGTAATCTCAGTCCAGAGTCAAAAATGCATTGCTACAGGTTGCCAAAATTATTCACACCATGAACGTCTGCATGACTCATTCCTTCCAAAGTGGAGTTGCACAGGAAGAATCCGTCCAGATTTCTCTTACTATTCCTCCTAATTGTGGAGGCACTAGAAAGTAATATTCCATTACATTGTTGTCCAAGTGTTTCAGGCCATATTTCTACTTTTAACTACTATGTCTATTGTCTTCTGAGCCTATATGGAAAGTGTTGTAAACCCCTTGAATATAAACAAAATTCCTGTTCTCCATCTCCTCCTGTCTGCTGCTGAGGTTTCCATTCACCTTAGGTTGCAGTCTGTTTTCTGCTCTCTCATTCTTTAGTACTTCCATAGCTTTCAGGGTGGCTTTAACTGAAACTAGGAACTCGTGATAATGCCCCCTCACTGGTGAAATGAAGAGACAGCATAATGTCAGAAGGTGCAGTGGTACCCCACATTAAACTTGAGGGGTGCAAACTAACTGTGCATTATAAGCTTTGCAACCAATCTCAGGAACTATTGAATAAAATCCTCTGAATGTTATCACAAGAAAATTATAGCAGTTTTCCCCAAATTGAGAAATTGTTCTTCTAGGGATTACAGATATGAATGGAGTTTTTTTTTTGGATGCAAATTTATAACACATCTGTGAAACTAAACATCTAACTAGCTCCTCATCACTCACTCAATTTTTTCCTAGGCTAATCACATTCGTTTTTTCTTTCAGCTAGATTTAATTCGATTATATACTTGATTATTTGCCTTGTTTTGATGACTGTACATGAGTAGTACATCCCAACCCAATCCATCCTTTTGAGACAAAAGTGTATAAACCTTAATATAAACCTTAAATGTAGTTACAAAATATGAATAGCTTCCAGCCAGCTGTTGATATTTTAAAAAACATATAGCTCTCTTTTAAAATTTGAAGTGCTACAAATGTGAAAATGTGTTTTCCAGGAGAGCTCTGCACCCTAGAATAGGTCTGGAACTTTATTCACTCATATGCCTTTGGTCTACTTGCTACTTCTATGGTTCAGCTTCTATGGTTATGGTTAACATTGAGCCAATGTTCAAGGTGAGATTCTTGGAGTGGACATTAGGATAACAGGATATGGTGGGGGTTGATGATCAGTTGGCCAACATCCCTCTAAATGGTCAGGGGTAGAAATTGTTTTGGCATTAGTGTGGACGGACATGGTAGTAAATCAAGTGATTTGTAGAATGATCATGTGGGGGGGGGGGGGGGCACATCATATTTGAAGTAGGGGGAGATAAGGAAAATAAATCTTGCAACAGCAAAGTACTAACATTTAATGGATAACTTGCAGAAACTATTATATTTACTCTGCAGATTAATATGATTCTGATTCTCTTAGGGACTAGTATTTCACCTTTTCTTCACTGATTCTATAAACATGCAGAGAGTTTATCCATCAACAAGTATATTTACATATGAAAAAAATCTAAAAGGGACAATCATATAATGACTTCTCACATCAGTAGCATTCAGGAAAAGTAAAGCCTACCCTTTCAAGCACAATCTCAACGCATGATCCAGCTGTTTTGCTAAACAGCTGGTGCTACTGTGTTATTTCAAATAGTGCATGGAAAGGCATAATGATAAAAAAAAGCATACACTCCAGAAATGTGTTGCAGTAAGATGTACTAACGTCTACATATTAACAGTTGTCTTGGCATGAGAGTTCTATATTTTGACATAAACAGTGTCAAGTTAAATTTATATCTACACAAATTCACATCTGTTTACGTAATTAAAACATGGGTTCCATCATTGGCAGCCTGCTTATCTAAAGAAGACACAGAAGACATCTTTATTAAATGTCCACGATAGTGAAATGGCAGCATCAATTCAGATATACATTCAATCCTAATTTTTTTTAAATGTACCAATGCCTGAAAAATTCTTAATCTGATGTAAATAACTGCTTTCTGAGGGCAAATTTCTGAAGTGGCAGGTGTTTTATTTTAAATTCTATCTTTATTAATAGTGCAGCCTTTTGAAATAATACTCTTCCATTAAAAAAAACAGACTGCTGGAAGACCTCAGCAGGTTAGGCAGTATCTGTGGTGGGAAATGGATGAATGACGATTGTAATTGGGACAGATGCTGCCTGACCGGCTGTGTTCCTCCCACAGTCTGCTTTTTGCTCAAGTTTCCACCATCTCCAATCTCCGCTGTATCATTTTGCTTTCTGCTCACAAGCATTCATCCAACTTTGATCCAGGTTGAAAAAAATCATCTCATTGGTATAACTAAAAAGAAATAGATTGGCAATGAAATAACATTTCAAGTAGATTGGTACAAGTTTTTCCAGTTTACAAATGCCCGACATGTTTGGTCCGTACAAACAAAGATGTATTTAGGAGACCGGGGGTATGAACCATGAGGGGCTGCAGGTGTTTTCTGCTGAGTGGATAACTTGGTTCACAACTGCATTTCCAACTTGCAAACACTTCACAGGGACAGAATCCTGCCATGGCCCCTGTACTGGAGTAGCAAAACCAGCAGGGAGAGTGCATGACGGTAGCTTTGCTAACAAAGCTGGAAAGCTGAATAGGCACTGCGCAATTTATAATATATTCCAAGAATTGCTTGAAAAATAGTACTACCCCTTTCCCCAGGGACGGAAAACCCGGGGGGGCCCAGAGGGGACACGTCCCCTCCATGTTTTGAGAGGTGTGGGACATACACCCCAAGTTTTTGTGATCCGGATTTTAAAATCTCCGCTTTCCGCGAGACAGTGGGGGTGGGACTGATGATCAAGGGCGCTGATTGGATGAGAGAGACGTCGGTCAGCAGGCAATGGGGGCGGGACATGATTCAGCATGATGGTTGGAGGAGGGAGACGTGGCACAGACCTGCGCCTCATCCGCAGCCAGGATCCGCAGTCAGTCAGCATACTCTAGTATCTTTGGCCATGATCGATGCCGGCCGGGTCTCCGGCGCTGTCCCGTCCCCACCCGAGTACCCCCCACCCACGGGTGGTGAGAGGTCGGCAGCAAAGATCCTCCGCTATAGGATCTTTGGTCGGCAGTCAGACGGGCCAGCGCAGAGAAGCAGCGCTAAACCCAGCTTACAACCCTTCCTGGACTTGCGGGAAATATGGCCAGCATGGAGAAGCAGCGCTGGTATCCCATCAGTCCAGACAGGGCTGTAGTTAACCCGATGAGACAGGCAGTTGAGCTGCATTTAGCGCTGGATTGAGCCTCCGAAGCCTCGCGCGCGTGTGTGTGAGTGCGCATGCGCGCGTGGCCGCCAAAAAATTGTGTCCCATCCCCTCCATGTTTTGATAGCGAGATCCGCTCTTGCCTTTCCCTCATGTTTTGAGACAATTGAGCTACTGACTGCTCTGATTGCAGACTGTAATCTACCTGAGACAGAATAACATAAAGGAGTTAATATGTAACCAACAAACCACTCCTCATTTTTGTTGTAGAATAATGGCTCCTTATGTCTAATTTCTGTCCCAAGAAACTTTTTAGAAATACCAACTTGGCCCAGGTTTGACTTTGTTCAGTAACAGAAAGCAGGCAGTGGGAAATCATTCACCTAAAATGCACATTGTGGCCACTGAAATTGTATTGAATCATATCGATGCAATTGAAACATTATGACTTTGGAATCTTAAACCTTGTAGCAAACAGCTGACATGGACACCAGACGCGAAAAGGGCTGAGTGATGTTTGCTCGGGCAGGAATGTTACCTTAAACATTTTTTTTCCCATTAGGACATTACACAATTTAAATTAATTTATAAAACTGGGATAAAATGTAATCTGCAATACCTTTTAAAAATATATTTGGTATAGAGAATTACCATACTTTGAAGTCTTATATGTCCTACACATTAATTCGCGGAATACTTGATGGTTCTAGGGGCTCAGGAACTGAGATAATTGGTAGTATCTGACCTGTTGGCAACAATAAGTAGAGTTCCGCTATGGCCAGTGCTGGGCTCCAAAATGTTCACACTCCACATAAAATAAGATGTATCTGGGATCAGAGGCATCAAATGGTTAACTATTCATGTTTGATCATATATACTAAATCTGTGTATTGTATGTGTCCATCACACCTGGACTATTCAACTAAAAATAAACCAAAAACATACTCCGAACAAGACAAAAAAAAGAAAAAAGACAGACAGACTATAGGCGAGCCGCAGCCACAAGGCGCCGCCACCGGAAATGTGCAGTGTAATTCAAATAGATACATCAATTTTTATTTACAATAGGTTTGGTTCATTAAATTAATAACATTTATTCACATGGAATCCGTTGCAGAAATGTTTCTCATTAGAAAGATTTCAGGAAAATGCATTCTACTTGCAGTATAGATGCAATTCTAGATATGAAGTAAACATTGCTGTACAATTCTGTAACGGGAATTAAGCCTGGGATTTTCAAGCTGACTCAATACATATCCTTCAAATTGACAAAGGATTGTCTTGTTATATCGTTATTGGCAAGATTGACTGAACAATGTCAGTAGTGATGACAAAACTACTTCAAAAAGTTTCAGGATCGATGTTTAATATCAAATTGATGGACATACTGTATATTGATTATAATATGACAATCATCTGCCTTTTATTTTCCCTAAGGAAACTATATTAAATTATTATTCTAGATATTACCATTCCTAGTGTGATATAACCTAATATTATACTACCCATAATGCAAAGCAATGTAATTTTAGCTTACCTAAATACAAATTTGACCCTTTCTGCAATTACAGTAAGGGTGCTCAAAACTGCAATGTCCTTCTCTAAGTTAGTTATGCCATTCCTCGTGTCCTGAAAGGATTCTTAGTGAAGTGAGTGTTCACGCCACCACCTTTACTTCCTTAGAAGGCTTAGGAAGTTTGGCATGTCCCCAACACCTCTCACCAACTTCTACAGATGTGCCACAAATAGCATTTTATTGGGATGCATCACAACATGGTTTGGAAACAGCTCCATCCAAGAGCGCAAGGAATTGCAGAGAATTATGGACGCAGCCCAGACCATCACACAAACCAAACTCCCTTCCATTGACTCCATTTACATTTCACGCTGCCTCAGCAAAGCCACCCGCATAATCAAGGACAAGTCTTAGCCTGGTTACTCGCTCTTCTCCCCTCTCCCATCGGGCAAGAGGTATAGAAGTGTAAAAACACACATCTCCAGATTCAGAGACAGTTTCATCCCAGCTGTAGTTAGGCAACTGAATTACCCTATCAACAACTAGAGGAAGGTTCTAAGCTACTATCTACCTGACTGGAGACCCTGGACTATCTTTCATTGGACCTTACTAGACTTTATCTTACACTAAACGTTATTCCTTTTTTCATTTATCCATACACTGCAGATGGCTCGATTGTAATCATGTATAGTCTTTCCGCTGACTGGTTCGCATGCGACAAAAGCTTTTCACTGTACCTCGGTACATGTGACAATGTACTAAACTAAACTAAAATTTCACAGTGAACATCCCGCCAGTATATTTGCTGTGATCACCAAACACACTTTTATACTCTGGTGATACATCCTCTCTGGTTCACTGCTGATAAATATGTGACATAAATGTCATAGTGCAGCATAACATGAGCTTTCAGTTCAAGATTCAGTGAAGGAAACTGAAAGGAAGCTGTATTGTCTTCTAGTTTTGGCTTTAGCAATGAACGAAAAATCTTCAACCAATTTCCTGAACAATATAGAAGTACAGATATAAAACCATGGGTTTCTTGCATTTCCGACCGATAAGATATATTTGTTTTCTGCATGGCCATTATCACCATGTTCTTGTCTGTATGAAATCTTCTTAAGCAAACACAACAAGATGTGCATTCGTCTTTGATCTCTGTTTATAGGCACATGGTTCAAGGTACATGATTGAACAGGTAAGTAAAAGATAATGAGAGTCTGAATGTCATTTCATTTGGTGCATATTAAAATTTTTGGATGTTCAGATTGTGGAAAGTAAATGTATGAAAAATTGCATAATTGCAATATTTGGAACAGATAAATATAATTCAAATGGTTAATAATTGTTCTGGGTTACAGTGAATCTAATTGTATCAAAGCTAACACCTTATGCATTGATAATGAGCATATTCACAGATGGAAGACGTTTTCTGTCTGAAACAGCATCTAAGGAGTATTCTTATTTAGTACAAATCAGTTTATTGACAATCCACCTGGTAAACAAAAGGGCACAGTGGTGATTTTCAGAATCCCCGACATGACATTTTCCTTTTAACTTGCTGCTGAACAAATAATTTGAAACAGAAGAAACATTTGCTTTTGGATGCTTGCATTTGTGCCTTAATACTCTCTGGCCCCAAGCAAGCTTATGTTCCAGTCAGTTTGAAAACAAATACACCAGCAATCAATGTTCTAGTACCAGTGTAGTGTTATCAAGCAAAGAGAAACATCCACCCCATCATGTTTTTGAAAGCAATTGCAAAAAAGTCAAAAGGGTATCAGCATCAACAAAAGATATAATTATTTACTCAAGATTGTTTTAATGAAATGCAATTGTCACTGATAAATACGTGGGATTTACATATTGTTAGTTCACAACATGTACAAGAACAATAAAATGAGCAAGGTTAAATGGGTCTACTGAATGTTCAGTTCCGATTATCAATGCTGTGCTTATGTTGTTTTGACAAAGGAATAAACCAAATTAAAATAAAGGAGGTTTTAGATGAGTTTTGGAGAGTTTGAAAAAATGTCACATTGAAGACCTCCTTCGACTATGTAGAAGACCTCCTTCGACCTCCTTCGACTATGTTGAAGACTAGCTTCGACTAGCTTCGACTAGCTTCGGGAAAATTGGACTCTCTAGTTAATGAAGAATGGTTCAATTGTCTGATAACAGCTGGAAAGATGCTGTCCCTGAATCAGGACGTATGCATTTTTACACTTCTGTACCTCTTGCCTGATGGGTGAGGAGAGAAGAGGGAGTGTCCAGGGTGAGACATTTGCTTGATTATCATGGTGACCTTTCCAAGGCAGCATGAAGTGCAGGTGGAGTCAATGAAAGGGAGGTTTGTTTGCACGATGGTCTGGGCTGCATCCACAATTCCCTCCAATAACTTGTGGTCTTGAATGGAGCTATTCCCAAACCAGCTGCCTTCCTTTCTGAATTGATTCCCAAAAATAAGTAATTCCAAGCTATGTAACTATAGACACATCATATCCTTACATTGTTCACTGTAAACCCCTTAAATACCTCTGAATAATATAACCACAATATATTCACCAAGTTGGGTGATAATAGGAGAAATGATCCCAGCAGCTTAAAAAGCAGGACAAAGTTTTTATAGTACTGATCTTTCATCATAGCCCAGAACATGTGAGGACATAAAGCATTTGAAAGGTGAGTTTGGGCACTGAGCTGGGTTCAGGGATGTTCAGTCATCATCTTTCATGCTAGCTGTTCCAAAAAGGGGAACTTGTTGAGATTTAAAATCAACTTCTTTGTTCATTATCTAATCACATTAGTACCAGTGAGTCAAGGTAAGTTTACAAATTACTATGTTTCTTGCAGGAGGAATTATTAGCAATTCAGACATGATCAACTGACCATTGCAGTAAATGATTGGAACAACATGCACAGTGGACACCAGTTTATTGAAGTACACATCTGGAACATGATTATCCCAGAGGTATTTGAAAAGCACTGGGTCATTGAATGCAAGCCAGCAGTGCTTCAGCCTAGAGTGCATGAAGGTAGCTTCTTGCCAGCATTTTGCATTTTGATCTTCCCTGTGGATTCCTATCAGGAGGAGAAGCAAACTTGAAAATATTTGGCTGGTGATTATCAGTCACGCACGAAGCAACATATCCTCCAGAGCAAATAAAACTGTTCAGACACTGAATGTGGGAATTAAATATTAAATACCATGGTCTAACCCTCCTGCTCTTGAGTGCCATGTTGAAGTTTATATGCAGCACCATTATTTATGAAAGCATTTTCAGCAATATATCTTTCTGTTTATAGTGTTTTGGGCATGTGACTTTAATTAATGCATTCTGGGGTGTGGCCTCAACTGTAAGAAGGCAACAGCTAGTTTCCACAGAACAGAAATTGCAATATAACAACAAGAAGATCACAGAGTCATAGAGTCATAAAGCACAGGAACAGGCCCTTTGGCCCAACTTGTCTATGCCAACATAAATGTCCCATCTAAGCTAATCTCACTTTCCTACATTTGGCCCATATCCGTCAAAACGTTTCCTATCCATTCACCTGTGGCCGGCCCTGATTGGTCCTGGTCCTTTCTCACCTACAGCTCTTCAACACCCACCCTGCCCCCCATTCCACCCCCTACTTTCATTCTGAAGAAGGGTCCTGACCTGAAACATCAATTACCCATCCTTTTTTTCCAGAGATGCTGCCTGACCCGCTGAATTACACCAGCATTTAGTGTCTCTTAAATGTTGTTATTGTTCCTGCCTTAACCACTTCCACTGGTAGCTCTATCCATATACCCATCATCCTCTGTGTGAAAAGGTTGCCCCTCAAGTACCTATTCAATCTTTCCCCTCTCACCTTAAATCTATGCCCTCTTGTTCTTGATACCTCTATCCTAAGAATAAGAGGAATAATTTCTAGGAATAATACAGAAGGTGCAGGATCAGTTCATTCCTAGGAGGAAGAAAGATTCCAAGGGGAGTAAGGGGTGACAGTGGCTGACAAGGGACGTCAGGGGCAGTATAAAAATAAAAGAGAAGAAATACAACGTAGCAAAAATGAGCGCAAAGCAAGAGGATTGGGTAATGTTTAAAGAGCAACAGAAGATAACTAAAAAGACAATACGGGAAGAAAAGATGAGGTACGAAGGTTAGCTAGCCAAGAATATAAAGAAGGATAGTAAAAGCTTCTTTAGGTATGTGAAGAGGAAAACATTAGTTAAGACCAAAGTTGGACCCTTGAACACTGAAAAAAGGTGAATTTATTATGGGGAACAAGGAAATGGCAGATGAGTTGAACAGGTACTTTGGATCCGTCTTCACTGAGGAGGACACAAACAATCTTCCTGATATAGTAGTGGCCAGAGGATCTGGGGTGATGGAGGAACTGAAGGAAATCCACATTAGGCAGGAAATGGTGTTGGGTAGACTGATGGGACTGAAGGCTGTTCAATCCCCAGCGCCTGATGGTCTGCATTCCAGGGTATTTAAGGACGTGGGTCTAGAAATCGTGGATGCAGTGGTGATAATATTCCAATGTTCTATAGACTCAGGATCAGTTCCTGTGGATTGGAGGGTAGCTAATGTTATCCCACTTTTTAAGAAAGGCGGGAGAGAGAAAACAGGGAATTATAGACCACTTAGACTGACATCGGTGTTGGGGAAGATGCTGGAGTCAATTATAAAAGATGAAATAGCCACACATTTGGATAGCAGTAACAGGATCGGTCCGAGTCAGCATGGATTTATGAAGGGGAAATCATGCTTGACTAATCTTCTGGAATTTTTTGAGGATGTAACTAGGAAAATTGACAAGGGAGAGCCAGTGGTGTAGTATACCTGGACTTTCAGAAAGCTTTTGATAAGGTCCCACATAGGAGATTAGTGGGCAAAATTAGGGTATTGGGGGTAGAGTGCTGACATGGATAGAAAATTGGTTGGCAGACAGGAAACAAAGAGTAGGGATTAACGGGTCCCTTTCAGAATGGCAGGCAGTGACTAGTGGGGTACCTCAAGGCTCGGTGCTGGGACCGCAGCTATCTCCTGACGGCCAGGAACGTCGGGCCTCCGTAGAGGCAACTGTGGAGGCCTCATTGGGCCTGACTCTGGGGAGAACTGGGTTGGGGACTGGACATTGTGCCTTCCCCCACAGTGGTGGTCATTGTGGGGGGATGATTTTGTGTGCTGTGCCTGTGCCTGTGCCTGTCAGTCCATGTACAAGATGGCGGTCGGAGGGGAGAGTGGACGCTGGCGCGAATTGGTCACCGCTGCTCTCTCCTCAAACTTGTGTTTCTTATTTTCTTTTGGTGCCTTTGAAATTGAATTCTGTCCTTGATTTGTGTACTGTCGTGTTTTATTTATTTATTTATTTTTTATTTAAAAAAAAAAAAATCTTTTAAATTTAATTTATTCCGATTATGTGTTTTTTTTTTGTTTTGTTGTGATTCTATGCATTGTAAGGTGTCCTTGGGTTTTAGAAAGGCGCCAGTAAATAAAATGATTATTATTATTATTATTATTATTTACAATATGCATCAATGATTTGTATGAAGGAATTCAAAGTAACATTAGCAAATTGCAGATGACACAAAACTTGGTGGCAGTGTGAACTGTGAGGAGGATGCTATGAGAATGCAGGGTGACTTGGACAGGTTGGGTGAGTGGGCAGATGCATGGCAGATGCAGTTTAATGTGGATAAATGTGAGGTTATCCACTTTGGTAGCAAAAACAGAAAGGCAGATTATTATCTAAATGGTGTCAAGTTGGGAAAAGGGGAAGTACAATGGGATCTGGGGGGTCCTTGTTCATCAGTCAATGAAAGTAAGCATGCAGGTACTGCAGGCAGTGAAGAAAGTGAATGGCATGTTGGCCATCATTACAAGAGGAGTTGAGTATAGGAGCAAAGAGGTACCTCTGCAGTTGTACAGGGCCCTTGTGTGACCACACCTGGAGTATTGTGTACAGTTTTGGTCCCCTAATTTGAGGAAGGACATTCTTGCTATTGAGGGAGTTCAGCTTAGGTTCACAAGGTTAATTCCCGGGATGGCCGGACTGTCATATGCTGAGAGAATGGAATGGCTAGGCTTGTGTACTCTGGAATTTAGAAGGATGAGAGGGAATATTATTGAAATATAAGATTATTAAGGGTTTGGACACGCTAGAGGCAGAAAACATGTTCCTGATGTTGGGGGAGTCCAGAACCATGGGCTACAGTTTAAGAATAAGGGGCAAGGCATTTAGAACGGAAATGAGGAAACATTTTTTCACAGAGTTGTGAGTCTGTGGAATTCTCTGCCTCAGAGGGTGGTGGACGCTGGTTCTCCGGATACTTTCAAGCGGGAGTTTGATAAGACTCTTAAAGATAGCGGAGTCAGGGGATATGGGGAGAAGGCAGGAACGGGGTACTGATTGTGGATGATCAGCCATGATCACATTGAATGGCGGTGCTGGCTCAAAGGGCCGAATGGCCTACTCCTGCACGTATTGTCTATTGTCTATTCTAAAAAAAGAAAGCTCTTCAAATAAATAGGATAAACTTACATCCATCTTATTATTGCTGGGTTTCTTTGACTCTATGATACTATGCTAAGATTGGTTTACCCTTACATTTTTTGCATGTCCTTGGGACATACTGGAGCACTTCAATTTGCATATATATGATTTATAATCACAATCAAGCAGGTAATATTGTTTAAGATTAAAACAGCAATCCGTCAAAAGTTTAACCAGAGCAAATGAAAGAATGATCTGGTACCCTGGCTTTGTTTAAGTTTGTTTCCATATCGTGTGTTAGAAATTCAATTTTATGCTGCACATTTCTTACATTTTGGTACAAGATCAACTTGCAAAACTTGCAAAACACAAATAACATTTCTATGGGTACAATACACAAAATAGGAAACTGGTACATTCGGAATTCTGGTAACCGAGGAGAAAAATGTTTTGAATGAGAGAGCACTGTATATTCTGTACAGCTCACTTGTGTTACCGTATTTAAATTACTGTGTGGAAGTATGGGGCAACACCTACAAAACCACCTTACAATCACTAAGCACACTACAAAAAAGAGCTATTCGTATAATAAACAATGTAGGATATCATGAACACACCAATATACTGTATTTAAAATTACACACTTTAAAGATTAAGGATCTGGTAGAATTTAAGACTGCACAAATAATTTATAAAGCAAAAAATAAACTGCTACCTGTAAACATACAAAAACTGTTCAGAGACAGAGAGGGGGGTTATAACTATAGAGGGAAACTAAACTTGAAACAGCATTATGCTCGGACCAATTTTAAAAGTATGTGTATTTCCATTTGTGGGGTGGTTTTGTGGAATGGTCTTGACGAAACGATTAAACAAAGTATGAATATAATGCAATTTTAAAAAATGTACAAAAGATATATCTTTGAAAAGTACAGTAATGAGGAAGGAGAATGTAAATCTCACAGATGTTAATGGTGCTTGTTCTTCTTGTTCTTTTCTTTTTTGTTCTTTTTTTCTTAATAGCTTGATTGGAGTAGTTTTATTTGAATTGTCTGTTTAGTTTATTTTTATTGAATTTTGCATTTGTTAATGGTGAAGAATGGGGGTAGGACTTGACAAGCATAGGCTTCTTCCTATCCCTTTTCGAACGAGTCTAATGTGTATTATGTTGAAATTGGCTTTTGATTTTTTAATTTATGTATGTACATATATGTTATGTATATGTGTATGTGTGTATATGTGTATATGTATGTATGTATGTATATATGTACATGTATATGTATGTATGTGTGTATGTATTTATGTATATATATATATGTATATATATAATTTTCCTTTATTTATTATTCATTTTCATCTTTTCTTTTCTTCTTTTTTTTAATCGTTCAAAATAAAAAGATATCAATCAATCAATCAAAAAAAGCTGTTCCTGTGACTAGTGGTGCGCTCTTTCAAGCTTTTGTATATCCTGACCAATAAGAGTGGGGAGAAGAAGGAATGATTGGGATGAGAAAGGTCTTTGATTATGTTGGCTGCTTTCCCAAAGCAGTATGAAATGTAGATGGAGTCAGTGGTGTAGAGTCTGATGAACTGGGCTGCATCCACAACTGCACTTTCTTGCAGTCCTGGGCAGAGCTGTTCCAAACCCAAGCTGGGATGCAACCCGACAGTCTGCTTTCTAAGGTGCATCCCTAAAAGTTTGTAAGTCATTGGAGATATGCCCAACTTCCTCTGTCTCCTAAGGAAGTAGTGGTGTTGGTGTGCCTTCTTGGCTGTCACTTCAATGTGATTGGTCCATGACAGATCATTGGTAATTAATATGAAGGAACTTGAAACTTTCAACCATTTTTACTCCGGCACCATTTTTGCTGATTGTGGTATGTTCTCCACTAGGCATTCTGAAGTTGATATTCTAGCTCCTTCATCTCGCTGATAATATGAGTGAGGTTGTTGTTCTGACACCATGTTACTAAGTTATCCATCTCCTTCCTGTACTCCATCTCATCATTATTTATAATTCTACCCACTACAGTGGTATCATCTGCAAACTTGTAGCTTGAGTTAGAGCCAAATGTGGTCGCACATTTATAAATGTACAGGGAGTTTAGAAGGGGACTCTGAATGCATCATTGTCGGTCTCGGTGCTGAGAACATGTACAAAATCACTGCTGCAAAAGTAAAAGCTATTATGAACTAAA
This sequence comes from Malacoraja senta, assembly GCA_038087875.1. NCBI lineage: Eukaryota > Metazoa > Chordata > Chondrichthyes > Rajiformes > Rajidae > Malacoraja > Malacoraja senta. The sequence continues at coordinate 34,420,763 of CM075983.1, forward strand.
TCAGTCTGGGTATTAACTAGAAAAGCAGGCTTTAACAGGCCGGCTTAAGTTTAAATGAAAGAGAATATCCCTGTCTGGGCAACTAACAAAAAAGTCTGGCATTATAACACTCCATGGAATTCTCACTGATGGACAAGTTTGTTGAAGAAGTAGCCTTCATTTTACTCAGTCCTTGGGGGGGTATTTCCCCACTTGCAATATGCCTTCTCCCAGTTGCCCACTCTCACTGCCAGAATGCATAATCATCTAGAGATGTGTGCTTCCCACTCCCTTTCTATCCTGTTATTCTGATATAGACAAAGTACTTCAGCTGCCTGTATAAGCCTTCATCATCTGTGGACGGCCATCAATTAAAGAGTTCCCACCAAGGTAAGGGATCACAAAGCTTCTTGCTTCTTACTCAGCTGTTGAAAATATTTCCGAGAAATGCAATCGTAGTTGACTGTGCACAATGGCAACACGTGTTTGATCTCTGAAATTCTGTTTGAGGTTGACTACTGACTGTGATGAATATTGAAGTACATGTGTGATTGTTATGCAGAACAGTACTGAAAGTCCAAGAATCCGTAAAAAAACTGTTGCTCTCTCCATCCTTGCAAGGAGCCAGATATGTTTGCTGGTGATGGGTTATTGAAGCATGTATTCTCATGCCCAAATCCATCTCCAGCCCTCATTATGTCAAACAATTAAAGTTCAGCACTAGTATGCCCAACCTAGCTTAGAAATAGAAGCACCATTTAAAAGAATATAGGAAATTTACCTCAATGCTGTTTGTTATACACCAGTTACAATAAAAACATTTACCATTTGTACCATTTGTATCATTCCAGCACAGTGGCCGAATGGTAAATCTGCTGCCTCACAGTGCCAGAGACCCGGGTTTGATTCTGACTGCGGGTGTTGTCTGTGCGACATTTGTATATTCCCCCAGTGACCATGTGGGTTTTCTTCGGGTGCTCCGATTTTTTCGCACATGCCATAGACGTGCAGATTTGTAGGCTAATTGGCTTCTGCAAATTGCCCTTAATGTGTAGGATATGAAAGTGGGATAATATCATCAATGGTTGCCGATGAATTGATGGGCCGAAAGGTCTGTTTCCACGCTTTATCTCTAAAACTAAACTAAATCAAACGTTGGGGCTTTAACTCCACTTTTTTAAATTGCCTTTAATATGGAGTGGATAAAAGCAACCATGGTGCTGCAGGTGGATTCACCATCATTTGACTGCTGGGGTGCTACCTTTTTTCTCCAGATTCTCTTTGATTCTGCAGCTTCTCTGTCATCCTTTCACTTTCAGTTAGCCTCCTCAGCTTGATCGGCCTCTGTTAAATTTAATCTTCCAGTTTTATTGAGAGATAGTGAAGGATTTTCAGCTTACACACCAGACTGGTTCCAAGCTGCACAGAGGTGTGGACGCAACAACATAGATGGTTCTGGCCATTTCTCACTCATGTATCCTGTAAGACAATAGACAATAGACAATAGACAATAGACAATAGACAATAGACAATAGACAATAGACAATAGACAATAGGTGCAGGAATACGCCATTCGGTCCTTCGAGTCAGCACCGCCATTCAATATGATCATGGCTGATCATCCACAATCAGTACCCTGTTCCTGCCTTCTCACCAAATCCCCTGACTCCGCTATCTTTAAGAGCTCTATCTAACTCTCGCTTGAAAGCATCCAGAGAATTAGCCTCCACTGCCTTCCAAGGCGGAGAATTTCACAAATTCACAACCCTCTGTGTGAAAATGATTTTCCTCTTCCACGTTCTAAATAGCTTATCCCTTATTCTTAAACTGTGGCCCCTGGTTCTGGACTCCCCCAATATTGGGAACATGTTTCCTGCCTCTAGCATGTCCAAACACTTAATAATCTTATATGTTTCAATAAGATGCCCTCTCATCCTTCTAAATTCCAGAGTATACAAGCCCAACCTCTCTATTCTATCAATCTATGACAGTCCTGTCATCCCTGGAATTAACCTCGTGAACCTACGCTGCACTCCCTTAACTGCAAGAATGTCCTTCCTCAAATTTGGAGACCATGAAGGGCCTGTCCCACTAATGCGACTGTTCTGCAACTGTCTTCGACCTTCAAGCTCGAGGGCACTCGCCTGAAAAACCTCAAGCTGGATCGACCGTCAGCGATGAAACTGCGAGCTGGATTGACCGTCAACACACACACACAAACACATCGCAAAGGCGGGGGCCAGGGAAAGTGGGGGAGCGCTGTCTGAAATTCACACCCGCAATGAACAGGAAGGTAAAAGACGGCTGGCACAATGTACGGTAAGTCCTTTAGAGGTCCCGGGGGGGGGGGGGTGGAGAGAAGGGGAGAGAGGGGGAGAGAAGGGGAGAGAAGGAGTGAGAAGGGGGGAGAAGGGTGGGAGAAGGGGGGGAGAAGGAGTGGAGACACTTTTAAGAAGCCAGACAACTTATAATAAAGTTTAGCGGGCATTTAACATTACCGGTCAGTTTTCCTTGGTTCTGAAAACTCCAATGAGCCAATTAAAATCCCAGTCAGCAAAGGAGATTGTCTACGGCTACCTCGATTGCCTAGCGACCCACTCCACTGCACTACGAGTTTGAAAGAACCATGCCGACCAATCTTTACTCTCGGAAATTTTTTCAGCATGCTGAAAAATTTTCCTTGACCAAACTGAGGCCACAAGTATGCGGGAAATTCCCTCGAGCATGAAGGAGAGTTCCAGTGACCTCCTAGGAACTCCTAGGACCACGTGTTGACCATGCTGCGAGTTGGAGTCAAGTGCAAACTCTTCTAAACTTGCAAATTAGGTTGCTGCAGTGGGAGAGGCCCTTAACTGCACACAATACACCAGGTGTGGACTCATGAGGGCCCTGTACAACTGCAGAAGGACCTCTTTGCTCCAAACTGAACTCCTCTTGTTATGAAGGCGAACATGCTATTCGCTTTCTTCACTGCCTGCTGTACCTGCATGCTTATTTTCAGTGACTGATGACCAAGGACCCCCAGATCTCGTTGTACTTCCCCTTTTCCCAACGTGATACCATTCAGATAATAATCTGTCATCCTGTTTTTGCCACCAAAGTGGATAACCTCACATTTATCCACATTAACCTGCATCTGCCATGCATCTGCCCACTCACCCAACCTGTCCAAGTCATCCTGCATCCTCATAGCATCCTCCTCACAGTTCACACTGCCACCCAGTTTTGTGTCATCTGCAAATTTGCTAATGTTACTTTTAATCCCGTCATCTAAATCATGAATGTATATTGTAAATAGCTGCGGTCCCAGCACCAAACCTTGCGGTACCCCACTAGTCACTGCCTGCCATTCTGAAAGGGACCCGTTAATCCTTACACTTTGTTTCCTGTCTGCGAACCAATTTTCTATCCATTTCAGCACTCTACCCCCGATACCATGTGCCCTAATTTTGCCCACTTATCTCCTGCGTGGGACCTTATCAAATGCTTTCTGAAAGTCCAGGTACACTACATCCACTGGCTCTCCCTTGTCCATTTTCCTAGTTATATCCTCAAAAAATTCCAGAATATTAGTTAAGCATGATTTCACCTTTGTAAATCCATGCTGACTCGGACCGATCCTGTTACTGCTATCCAAATGTACCGCTATTTCTTCTTTTTTAATTGACCCCAGTATCTTCCCCACCACCGATGTCAGGCTAACTGGTCTATAATTCCCAGTTTTCTCTCTCCCGCCTTTCTTAAAAAGTGGGATAACATTAGCTACCATCCAATCCACAGGAACTGATCCTGAATCTATAGAACATTAGAAAATGATCACCAATGCGTCCACGATTTCTAGAGCCACTTCCTTACGTACCCTGGGATGCAGCAGTGAAACTTATATGAATCCAGTGCTCAAACAAAATTCTGGATTCCACAGTTATAGGAAAGGATTTATAAAGCACAGCTGTTATTTTTGTCCGTATCAAAACTTTGTCAGGCTGCACTAGAAAACAATGCATTTCTAGGCTTCATATTAGAAAACATACAGTATATAGTAATCCCCAACAGTAATTGGAGATGTTTTGGACAGTTACACAGAAACATAGAAACTTGGAAAATAGGTGCAAAGTGGTCCATTCGGCCCTTCGTGCCAGTACCGCCATTCAACATGATCATGGCTGATCATCCAGAATCAGTACCCTCTTCCTGCTTTCTCCCCATATCCCTTGATTCCGTTATCCGTAAGAGCTATATCTAATTATTTCATGAAAACATCCAGAGAATAGTAAGATTAAATGAGAACTTACCAGTTTGAAGTTTGATCTTTTTTTTATGAGGAGTTATGATGAGCGATTACGTGAAGAAGGCCGTCAGCCCGCATATGCGTCAATCTTCAAAGCTGCGGTGTGAAATCACAGATAACAGTTGTTGAACTGAACATAGTAAGATTGGAGAGAACTAGAACTACCAGATGACCTTTATAATATGAGGGTTGGGAGCGGAGGGCACGTAATCGCTCATCATAATTCCTCATAAAATAAAGATCAAACTTCAAACTGGTAAGTTCTCGTTTAATCATACTATTTTACTTTGGAGTCATGTGAGTGACTACGTGAAGATTTTAAAGCTCTGTGATTTCATGCCGTGGATACGAGTCCATGCATCACACACTGCATCAATTGACCAAGGATGAGTGAAAAATAATTAATGCATTCAGACATGACATAGATTTAAATATGCTGATGCTTTAATGAGCAAAGAAAAATAATAGTGACCCCTCTCATCCAGGGGGAATCTATAAAACAGAATCTAAAACGGAACTGGCAAAACCCCCCGGTCTGGCAATAGGTTTATTATAGAACCTTTGGAACGTTTGTTCATTTGACCATCCTGCAGCCGCTAGGATGTGGTCGAGAGGGACATCCATTACCCTCGCTGCTGACGTAGATGCAGCCCTGGTGGAGTGAGATTTAAAAATGTCAGTGTCCACACCTGCACAAGCCAGAACCTGTTTTAACCATCTTGAAATGGTCTGCACTGATACCTTATTATAAGGTTTTTTGTAACTAATGAGTACAGATAATTCGGAGCCTCTGAGGCTCTTGGGGACCTTGATGTACTGCAGTATGTGTGTAACTACACACAACCGAAGGTCCATGGGGTATGCCATGAAACCTAGTTTGAGCCCTGACTCCCCTGGTCTGCTCTGCTTGATTAAATCATAAACAAAAAAGGTTATATTATTAACAGATGAAACCATGCTGTCCAGTCGCAATTTATGTAACGTCTGGACCCGTTGTGCTGAAACCAGCACCATGAGCTTGACCACCTTGAGAGTGAGTTTGGGCAAAGAAAGGGATGAAGCAGAAGCCCACTGGCGAAGCAGCGTGAGCACCACGCTCACATCCCATATCTCCGAGTACCTGGGCCTGGGGGGAGTAGAGTTCAAAATACCCTTCATGAACCTGATTATCAAATGATGAGACCCAACAGAGTGGTGTCCCGATCCCAGCACTAAGTATGATGATAATGCACTCCTGGCACTATTTATGGAACTATAACTCAGTTTTTGATCAAAACATAGCGTTGATAGGAATTCCAACACATCCGTTATGCGTGCTGTGTCATACGATATGTTCGTGAGTGAACAGAACATCTCCCATTTCTTGATATGAGAGATGTACTGTTTCTTGGTACTATCCCTCCAGGCGGCAGTGATCACATCCACTGTACGTTCTGATAGTCCGAGGCCCAGGTATGGTCTCCTCAGAATCTGCAAACCAATAAAATAAAACGGTCATGTAGTGGATGGTTGTCCCCAGTCACAGGGTGAAACAGCAGATTTCTGCTTTTGGGGACAGCCATAAAAGGCTGTGTTATCATTCCCAGGATGAGTGGGCCAGTCAGGTACTACTGAAATGCCAGAGGCGGAGTCTTGCTTGATCTTAGCCAAACACCGACTGATGAGGCAAAATGGGAGAAAAGCATACACAAATATTCCTCCCCAATGAAGCGAGAATGCATCTACCGCCACTGCCCCAGGGTCTGGTTCCCATGAAACATATTTTGGTAACTGGTGATTTAGTCTGGATGCAAACAAATCAATTTCCGGTATGCCATACCGAGCGACAATGTCGTTAAACACTTCATGATTCAACATCCATTCTGTGTTGTCATTGAATTTCCGTGATCTGGGGTCCGCCACCATGTTGTATCTACCTGGTAAGTAGATGGCTGAAACCCAAATGTTTCTCATAATACACCAGTGCCAGATAAGGTTAGCCAATTTATCACAAGATACAGACTTGATTCCACCCATGTGATTAACATATGCCACCGCTGTAGTGTTGTCAATCTGAAGTTGAACATGCACATGATGCATATTGCTACAATAAGCCTTCAGCCCATAGAGTGCTCCCAACAACTCTAAGTAGTTGATACCATGTGACTGAAGAATTAATGACTCCTGCACATTCCATCTACCACCGCAGCTAGAGATGGTATTTGTAGCTCCCCATCCTAGAGCATTAGCATCAGTTTGTAAAATAACTGATGGTGTATCGACCAAAATTTTACTGGAGCAATGCCGAATATTCATTACCCACCATCGTAACTCAGCAATGGCTTCAGCTGGCAACCGCATAGGTCTACCGAAGTGACCTGCATGGAATTTGAGTGCCTGCTCCTTTGCACGTTGTAAATTTTGATAGTGCAAAGGCCCGGACTGTGCAGCTGGAAAGGCAGCCACTAATTTGCCAATTATACTACATGTCTGATAGAATGCTGCTTCTTAACAATGAGATTGGTACAGGCTTCAATTAATTCTAATTGCTTGCCCCAAGGCAGAGTCACAGACATGTGAATTGAGTTAATGATAAATCCCAAATAATCAATTACTCTGGATGTTATCAATTTGGAATTAACTGGATGGGTGAGAAACCCCAATCTCTCAAACGTGAGTTTAGTAGCTGAAACAGATAATTCAGCTAATTTCATAGTTTCCCCTATGATTAGAACGTCATCCAAATATGCCATCACAATATGATTTTGAGCCCGGAGTAGCCCCAGGACCGGTTTTAATAATTTTGTGAATAATCTGGGGGCTGAAGTTAATCCATTAGGCAATGCTTTAAACTGCCACAGTTGTCCCATCCAGCTAAATTTCAAATATTTCCGGTGATCCCTATGAATGGGCACCGAAAAGTATGCATCTTTAAGGTCGATGCATGCCATGTAACATCCCTTGGAAACCAGTAACAAAGTTTTCCATTTTGAAATGTTTATACTGCACAAAGGAGTTAAGTTCAGGCAAGTCAAGGATGATTCGGCATCCTCCATCCTTCTTTTGCTTTGTAAATATGTTAGACACAAATTGGTGAGATTCATGACACGACATCTCAATTACCCCTTTTTTGTATAATGCTTTAATTTCAGCTTGTACACCCAAACTTTCCTGTTGTGAAAGGACAAATGTGCGGTTTGGTGTATGCTGTGTGGGTGGCAGGGAATTGAGAAGGAATTCCATTTTGAAATCTTGTATACTGTGCAGTATAAACGGATCTGATGTTATCCAACGCCATTCATTCAAGAAAAATTGTAATCTCCCCCCAACTTGTAATTGATCCATACACAATGTGTTCCGCAAAGAACCAGACTCACCTACCTCAATAGTTATCGGTGGAATGGTGTTTGTTTCCACCCCCGAGGTTTGGGGTGTAGGACTGATGGAGGGCGCCAGCCGCACATCTTGGTCGTGGGCCAGCTTGGGCCTTGGCCTAAAAAAGACCTCTGTGCCAATTGTTCGGCTTTCCCACCAGTTTCGGTGAACCGTCTGGTGTTGAAGGGAGCATAGGGGTCCGGCCGCCGGAAAGATAAGACCTTGGGAGTTGTTGAGACTCTCATTAGCCCAACCGTTTTAGCTTCATCGTCCAGCTCCCTGACCTTCTTCGGCAGATCTTCGCCGAATAGGTAATTCGGTGGTTGAACATTGCTGGCCTTACAGAGTGCTGCGAATTTGGGGTTCAGAGCAGGACGGATGGCATTTTTTCGCAAACAATTGATTTCGAAATGTGCATTGCACATCAGATAGGGGCCTCCCATCCACTGACCTGGCAAAGGCCATGATGCCTGAGGCGAGCAATTTTAATATCTTCTGTAGCATCACCTCCTGGGCTCTGACGCCCCCCCCCCCACCAATGTAACCCCAGATGGAGTGATTAACCGCAGGCACATTCAATGAAGCACAGTTAGTGGAAGTGTGATACTTATTAGTAGTTTCCTCCAAGGCCAGATCTTGGAGCTGGTGTGAGGCCAGGTAATTAATACTCATGGCTAAGTCCTCATCCAGCGGTTCCCCTGTTTGAGATGGGATAGCAAATTTTGATGCCATTGCTGGCACTTCTGATTCATGCCCTTCGTGCCTCTGGGTATGCTCCCCAGCCATACCACCGAACTCTGAGTCAGACAGGAACTGACCCCGAATGCTCCCCTCCTCAGAGAGGGAGACACTGTGCAGCCCTGAAATAGGTGCCGCTGCCGCGGGCCCCCGAGGAGACCCGCACTGATATTACTCCCTCCTTTGGAGCATATTATTGTGGAGCCACCTCTCCATCAGGTGCTCCATGTGGGTTAGACATCCGCAGACGCTACCCATTGAAGGAGGGGAACCCTCCTGGCCCGACTCGTCAGAGTCAACGGGCCTCACAGACTTTTTCGTGACTTTCCGCCCAAGCAGGATTGCCAAGGTGCTATCAACCGGCACCAAGTCTGAAGCCGCAGGCTCCATTGCCAGCGACTCGGAAGGTGAAATGGACGGCCGCCCGCTACCCGCACTCCCGCGGTCTTCAGTAGCTGGTTTCCCCGCGGCCCGTCTCTTCACCTTGGACATTTTTCTCCAAGCGGTCCGAACTTGTTCTGTCGACAAGAATTAGCGAACCAGGAGAAACGACCTCAGAGAAAGTTTAAACACTTACCTGAGGATTTTAAACTTACCGCTGGAAGGAGCGACGCACCTGCCAGTCAGTCGTTGCGCTATGCGTTAGACGTAATGATGCGCATGCGGGCTGACGGCCTTCTTCACGTAGTCACTCACGTGACTCCGAAGTAAAATTGGCCTCCATTGCCCTCTGTTGCAGAGAATTCCACAGATTCACAACTCTCTGGATGAAGAGGTTTTTCTTCATCTCAGTCCTAAATAGCCTACCCCTTATTCTTAAACTGTGATTGCCATGGCTCATCAAGTAGTGCTACTGTCACACAGTTTCAGCAACCCTGGCTCAGTCCTATCCTTCAATATTGTCTCTGTGGAGTTCACACAATCTCCTTGAAACCACATGGGTTTTCTCTAGGTGCTCTGGTTTCTTCCCACAGCCAGAGATGTGGTGGTTGATAGGCTCACCGGCCAGTCAAAATTATTCTTAATGTGCAAGTGAATGGTGGAATCTGGGGAAGCTGAAGGGAATCAAAGAAGAACATAAAATGGGATCAATGTAGGACATGAATAGCTGGCTGCTTGATAATTGACATGGAATTGATGGGTTCAAGGGCATATTTCCATGCTGTATGACTGAGTGCTAAATCAACAAGAAAGAGATTATGACAAACTAGAAAGGTATTTTCTCTTAAAGGAAGAAGTCCAATGGACAATGCAATATCTTTCAATTCATGAAAGGCTTGATTAATTTTTGATATGAATCTAAGTTTTCTTAAACATGATTGCAATCTTGATTCTTACATTTTAAAATTAATGGCAGGAAAACCTACAATATGCATCCAGTGATCTTTAGCCCCACACAAGGAAAAGATTCCATCTGAAATTCAGTAGCAATAACATTGCAATGTTAGAATATTGACATTGTTCACATTCACTATTTCTTTCACAGAGAAACTATTCACCTTATTAAGTTTGCTGTTTACAAACAATGGGCAGAGGAACCTTCTCAAACCCCACCATTCACATTGATACATTATTATTTCATGATCAGTTTTTGAAGTGCCATTTTGTACTCAGTTATATACGTGGCTATTTGAAATCAATCTGAACACTTGAATGAGAAATAATACACTCATAATATAAAACAACACCTAATAACATTTAAAATGATTCACTAATCTCCAGTGGGTCTGTGAATGTCCAGTTGAAGAACACATTGTGGGAACAAGAAATTATGCTTTAAAAAAGACACAACAGTTTACTGCTCAGTCAAATGTTATAGTGTATCTCTTTAAAATTGCGGAACCTACTTAATGTTAATTATGTTCTGGATTAATGCACAGGTTAATTGCTTTTAAGGGCAGAGATGATAATGGTAACAACAAGGGCAAACAGTTCGGTTGCAATCATCACTATGGGGACAAGATTAAATGAAGGAAATTAAGCCACATAAACCATAGGTGCAGAGCAGGGAATCTGGTCAAAATTGCATATAAAGAGAAAAAACATAGACTTTTAAATAGCAGCGAGAAGATAAGCAGAAGACAGGACACAAAATACTAAAAGGTTGGGGTACAACAGACACAATTGTACACAATGGGGATAGGGAAAGAGAGTAATGGAATAAGGGATTAAAGCCGGAACACTGGGATAAAGGTTGCTACTCGTGCAAAGTAGGGGATGATACCATAGGCACCTGACAAAAAATGATCAGATGACATGATGATCCATGGGGATCGAGTTAATCCTGCCAAAAAGCAGGATAGAGAAAAATAAGCGCTTCTAATTGTTGGAATTGTAATTAGGTCATTTAGGAACCTGCTAACAATTCATTTCCGTATTACAATCATTGAAGTATTTTTGTACATTTCACAAAGCTCTTTTTTATTTCTTACACACTTAGGGAGGCGACTTAGAAACCCCTACTTCATTACCTGTAATAAACATCCAGATTGTGGTCAGCAGCATGTTGTTTGATATTATTGTCAATGGCTTGCTTATTACACAAGGAGATATTTTAATAGAAGAAAAGGGACATAAAGTGCTCGAGTCGCTGAGCGGCTCAGGCTGCATCTCTGGAGAATATGGATACTGTAGGTGAAGTTCCAGGTCGGGACCCTTCTTCAGACTAATAGTGAAGGGGGAAGAAACTGGAAGAGACACGAAGCAGGACAAAGCATGGCGAGTAACAGGTGGACAGGCGAGAGGGGTGCTGATAGGCAGATGGTTGGAACAATGGGCAGAGATTAAAGCAGAAGGTGTAAAGCACGTAGGTTGAAGAGATGCAATTTGTGCAGCCAGAGGATGGAATGTAGGAGGAAGATGATAGAAATAGTTGGGTGTCTAGGTGGGGACAAGGGAAGGAGGAGTTAGATAGGGGGGTTGTGGGTTAGAAAGGGAAGGTGAGGGGAATGGGTTGTTAGAGATTACCTAAAATTGGAGAATTCAATGTTCATACAGTTGGATTGTAAGCTACCCAAGCAGAATATGAGGTGCTGTTCCTTCAGTTAGCATGCGATCTCACTCTGGCAAAGGGGGAGGCCCAGGAGAGAAAGATCAGTACGGGAATGGGAAGGGGTATTGAAATGGTTAGCAACTGTCAGACCGAGCGTGTGTTTGGTTAAACATTCGCCAAGCCTGCGCTTGGTTTTGCTAATGTACTGGAGACCGCAACAGGAACACCGGATGCAGTAGATGAGGTTAGAGGAGGTTCACATGAGCCTCTGTCTCACCTGGAAGGACTGCTAGTGTCCCTGGATGGAGGCGAACAAAGAGGTATAAGACACAGTCTCTACGGAAGTTGGAAAGGGGTAGAGATGGGAAGATGTGACTGGTGATGGGATCACGTTGGAGGTGACGGAAATGTCAGAGTATAATGTATTAGATGCAGAGGGTAGTGGGAGGAAAGGTGAGGACCAGTGGAACTCTATTCTTGTTCCATCTGGGTGGAAGGAGAGTGAGAGCAGAACTACAGGACATGGAGGAGTTGCGGGTGAGGGACCCATCTCTGACAGATGGGGTAAAGCAATTTCACTAAAGTAAAAGGACATCTCGGGTGCTCTTGAATGGAAAGCCTCATCTTGGGAGCAGATGCGGTGGAGACAGAGGAGTTGATTATAGGGAATAATGTCTTTGCAAAAGGCAGGTTGGGAAGAAATGTAGTTCAGAAAACTCTGGGAGTCAGTATGTTTGAAAGTAGTTGTCAGTTGATAGTCTGTCCCTTGTGATGTGGACAGAGAGATCAAGAAAGGGAAGAGAAATGTCAAAGATAGTCCAGGTGAATTTGAGGGCAGGGTGGAAGTCAGTGGTGAAGTTAATCTAATCAATGAATCTGCATGGGTGCAGGAAGCGGCCCTGATGCAGTTGTCGATGTAGTGCAGAAAGAGTAGGGGGAAGGTGCCAGCATTCACCTGAAATAAGGATTGTTTGACATAACAGACTAAAAGGCAGGCATAGTTGGAGCCTATGCAAACGCCCATGACACCTTTAACATGGAGAATGTGAGCAGAGTCTAAAGAGAAGTTGTTGAGGGTAGGGACAGGTTCATCCAGACAGACAAGGGTGTTAGTAAAAAGAAATAGAAATAAAAGGTCTGGAGGCCCTCGAGAACTGGAGGCTCTTGAGACCTTCTTGGTGGGAGATGGAGGTGTAAAGGGACTGGATGTCAATGGTAAAGATGAGGCAATGGGGGTCTAGATATGGAAAGTTATTGAAGAGTTAAAGGATGTGTGATGTGTCTCGGATGAACGTGGGAAGGGACTGGACAAGTGGGGGATAGGGTGGTTTCAAGGTATGTGTAGATGAGTTCAGTGGGGCAGGAGCAGACAGAGATGATGGGTCTGCCATGGTCTGCCAGGCCTGCCTGTTTGTGAATTTTGGGAAGGATATAGAAGCGGGCAGTGCGGGGCTTGGAAATGATAAGGTTGGAGGCGCAGTTGCCTGGCCCACTGTTCTGCAGCATAATGTGTTTATCCCATCATATTTAAATTGTTTGGCCAATTTTTCCATATCTTGCTTAATTACTTTGATTCTCTTTTTTAACTCTTTACCTTGATTCTCTAACCCAGTTTTTTAGATCGTTACATATCCATGCCATAAATGGCTGTTATGTATGGTAATACTGCCATCTATTGTTCACATAAAAAAGGTTTAGCAACAATCTCAAAAATGTCTGTTATCTACCATATGATAAAATTAATGTTTCTAATTTTCTTCAAGGTGCATGCAACATTTGGACAACAAAATTGGGTTTGTGCATGTTTGGGTAGGTCTAGCTAGCAAGCAAGTGGGCATACACGGTTCGGCAGTTCGGTTGGCTAGGACAAGTTGTGCTGAAGAGCCTGTTACTGTGCCGTATAGCTCTATGACTATGACAATGCTTAAGATATAATTGACATATATTTGTAATATAGCTAGACCCAAAAAGGGAAGATCAGTGTAGAATAAATAGACTTTGGAATATACTCATTGCCACACGGTATGGAAACTGGAGCTTCAACAACTTTGTCCATGCTGACCAAGTTGGCATACTGGGTAATCCCATTTGCCTGTATTTGTCCTAGAGCCCTCTCAACCCTTCCAATCACTATAACTCTCCAAATTTATTTTAAAAGTCATTATTATATCTGCTTCTATAGCTTCCTCAGGCAGCTCATTCCAGAAAACTCAGAGTGAAAACGCTGCCCCTGAGGTCCCTCTGAAATCTCTCCCCTCTCACCTTAAGCTAATGCCCTCTAGTTTAACAATCTGCTACTCTGGGGGAAAAGACTGTGATTGTTCACCATCCATTCTCCTCATGATCTTGTACACCTCAATAATGTTACCTCTCAGACTTATTCTCCAACGAAAAAAGTACCAGCCTACCTACTAACCTTTCCAGCCAATTCTACCTCTTCCTACAACTCAAGCCCACAAACCAAAATAACTTCCTGGTTAATCTCTTCTGCACCCTCTCCAACTTAATGACATCCTTCCTGTAACTTGTTCACCAAAATGGCACACAATACTCCAAGCAATTTCATCAACATCTTGTACAGCTGTATAATGATGTCCCAACTTTTTTCCTCAAACCCTTCTCGAGGAAGTCAAGCATCTGAATGCCTTCTTCAGCACACTGTCCATCTAACTCACCAGTTTTAGGGTTCAAGGCACCTGTATTCCCAAGTCTCTCTATTCTGCAACACTCTCCAGGACTCCCTAGTTTGATATACCAAAGCATAATACCTCATCTGTCATTTGCCATTCCTTGGCCCATCTTCCTAACCGATCTCGATCCTGTTACAAACTTAGATATCCTTCCTCACTGTCCACTATACCATTCATTTTGGTGTCATCAGCAAATTTACTAACAATGTTAACTATATTGTCATCCAAATTGTTAATGTATGTAACTAACGGCAGTGGACCCAACACTGACACATTGAGTACACCTCTGGCCACAGGCCTCCAATCAGAAAAACAATACTCCACAACTACCCTTTGATTCCTTCCACAAAGCCAATTTTCAATCCAATTGGCGAGCTTACCTTGGATTCCATGTGATCTAACTTGCCAGACTAGCTCACCATCAACTATGCGGGACCTTTCAGCTAAATGCTTTTTTTGCCAAGATAATGTGAAGTCGTCACAATTTATCATATGAATTTAGTGCTCATTTCTCCCCAAACTCTGCCCTTGTACTGATCAGCATTTCCCACTGAGAGTGGAATGGGACCATGAAATCTTCCACAGTGGACCTCAATTCTCTTTAATCAGTTGGCCAGAAAAATACATTTCAGAAGATGCTATCCACTTGAAAACAATTATACTCTGGAAATGTCAAAACAACTGAGAAAAAAAACCTATGCTCTTTAAAATGGTGGTGTCTATGAGATGAAAAAAGAGAAAGGAAAAACAAAAGGATATGGTTCTAAAGCTTCCTCCGGTGCTCCAGATGCTTTCAGTTACCATCGCAATTTTTTTTAAATTGGAATTTAGTATCTTTACATTGGGAAGGTGGGAAAAAGTTGTTTCTTTCTATAATAGTTCCATATATTATAACATCAAAATCTATGTATCATCCAGATAGATATACATAAACTGTTATTGAAGCCATGGTACTTTGCATTAGTACAACATTTTATTGGGAGGTTTGTCTCAAAACATATATTATCAAAACTGTTTGGAATTGAACATATGGGGACAATCTCAACTGGGAACAGATTCTCATTTACACACTTCCCTTTCTAAAGCTGCATTTCTCTCTCTTGGGTAATGCATTTTTGTCATGATTTTTCCCTCTCCATGTTCTCAGGAATTAAATAAAATTAATGGCACAGGGGGCATTGGGTCCATCATGTTTGTGATGCTTAATAAAAGACACAACCACCTCCCACTTTCTAGTACTAGAAAATCCTGAAGGTCACCACTTTCAACAAAACATCCACACACATTTTCATTGGGTTGAGGATTTTTTACCTCGACCCACACTTTCAGGCAAAGATTTTTAGACTGATTTGTGTATTTTCCTCTGCTCTTTTTACCACTACATTAAATCTTTAGCTCTGGGATTTTGGCCTTCAGTTATAGGAAGTTCAGTTATAGATCCATCTTACTTATTCTCTTTGAAACTGTTATAATTTCAGCATCTCAAAATAAGTTTATCCTCAGTCTGCTCACTTAGACGATGCTCATTGTGAATTGCTGACATTCTTCACTGCTGCAATACCTATATGCATTAGGATTCCCCTAAGGTTATAATGTGTAAAGAATGATTCATTTCCCTCAGTTGTGCATTGAAATTCTTTTGACCTTTACCTATAAAGTAATTGCCTGTGCACTTTAGAACACCATAAATGCAGCTGTAACCTGTGTGACTGGACGCGAGGGCACATTAAGAGTCATGAAGCAGGTATCTTCAGAAAACATTTGAGAAGGTAAAGGACAATTAGGAATGTAGCTCAATTGTTAATTTACATGAGGCTTCAAGATTTGTTCAAAACTTCCATCCTAAAAAATCATATTTCTCTCGGTTAAAAACATTTGCACTGATGTAATGTTTCTTTTTGCAGTCTATTTCTTTTCCACATTTGCAGATTTTATGTGTAATGTTTGCATAATCTATGTTTGAGTTATGTTTTTCAGATTCAGATTCAGATTCAGATTCAAACTTTATTGTCATTGTGCAGTGTACAAGTACAGAGACAACAAAATGCAGTTAGCATCTCACCCAGAAGTGCGAACACAGAATAATGGAATAATATTGTATGTTTGTCTGAGTCTATATCCCTTTAATGCTGCTGCAAAGATTGTAATTGTTCCAAATACCGCACCATGTTTGACAATAAACTGGATTTAACTTGACCTGCAAATCTATTAATCACCAAGATACATATAAACATTGAAGCAAAAGCCATTCTGTGGAAATCTGGAATAAAAGAAGATAATGCTCAAACTGTATAACAATGTTTCTCTCCTCATAAATATCATCTGATTTGTTGATCTACCATGATTTCCGTTTTTAGTTTGGATATCGGCACCAGTCAGGTGAAACTATTTAATTTACTATCACTTCTCTTACGGAGATGTTAGTTCTGATGACAAAGCATCGACTTGAAATGTTAGTGATGCCCCTATCCCTATAAACAGTGACTGATATCTTGAATCTTTCCACGATTTCTTGTTCTCATTTGATATGTTCTGCCCTATTGAGAGATCACATCTTGTGGGGTCTTCTTTCCTTTGTTGCTTATGATTTCAACACAAATTATTCCACATTACCATCCACTGCCTCTCAATCACACACAACACTGCTTTGATACTTTCCTTGATAATCAAGTCTACGCCGCCTTCTTGCCCTTTTGAACTGTGGTTTTAGAATATCATGTAAATTTGAGCACTCAGCCCTGGTCACATTGTAACCATGACTCCATCGGTAGCTATTGGGTCATACTTAGACATGAATCTCTGTACTGTCCATTCATCTGACGATTGCAAATGCTATGTTCATTCAACTAAAGGGTGGAGAGCATTGATATTTTGCAGTTTATACAAAATCTAGATTTGCTACATGCTGTAGATTTTAATTTGCAATTTCTGCCCCAGCCTGTCACATTGTTTGTCAATTTCCCCCCACTATCCTGTACCGTCACTCTCTTATTTCTTCTTGACTTATTAAACGTCCCATTTTGTACCCCTTCCTATCTTCTATATTACTAATAGTAAGATCTTGATCACTTCCTGTTTTTCTGTTTCATGATTTTTGTAAAAAACGCTGCCACTTACGGCTGTGATTTTTGGCCATCTTACGCAGAGTACCCCTCCGCTGCGCAGGACAAGAGGATTTTTCCCATCGATGAAAAATAAAAGAGTGATTAATGTTTAAATGTTTTTGACATTCTCTCTGCTGCCCCTGCTGGTGGGAGGGGGGAGGGACTATAAAACCTGGAAGTGTTGTGCCTCACTCAGTCTCTGCAAGATGGAGGAAGCGAGAGGGTCACAGCTCTCTGAGCTGTGAATAAACACTGACACATGTCTACTCAACTGTGAGTGCCCTTAATGTGGTTTGAAAATGAAAATGTGGATGCTTTGACATGCTGCACTGCAAATGGTTGTTGGTGGTGGTGGTAACTGCTTTGAAATGCTACACTGCAAATGGTTGTTGGTGGTGGTAACTGCTTTGAAATGCTGCACTGCAAATGGTTGTTGGTGGTGGTGGTAACTGCTATGAAATGCTGCACTGCAAATGGTTGGTGGTGGTGGTAACTGCTTTGAAATGCTGCACTGCAAATGGTTGTTGGTGGTGGTAACTGCTTTGAAATGCTGCACTGCAAATGGTTGTTGTTGGTGGTAACTGCACAACTTCCTGTTTGCACCATATATTGATTTTAGATAACACGCTGCCACTTGCGGCTGTGATTTTTGGATACCTTACTCAGTCCCACTCCACTCATCAGGTGCAGAGGATTCTTCCCATCAATGAAAAATAAAAGTGTTATTAGTGTTTAAAAAACTGTTGAGAATCCCTCTCCTGTCAATCACGCCATGAAGGCCACGCCCCTTCCAGTGGGAGGGGGGGGGATTATAAAACCCGGAAGTGTGGGTGTGGCTCAGGTTCTGCAATATGGGGGAGGGAGAGGTCACAACTCTGTCTGAGCTATGAATCAACTGAACACACTGAATGTCTACTGAACTGTGTGTGGTGTTTATGTGGTGTTTTGCATGGTTTATGGTGGTTTTATGGTGGTTTCACCCTGCTTGAAATGGTATGAAACTGCATTTGAATGTGGTGGAATTACACCCTACATGAAATGGTATGAAACTGCATTTGAATTTAGTGGCCTTGCACCCTGCATGAAATGGTATGAAACTGCACTTGAATTTGGTGGTCTTGCACCCTGCTTGAAGTGGTCAGAAACTGCACTTGAAGTCGGTGGCCTTGTACCCTGCTTGAAGTGGTAGGAAACTGCACTTGAATTCGGTGGCCTTGCATCCAGCTTGAAGTGGTAGGAAACTGCACCTGAATTTGGTGGACTGGCACTCTGCTTGAAGTGGTATGAAACTGCAATTGAATTTGGTGGCCTTGCACCCTGCTTGAAGTGGTAAGAAACTGCACTTGAATTTGGTGGCTTGCACCCTGCTTGAAATGGTAGGAAACTACATTTGAATTTGGTGGCCTTGCACACTGCTTGAAAAGGAATTTCAAGGAATGGCCGTGAGTCAACTGCTCGCTTACCAGCTGTGAATGAGCTGCCAGCACATCAGGCTTGAGTGACTGTCACCCCAAGAATCCATTTGGCCCACAATGTCCATACTAGCCCTCTGCAAACCAGTCCCTTCAGCCCACAATACCCATACTAGCGCTCCAGAAATCCCCACCCCCCCACTGACCACGAATATTGGAATTGGTGGAGAGGTGGAATAATGCGTTGGGGGACCAGCTCTCCCGTGTGAACATGGGTCCCAATGGGTCCCACTTAGTCTAGTATATTACTAAAAGTCTGATCTTGACCACTTCCTGTTGTTCTGTATATTGATTTTAGAATAAACCCTGCCACTTACGGCTGTGAATTTTGACCATCTTACTCAGAGTCCCCCTCAGCTGCGGAGGTCAAGATGATTTTCCCTTCAATTAAAAGTAAAGTTATTAGTGTTTAAAAAATGTTGAGATTCTCTCTCCTGAAGGCCACGCCCCTTCCAGAAGGACTATAAAACCCAGAAGTGTTGTGTGCCTCAGTCAGTCTCTGCAACATGGGGGAGCGAGAGGTTGCAATTTTCAGTCTGAGCTGTGAAGAACACTGAACACATGTCTACTAAACTGTGCATGGTTTTACTGACCTGTCAGTGCCCTTAATGTGATTTGAAAATATAGTTTGGAAATGCTAAAGCTGTATTTCCTTTGGTTTGGAAATGTTAAAGCTGTGTTGCCTTTGGTTTGGAAATGCTAAAGCTGTGTTGCCTTTGGTTTGGAAATGCTAAAGCTGTGTTGCCTTTGGTTTGGAAATGCTAAAGCTGTGTTGCCTTTGGTTTGGAAATGCTAAAGCTGTGTTGCCATTGGTTTGGAAATGCTAAAGTTATGTTGCCTAATTAAAGTTGCCTTCCCTAATTAAAGTTGCCTTGCCTAATTAATGTTGCCTTGCCTAGTTAAAGCTGCCTCGCCTAATTAAAGCTGCCTTGCCTTCTATATAATTAAAAGTCTAATCTTGACCACTTCCTGTTTGCGCATTATATTGATTTTAGAAAAAACGCTATCACGTATGGCTGTGATTTTTGGCCATCTTACTCTTAGTCCCCTCCACTCATCAGCTGTCAAGGATTTTTCCCATCGATGAAAAATAAAAGAGTTATTAGTGTTTAAAAAATGTTGAGATTCTCTCTCCTGTCAATCATGCCATGAAGGCCACGCCCCTTCTGGTGGGAGGGGGAGGGTCTATAAAGCCCAGAAGTGTGGGCATGGCTCAGTCTCTGCAAGATGGAGGTCATGACTCGCTGTCTTTAGTGGCCTTGCACCGTGCTTGAAATTGTATGAAACTGCACTTGAATTTGGTGGCCTTGCACGCTGCTTGAAATGGAATTTCAAGGAATAGCCGTGTCAACTGCCAGCCCACCAGCCGTGAGTGAGTGAGCTGCCAGCACAACAGGCTTTAGTGACTGAGCTGCCAGCCCAAGAATCCATTCGGCCCACAATGTCCATACTAGCCCTCTGGAAACCAGTCCCTTCAGCCCACAACATCCATACTAGCGCTCCAGAAAGCCCCCCACTGGCCACCAATATTGGAATTGGTGGAGAGGTGGAATATTGCATTGGGGGACCAGCCCTCCCGTGTGATGCTGGGACCCAATGGGTCATAGCTCATAGCTCATAGAACCAAGAGGAGAGGAGTTCATTCAGGTTTCAAGTATAACAGTTGCTGGCTTTTTCAAAGCATGTACCCCAGGGAGTATGGCTGGAGGGCTATAATGAATCAGCATACTGTGAGGTAGTGCTAAGCAGGATATGAGTGTGACATTGGAATGGTTATTAAGCAGAAGTGAAGCTTTAACAGGAAGAAAATCTGTGAAGAGATATTCGCAGAATTGTTTCTCAAAGTAAATATGGTGATGGAATGTGGAGAAATACATCCGATCTCTGTTCACACTTAATAGACGCACAGTTTAAATTTATTGTCCAGATATGGCTAAGGCCACCATAATCATGGTTGACCCGTGATTCTTTGTCACATTGCGAGATTGCAATATGACTCACTGGGTTAAAAAGAGACGGGTAAAAAGGTAAATGATTGACATGGAAGCTTTGAAAATCAATAAAATAGAACAGTTTCTGCCAAAGTTCCATGCTCAGATCTGCCCCAGAAATGAGTAATTGAAGTAATAAACTGTGAAAATAAAATGATTGGCAGCAATCTCAATTGTTTTCTAATATTACACAAATGTTCAGTAAATGAGTTGAAATGATATTAAAACATATTTCTTTGGCCTCCTTTCAAGATATTGAATCTGTTCTCCCTATTACTGTGAATACATTAATTTAGCATGCCTAATTCAGATACTTCGCACCACTCTTTATTTACACAACATTTCAAGTTGATTACAGCTCAGATGCACAGCTTTTGTTTACAAATAGCACATTGTGTTAACATGAGGAATTGTGCAAGAAAATATTTTGCTTAAAATTTGGACTATTTCTAAAAGGAAGCTAAATTGAGGGCACAGTTAAAACCTATACATATTTATGCTAGTGTAGGCGAGGTATTGGATTGGACTATGATGGGTATGAAAAGATCTATGTGTGTTTTGAGTGGTTTGATCACTCTCACTGGGCCTCGTATGTTCATAACTTCATGTTATAGGAGCAGAATTAGGCCATTTGACCTATCAAGTCTATTCCGCCATTCAATCATGGCAACTCTCTCTTTCCCTCTCAACCCCATTCTCTTGCCTTCTCTCCATAACTGCTAACACCCATACTATGCATACATCTTCCCATACTACTCAGTGGTTTGCACTTGCTGAATTCTTCCTGCACGAAATGCCATCAAGGCTCTTGACCAAAGGGGATTCTCCAATGGGTTATGGCACAGAGGATGTGTAGAATCTGATGTTCTCTGCTGAAAAGGGTGCAAGGGAGGTTGTGTGGGATGGGAGTGTGCTCTGCACTTTACTGATTCTAATCTGCACATCTGCTGCATGAGTTAGTGCGGAGAGAACATGCCAGGAGTGACAAGCAGAAATTAAGAGAGTGGCAGTAATTTGCCAGGCACGTTTGACTGTAGATATTGGTAATAGCATACATAAGTAATTATACCTGAACAAAAACAGACCTAACATGACCATCGCTGTAGCAAAAGGGTAGTAATTCTAAAATTAATTTCTCCTTCTTTAGAGTCACAATGGAAGCTCTCAGCACCCTGCTGAATTTTTGACCAGCTAAAGGTTTGCCTGCAGCTGGGTGGAGAAGTGGAAAATGTCTGAGTTACCCCTTACATAATGCAGCCGTGCTGCATGGCATGCAATAAATATGCAGCTGGCTACGTGCTCCAACAAGTTTTCTACTTCAGAGAAATGAGACCCTATTTCAACCAGTAACATTTGAAACAGCATTGCACAATGATGATGTATGCCAAGCTATATATTAACATTTCTAAGTGCTGGAACACTTTGTAATTGGAGGCGCCAGATCTGATCTTCCAAATTTTGCGATCCGCACATAACGACAGTGCTTTCGCAATTTACTCACAACACATCAATGTTCACATGATTTTGTTCAAAATCAAAATGCTACTCGATCCAACTTCTAGGTATTTGGCTAAAAAAATGTTCAAGGAAACTAACACTGCTTGTTCTTCAAGCAAAAATATAGAGCAAATATATAGAAGGAAGGCAGCAGATTTCAGGTTTAGTTTTACAAACAGCTCACACAAATGTAACTTGATTAATATACTACACATCTGAACAGATGTTGTCCATTGACTATGGCAATATTTAACATATAATATTTGTAAACTTACTGTACGTATCGGACAACTGATTAATAAATTAATCAAGAGCACACTTAGTTGACTTTGTGTTGTGGTTGTACAACTTTCCAATCTACTGTCCTTTAATTGCACAGATTACTTCTTCATGTGCTAAAGGCATCACATTTGAACATCAACTAAATTATATCAACCTCCTCTCTCAACTACAGCTTCAGGGCTTAATCGCCAAGCAATTTTATCTCCAGATTCTCATTTCAATCCACACGGTCTAATTTGAAGTTACTATCAATGAAGTCAGGGTGGTGGTCATTGAGTGAGCACATTAAAAGGCCAGGGTAAAGATTGAACTTGTGCTGCAGCACTAGGGGACCTAGGATGAAGATTGCTACCCTTCCTGACTCTCATGGCTGACTTAACAAAAAATTGAAAAGACTGTTTTACTTCCTAGGCTTCTGCTGACATTGTTCTGTGATTTGTTAATGGAACCCTCAGCTGATAAAATGTGTAACAGGGTTCTGATGAGCCGCTGTTTGAACGCTGCCTGCTCCTTTCTCATCAAAAAGCACATATTTATCCCTCCAGCAACTTTCAAATCCTCAGTTCAATTGCCAATTTCTCGAATAACCAAACGCAAGTACTCGTCCCGCTATTGCTTTCCACGTGTTGATTAAGTTCATGGGGAAAACTGAGGAAACAGCTGGTTCGCTGCTCAACCATTTTCATCTTTCGTCTCTCCCTTTCTTGCCCGGATTCCCAGAGTCACTGTTACCTGTTTTGCAAGCTCCTTTGAATTTCACTACCTTTATGACAGCAAGTTCTAAAAAATATGTATCCTCTTCCTCCCTCTGCTGTTATGTTTGGATTAATACTCATTTGTATTAACATTTCTCCTAAAGCTCTCCTGGAATTTTCAAATGATGGCCTCCATTTTCAGATAATCTGTCCTGCTCCAAACTATTATAATTGAAGCCTGAGCATGGATTAACATCATTACTGATTCATATTTGATTCCATCTTATTTTCTATTTGTTTTAGTGTAATGTATATTTTGGATGGTTATAATAACAACATTTTAAAGGTACTTAGACAGGTACATGGAGAAGAAAGATTTGGAGGGTTATGAACTAGGCCGAGGCAAGTGCAACTAACTCAATTAGGCACAAAGTGCTGGAGTAACTCAATAGGTCAGACTGCATCTCTGGAGGAAAATGATGGGTGACCTTTTGGGTCGGAACCCATCTTCAGATTGAAAGTACAGAGGGGGGACTGGAGGTAGGAAAAGGCCAGAACCTTTTCTTACATCCAGCTCCCCCCTCCCACCCAATCCTTTCATTCTTCAGGGAACGGGTGTTCCCCTCCTCCACCATAGATGAGGCTCGCACCAGGGTCTCTGACATACCCCGCAACACTGCTCTCTCTCCCCATCCCCCCACTCACAACAAGGGCAGAGTCCCCCTAGTCCTCACCTTTCACCCCACCAGCCGTCACATACAACAAGTGATCCTCCGTCAGTTTCGCCACCTCCAACGTGACCCCACCGCTCGCCACATCTTCCCATCTCCCCCCATGTCTGCCTTCCGCAAAGACCGCTCCTTCCGTAACTCCCTTGTCAATTCTTCCCTTCCCTCTCATACCACCCCCTCCCCTGGTACTTTCCCTTGCAACCGCAAGAGATGCAACACTTGTCCCTTCACCTCCCCCCTCTACTCCATTCAAGGACCCAAGCAGTCGTTCCAGGTGCGACAGAGGTTCACCTGCATCTCCTCCAACCTCATCTATTGCATCCGCTGCTCTAGATGCCAGCTGATCTACATCGGTGAGACCAAGCGGAGGCTTGGCGATCGTTTCGCCGAACACCTCCGGTCGGTCCGCAATAACCAACCTGACCTCCCGGTGGCTCAGCACTTCAACTCCCCCTCCCATTCCGTATCTGACCTCTCGGTCCTGGGTCTCCTCCATGGCCACAGCGAGCAACACCGTAAATTGGAGGAAATGCACCTCGTATTCCGCTTGGGCAGTCTACATCCTGGGGGTTTGAACATTGAATTCTCCCAATTCTGCTAGCCCTTGCTGTCCCCTCCCCTTCATCAGCCATCTGGTTGTCTCCTCCCCTCCCCCAGCCCTCGGGCTCCTCCTCCGCCTTTTTCCTTTTTTCCTTTCATCTCCCCACCCCCTATCAGTCTGAAGAAGGGTTTCGGCCCGAAACGTTACCTATTTCCTTCGCTCCATAGATGCTGCTGCACCCGCTGAGTTTCTCCAGCATTTTTGTGTACCTTCGATTTTCCAGCATCTGCAGTTCCTTCTTTAACCCCTCTACTTTCAGTCTGATGAGATGTTCCAACCCAAAATGTAACCCATCCTTTCCTCTCCAGAGATGCTGCTACTGACATTTACAAGTACTAGGTTAATGTGAATGTTATTAATTTATTGCCAGCAATCTCACTTCATCAACACCATAATAATTTCAAAGATTGAAAGCTGCAATGTTGTATATTTTCAACTTTCACTGGTATCTGGAAATCGTTAATTCCACACATTTATTTCCGGAGGTTGGTTGGAATTAATCTAATAAGTGTATTCCTTTGAAGCCATTTGATGATTCTTTTAACTGTTTTGCAGTGATTTTAATTTATGTGTAGAAATGGACATAGTCAATAAAAATATTTTTATTTGTGAAAAAATTAGATCTACATTTTTTGGAGTAGTATTGAATGAGGGGTGATCTTATCAAAACATATAAGATCCCTAGGAGGCAATGACAAGGTAGATTTAAATGTGTTTCCACTGGTTGGGGAATCTCGAACGAGGAGACGTAGTTACAAGGTCAGGAGGCAGTCACCTAACACAGGAACGTCTTATAGAGGATGTAAAATCTCTGTATCCCAGAGTTGTGGAAGCAAGACATTTAATGGTGAAATAAAAACATTTTTGCAATATCATCGAACTATGGAAATTGACAGGCTTGAGGAGTGGAAGCTTGGGACAGATCGGTCGTGAACATATTGAAGAGCAGGGCAAGCCTGACCTACTGCAAGTCTAATGACCTTCCACAGCTTCCATTTTCTTAAGCCCATTTTCAATTACTTTAGGCATAGAGTTTTCGACGTGTAGAGTAATACAGCATAGAACAAGGCCCTTCGACCCAATTCATCCATACCAATTAAGTTGCCTATCTGAGCAAGACCCGTTTGCCTGTGTTTGGCCTATAAACCTCAAGACATTTTCTTTTTACATACATGTCCAAATGCCTTTTAGACAATGTAATTAGAGCATTTAGGCAAACAACGTGGGAACAGGCTCTTCAGCCGACCGAGCCCATGCTGACCATCGATCACCCGTAGACTAGTTCTAGCAAAAAGGGGCAATTTACAGAAGCCAATTAATCTATAAACATGCACATCTTTGGGATGTGGGAGGGAGTTCATGTGGTCACAGGGAGAATACACAAACTCCGCACACAGTGCCCATAGTCAGGATCAAACCCGAGCAGCAACTCTACCGTTGTGCCACTATGCCACCCCTAATTGTACCCACTTCTATCACTTCCTCTGGAAACTCATGTCAAAACCCACCAGCAGCTGCGTGAAAAGGTGCCCCTTTAAAATCTCCCCCCTTTTATTTTAAAACATCCCCCACCAGTTTCAGACTTCCTACTTTGGGATAAAGACTGAACATTCAAAACCTTATTGATACCCCTCCTAATTTTATATACACTGTAAGGTTACTCCTCAGTCTCCTATGCTACAGGGAACCCCCCCCCCCCCCAACGTATCCAGTCTCTCCTTATAATTCAAGCCCTGCAGTTCCAGTATCATACTCGTAAATAGTTTCTGCTTAATGGCATCCAGCCTTTATGTAGGTGACCAGAACTGCACACGGTACTCCCAAAGTTGTCCCATCAACATCTTGTACAGATGTAACATGACGTCCCAATTCCTGTACTTAGTACCCTGACCGATGAAAATAAGCATGCCAAACGCCTTCTACACCACCCTGTCTACTGATATTGACAATTTCAGGCAACTACTGTATGTGCATATATTTTAATAACACTGTACGAACAAGAAACTGCAGATGCTGGTTTTAAAAAAAAGACCCAAAGTGGTGGAGGAACTTCTGTTTCATTTTCGTTTAAAAAATTCCTTGATTTATATAAGAGTGGTAACCAAGGACAGATTTCTTCGCCTGAATCAAAATCAATCTGAAGGAGGTTCAGGACCATTGAACATTGAGAAAACATTCAGTTTTATGAGTTTTCAAATTCTTTGGTAACATTTATGCAGAGAACCTTTAAATGTTTGACGTAATACGATTGTATACTTTAGGCTTAGCACCACAAAGAATCTTTTAAATTTATTTTGCATGTCGGGCTTTACTCTTAACAACATATAATTGGACTCTGGATACCAGAGATACTCATTTCCACTTTATCAAACAACAATATTGGAATTGGTAAAAGAGAATAAAATATGAGTTTTAGATGCAATACTTACTATTAACCCAATAGTTCTGTCCATGTATTTTAGAGAACAGGGGGTGGAGTTTCATTGCACATGCTCCTGATCTCCTACATGAATGAATCTGATTTGTATTCATACACAGACCCAAATTTTGCAGAATAAGATCAAGCTAAATAGTCCAATATTTTGCAAGCTCTTCTGAGTGGTCATTGCCCTATAAATCTTGATTATTCTGTTACATTTGAGAGAATCTTAAAAGATGGCCACCTTTATAAGATGGTGCGGCCGGGTCCAGCCACCGTCATGGTAGCTCCACAGAGATTGTGTGTTTTTTTACTTGTATGTACATTTTAAATTTATTTCTTACTACTAACACATTAGCACTAACAATGTATGATCGGAAAGCAATCTAAACTTTAGCGTAACCCAAGGCTTTTTAGACACTTTACTCACCGATCCAGCGTGGCCGGCAGAGATCACAAGAGCACGCCGCAGCAACAAAATGGGAGCGCGGCTCTGGGAAAAAGTCGGAGAAAACAGCGAGGTAAGTGAGGGAGATTCGGAATAGGCTGAGAGCCCAAGCCTTCCACTTACCTCTGCCCAGCATTCTTCTGGTGAACGTCCAGTCCCTGGAGAATAAGTTGGATGACCTCAGGGCGAGGATCAGATTCCAGCAGGACATAAGAGACTGCAACATCTTCTGTCTGACCGAGACATGGCTGACCCCACTGGTGCCGGATCAGGTAATCTGCCCAACCGAGTCCTTCACTGTTTTCCGTGCAGACATGACCAACAATAACTGGTGCAACCCTAGGAATATTCAGACGCTTTCTCGTTCCTGCTCACCGGACCTGGAGCATCTGACTATCTCATACCATCCATTCTACCTTCCCCAGGAGTTCAGCTCATTGATCATCACAGCCATCTACATACCACCGCATGCGGGCACCGACGTGTCATTATCGGCCCTACACGATGTGTTATGTAGGCACCAAAACAAGAACCCTGATGCGGCTATGGTGGTGGATGGAGATTTTAATAAGGCCAATCTCAAAAAGGTCATGCCTACACAGGAACACAGGATCCCCCCAGGGTTGCGTCCTTAGCCCCCTACTGTTCTCCCTGTACAAACATGACTGTGTGGCTAGGTTCAGCTCCAACTCCATCATCAAATTAGCTGATGACACTGTGGTGGTGGGCCTGATCTCTGATAACGATGAGAAGGCCTATCGGGAGGAGGTGGCTGATCTGGCACTCTAGTGTCAGGACAACTGCCTCCTCTTGAATGTCACAAAAAATAAGGAGCTGATTGTGGACTTTAGAAGGGCTCAACATCCGAGGATGTACACGCCACTGGAGATAAATGGGACTACTGTAGATAGGGTGAGCAGCTTTTAATACCTGGGAGTCCACATCACAGAGGATCTGACATGGACAACACACACTGCCGCACTGGTGAGTAAGGCAAGGCAGCGCCTTTACCACCTCAGACAGCTGAGGTAATTCAGAGTCTCTCTGAGGATCCTTCAGTGCTTCTACTCTGGGGCTGTAGAAAGCATCTTGTCCGGCAACATCTCAATCTGGTTTGGGAACAGCTCTGCCCAGGACAGGAAGGCTCTCCAGAGAGTAGTGCGTGCAGCCGAACGCACTATGGGAACTACACTCACCCCCCTCTGCAGGACCTATACACCAGGAGGTGCTGATCCACAGCCAGCAACATAATGAGGGACCCCTACCACCCCAGCAATGGACTGTTCCAGCTGCTACGGTCAGGCAAGTGCCTCCGCTGTCACGCTGCGAAAACAGATAGGATGAGACGGAGTTTCTTCCCACAGGACATCGGGACTGTAAGCTCTTATCTCATCAGGGACTAATTTACAATTGTGTTGTGTCTTTTTTTAATTTTGTTCTAAAATGTAAATACTGGTTCTGATATTTCTGAAATGTTCTGTTGTTCTGTTGTTTTTGCACAATTCGCAGGCATTGCCACTTTCATTTCACTGCACATCTTGTATGTGTATGTGACAAATCAAGTTGACTTGACTTGACTTGAACAGCACTTCTCCCATCCATAGAGTTATTTGGTAGTTCTCCTGCATGCTATTCTCCGATTTAAATTATCACTTCCCTTCCCCAGTAAATTTACGTAAGTATTGCTTTATTTCAATTGTCCCTTTACTTAACCCACACATAAACCTCTGGACCTCTGCACTTATATGCAGTAAACAAGAAGTACTGTTCCCTTCATCAGCTCAATATCGTCAAATGAAAAATAAATAATAAAATAAATAATCTGTATAGCAAGTTGCAGTTGCAATATCAAATAATAATTCTGGTTCATTCTAAGGTCATGACAAATTAAAATATGATATTTGAAGAAGCCAGCGGTTTTTATACATCAATGGTTCAGTAAATCAATGAGATGTATGAAAAGTTTGGATTTCTCAGCTCCATTGAGCATCTGTTCTCTGTCTGAAAATATAATGTCAGCCTTATTTGTTAATTTGTGGCAGAAGTAACTGTTGACTTTAGCTTTGAAAATATTTTAAACTATTCAGGAATTTAACAACTATAATGAATAGAAAATATCACAGTTCATCTAAAGAATGAAAGTTGTAGGAATTTGTAAACCATCTGCACTTTGCAATGGATTGTTCAGAATGGAGCATTAACGTGTTATCTCAATTCGTGTAATAGTCAAACTTAAAACATTTTCTTCAGACCACATCATAACTTCTTAATGTTTTATTGACAAAAAGGACAATATTATTTTGCAATATATTCTTTCCATTTTCATTGCAAATACCACACCAAATAATTTACCCTTTATTGAAACCAGTTGCTTTATTGTCAACGGCAAAGGGCTGTCTTATTTGATCACAGAATTTATCGTTAAGGAAATGATTCAACAGAATTGTCAAATTAGTTTTATTTTATTCCTATCTGTAAAGAAGTCATTTAAAAAAATGATTACACATACAAGCTGTCTGATTCAAATGATGAAAATGTGTGTAAATAATGGCATACTAATAAATATTTTAAGGCATGTGATGGAGGTCTGGGATCTGGGCCCTCAAATTCTGCATTATGATTGTTCACCATAATACTGATGCAAGTGCCTAGCACTTCAATACTGGAAAGATGGAGACACAAGGAACTGCAGATCCTGGAATCTTGATAAAAAAAACAAAGTGTTGGAGCAACTCAGTGGGCCAGGCAGTATCTGTGAAGGAATCGACGGACAATGGTTTGGGTCAAGAATCTTCTTCAGACTGATTAGATTAGGGGAGCAAAAGCTAAAAAGAGAGGTGGGAGTGAGACAAAACCTGAGAGGTGATAGGTGGATACAGGAGTGGTAGGAGGGGTACTGATGGGCAAATGAGTGGCTGATGGTTAGATTAAGTGACAAAAGCTAGAAGTGAAAAGGGTGTCGGATAAGGAAATATAAGGAGGGGTGAAATGTAAGGGTGGAGGGAGGGATATGTGTGGAAGGGGCGAGGGGAAATAAAAATTTAAATTAAATCTCCCAATCCCCACTTTCCATCTGCCTTCCTCAACACGCGTACATTTCTCTCACCATCTCCCACCATCTCGTCAAGCTTTGTCTTACCTGCTTCATCGGTTCGGTCAGCTCCCATCCACGAGTCACACATTTCTCCTTTATTGTCCACTTTTTCCTCTCGCCCCCAGTGCGTGTTACATTTTCCACATGTTCGGGATTATTCCACCCGACACTGACGAGTCACCATCTGCAGGTCCTCCAAGTACGCTAAACTCCAACTCAGAGGCACGCACACACAAAGTTAGTAGCTGAGCCTCTGCCTGTGAGTGGTGAATCCAGCAATGGTTTACCTTAATCTTCAAGTTCAAGTTCAAGTGAGTTTATTGTCATGTGTCCCTGATAGGACAATGAAATTCTTGCTTTGCTTCAGCACAACAGAACATAGTAGGCATTGACTACAAGGCATTCTATAAATATATACACACATGAATCAATATACTGATAAAGTGCAAATAACAGTATTGACTAATAAAGTTCAGTGTTATGTCCGAGCCAGGTTTAATAGCCTGATGGCTGTGGGGAAGTACTGTAGCTATTCCTGAACCTGGTCGTTGCAGTCTTCAGGCTCCTGTACCTTCTACCTGAAGGTAGTAGGGAGATGAGTGTGTGGCCAGGATGGTGTGGGTCCTTGATGATACTGCCAGCCTTTTTGAGGCAGCGACTGTGATAGATCCCCTCGATGGAAGGGAGGTCAGAGCCGATGATGGACTGGGCAGTGTTTACTACTTTTTGTAGTCTTTTCCTCTCCAGGGCGCTCAAGTTGCCGAACTAAGCCACGATGCAACCGGTCAGCATGCTCGCTACTGTGCACCTGTAGAAGTTAGAGAGAGTCCTCTTTGACAAACCGACTCTCCGTAATCTTCTCAGGAAGTAGAGGCGCTGATGTGCTTTCTTAATAATGGCATCAGTGTTCTCGGACCAGGAAAGATCTTCAGAGATGTGCACGCCCAGGAATTTGAAGCTTCTTGACCCTTTCAACCATCGACCCGTTGATATAAATGGAACTGTGGGTCCCCATCCTACTCCTTCCAAAGTCCACAATCAGTTCCTTGGTTTTGCTGGTTTTGAGGGCCAGGTTATTGTGCTGGCACCATATGGACAGTTGCTCGATCTCTCTTCTATACTCTGACTCATCCCCATCAGTGATACGTCCCACAACAGCGGTGTCATCGGCGAACTTGATGATGGAGTTCGCACTATGTCCGGCTACGCAGTCATGAGTATAGAGTGAGTACAGCAGGGGGCTGAGCACGCAGCCTTGAGGTGCTCCCGTGCTGATTGTTATCGAGTCTGACACATTTCCACCAATACGAACAGGCTGCGGTCTGAGAATGAGGAAGTCGAGGATCCAATTGCAGAGGGATGCGCAGAGACCCAGTTCTGCGAGTTTGGTAACCAGCTTGGAGGGGATGATTGTATTAAATGCCGAGCTGTAATCGATAAATAACAGCCTGACATAAGAGTTTTTGGTGTCCAAGTGGTCAACCTCTCAAAGCACTTTATCACCACAGGCGTTAGTGCCACCGGTCGATAGTCATTGAGGCACGTCACCTTACTCTTCTTGGGCATTGGTATAATTGATGCCCTTTTGAAGCAGGTGGGAACCTCAGACCTCAGAAGTGGCTTCACTGGCTTCTTGCCCCTCTACCGCATATTGGCCAGGCTGCAGTGGAAAAGTGAAAGGCACAAGTGCAGAAAGACAAAAAGAGATGGGATAAGAAGATATACAAGCCAACATCACATTCAGATTGTAAAACAAAAGAAAAGAGGGAAGAGGAAGATGTTAGCTGTAACAAGTCTGTTTGATAATTATTATAACCTAATTCTAGCTGTGGACAGTGATTGCTGCTGCAATTGTGACATTCTCTTTCTTTGATTAGTTTATACAGATTGTGATCATGTGCCACCTTGTGCCACAAGAGAAAAGGAATTTGTTCATGAATATCCAGCATGTATTTGATATCCTCTCAGTTGACAGTATGGGTCAGATGTGAAATGTTATGTTGTGTGAGGTGCAATCTGGAATATGATTAAAAGTCTCATCTTGACCACTTCCTGTCTGCGCTGTATATTGATTTTAGAAAAAACGCTACCCTGCATTGCTGTAATTTTGTCCATCTTACTCACAGTCCTCCTCTGCTGAGCCATCCCCGAGTATTTTTCCCATCGATGAAAAATAAAAAAAGTTATGAGTGTTTAAAAAAACTTGAGATCAGCTGATTGGTCCTCTCGCCTGTCCATCACCGCGATGAAAGTAACGCCCCATCTGGGGGGGGGAGTACTATAAAACCCCAGATGCCTGGACGTGAGTCAGTCACTCTGCAAGACCGCGAGGGAGAGGCCACGACTGTCATTCTAAGCTGTGAATCAACTGAACTGTGAGTCTGCAATGTACTTGCAATAAATGATTTGTTAGCCCTTAATGACAATGCCATGAGTTGTTTGGCCTGCTGCCCTGCCTGTGCTTGAAAGTGCAATGCTTAATTGGAAATGAAATGAAATGACAATGCCATGAGTTGTTTGGCCTGCTGCCCTGCCTGTGCTTGATACTGCAATGCTTTATTAGGTCCGACTGTGTTTGGAAGGAATAAATGCTTTATTAGGTCTGACTGTGTTTGGAAGGAATAAATGCTTAATTAGGTCCAACTGTTTTTGGAAGGAATAAATGCTTTATAGGTCCGACTGTGTTTAGTTCAAAAGTCCCGCTCATTTTGTGACTTCCCCTTAGTGGACAGGTCGCGCTGATTGCGTAATTTCCGGTGAGTGCAGAGGTCGCGCTGATTGCGTAATTTCCTGTAAGTGCAGAGGTCACACTAATTGCGGAAGTGATGCTGACTGCGGAAGCCCCACAGTGGAGAGGCCGTGCTCAGCTGTGTGAGAAGATTCAAGAAAATTTATTGTCATATATATGGTGTGTGTGTGAGTCTGTGTGTGTGAGTCTGTGTGTGTGAGTCTGTGTCTATGTGTGTGAGTGTATGTGTGTGTGTGAGTGTATGTGTGTGTGTGTGTGAGTCTATGTGGTGTGTGTGAGTGTATATGTGTATGTGTGTGTGTGTGTGTATGAGTGCATGTGTGTGTCTGTGAGTGAGTGTATGTGTGTGTGTGTGTGTGTGTGTGTGTATGAGTGCATGTGTGTGTATGAGTGCATGTGTGTGTATGAGTGCATGTGTGTGTATGAGTGCATGTGTGTATGTGTGTGTGAGTGTGTGTGTGAGTGTATGTGTGTGGGTCTGTGTGTGTGAGTGTGAGTGTGTGTGTGTATGTGTGTGTGAGTGTATGTGTGTGTGTGTGTGAGTGTGTATGAGTATGTGTGAGTGTGTATGTGTGTGTGTGTGTCTGTGTGAGTGTGTGTCTGTGAGTGTATGTGTGTATGTGTGAGTGTGTGTGTGTGTGTGAGTATGTGTGAGTCTGTGTGTGTGAGTGTGTGTGTGTATATTGGAATTGGTGGAGAGGTGGAATATTGCTTTGGTGGACCAGCCCTCTCGTGTGAAGCTGGGACCCAATGGGTCCCACTTAGTCGTGTGAACATTATGTGCAAGTACTATTTGCCCGATATTGTTGTTATGTTTGTGATGAAAGAGTGGTATTGAGCCACGTGGGTACAATATGGCAAATGATAAGCAGACATTTGCAGATGACACCACACGGTGGGCTGGATCACAAACAATACAAGATGGAATACAGGAAGAAAATAGAAAACGTAATAACATTGTGTCAGGACAATATACTTTCCCTCAATGTCAGCAAGATGATGGAGCTAGTTATTGACTTCAGGAAGCATGGTGCAGGACATGCCCCACTCATAAGGTCAGAAGTGTTAGGAGTATTAGGCCATTCGGTCCATCAAGCTTACTCCACAATTCAATCATGGCTAATCTTTCTCTCCCTCCTAACCCCATTCTCCTGCCTTGTCCCCATTACATCTGACACCCGTACTAATCAAGAATTGTTCTATCTCTGCCTTAAATATATCCACTGACTTTGCCTCCCCATAACCTCTGACACCAACCTTCTCCCCATAACATCCATAATCAACATCAATGGGACTGAAATGGAAGTAGTTGAGAGCTTCAGGTTCCTTTGTGTTAATACTAAAGATGTGTTAAAATCTTTTCCCTGTACGGGGGACCCGACCTTTTCTCTGTCGGGTCTCCGTTGTCGTTGGGGCCTAGCACCGTGGTGCGGCTTCAACCGGAATGACCTGGGGCTCCAGTCGCGGAGCCTGCGGACTACTCACCATCGTGGAGCTGGCCGAGTTCGGAATGGGAGGAGCTGTGGTGGCGAGCTGCTGCGGCCCGACCCCGGAGATTCGGAGGCTCCAGCCGCCGGCCTGGTGGACGGTAACATCGGGAGCTCGCGGGTCCCTGGTGGGAGACTGTTTTTCGGAGCTTCCGCAACGGCGACTTCTCCCGCCCGAGTTGCGGGGTTGAGGATGACCTGGAGCAGGGCTTTACATTGCCCGGCGTGGCTTTAATGGCCGTGGGACTTGCTAGCGCCCGCCGGGGGCTCCAACATCAAGACCCGGAGCATAGCCTTGCATCGCCCGGCGCGGCTTTAATGGCCGGGGGCTTTGACTCTGACATCGGGAGGAGAATGGGGAGTGCAGGGGAGAGATAAAACTTTGCCTTCCATCACAGCAAGGAGGAGATTCGCTGTGATGGATGTTTGTGTAAATTGTGTTGTGTCTTGGTTCTTCTACTTGTTTGTATGACTGCAGAAACCAAATTCCGTTTGAACCTCAATGAGGTTCAAATGACAACAAATAAATTGTATCATGTATGTATCACTATAATTGCTCTGCTGTGAATGAATCAACCACACTGATGTGACAAGAAGTTACACAAACACCTCTATTTCCTTAGGAGTGAAGAAATTTGACAATTTTCCAATGACTCTTGCAAACTTCTGCAGATGCACCATGGAAAGTATAGTGTTGGGTTGCATCACATCTTGGTTTGGGAACAGCTCTGTCCAAGATTGTGAATAATTGCAGAGTTGTAGATGTAGCCCAGTCCATCAGACGGACCAGGCTCCTCATCATTAACTCCATCTACACTTCACTTCCCTAGGTAAAGCAGCCAATATAATCTACCACATCTTGGCCAGGCTACAGTGCAAAAGTGAACAACTGATTCCTTCTTCTTCCTGCTCCCATCTGGCAGGAGGTACAGAAGCTTGAAAGTGCACACCAGCAGAATCAGGAACAACTTCTTCTCCTCTGCTATCAAACTTCTGAACAGTCCTTCCATAAGCTCGGGTACTGTCCAATTCACCTCCACCCCATTACGGACTTTGGGCTTTGTCCATGGAACTGGTGCACTACAATGCTGTGAACTGTATTCTGCACTCTGTATCTTACCTATTGTACTTGAGTTTGACAATTGTAATTATGTATAATATTACCTGATTTGATTTGATTGAATGCAAAACAATTCTTTGTACCTCAGTAATAATAATAATGACAATAATAAACCTAAACCTAAAATCTAAAAAGTTAGAAAAGTCTTCACTTTGGCTATGTGTGTGAAACTATTCCATTTATGGGACTGCAATTGGCATGCAACACTTAATTTTGACCCGTCCTGGACCCAACACATAGATGTAATCACAAAAAAGGCACACCGATGTTTATTTTCATAGAAGTTTAAAGAGATTGGGTATGTCACCAAATATTCAACAGACTTCAACAGATGCACTCTAGAAAATATCCTGACTGGTTGCATCATGGCCTGACTGGTTCAGCAATTCTATTGCACAGGAATGCAGGAGGCTGCAGAGACCAGGGAATTCAGCTCAATCTATCATAGGCATAGCTCTCATCACCAACCAAAGCATCTACATGAGGAACTGCCTGTAGACGATGGAATCTATCAACAAAGAACCCCACCATCTGGTTCATGGCCTCTTCTCACTGCTAGCATTGGACAGGAGATACAAAAGCCTGAAGCTCAACAGCATCATGATCTTGAACAGCCTAAAACTTGCCTAAAACCATCAGGCTCTTCAACCAATCTTCACAACCCTATTACTACCTCAGCAACAAAACACGATGGACCATCTCTTACACCATGATGTATGTCTAATTGTGTTTTGCGCTAATATCTTGTTTTTGTACAGTCTTTTTATTTCTATTGATTTGTATAAATTATGTGTAATTTAAGTATAATTATAATCTTGGGTGTTGCCTGAGTCTAAGTGCCTGTGATGTTGTTGCTAGCAAGATTTTCATTGTACTTCTAACTCACCAGACTTGTGCATATGATAATAAATGTGATGATTTGTCTGATTACCCTGCCCCCCAATGCCCTTTGCAGAAAACTACCAAACCTCCTCTCCACCACCTGCACCAAGGCTTCCAACTCAGAGATGTGTCCGAGCCAGTTCACTTCTGTTCTCTGTTATTTTTGAACATCTCTCTCTTTAGAATGTGCTCCAAATCCTTTCCAGCACAATCCCATAAATGCAGATTGCCTTTAACTTTAGTTTAGTTTAGTTTAGAGATACAGCGCGGAAACAGGCCCTTTGACCCTCAGCGTCTGTGCCAACCAGAAATCCCCACATATAAACACTATACTACACACACTAGGGATTTGTTTTAAAACATTTATCAAGCCAATTTACCTGTACGTCTTTGGAGTGTGGGAGGAAACCAAAGATCTCGGAGAAAACCCATGCAGTCATGGGGAGAACATACAAACTCCGTACAGACAGCACCCGTAGTCTGAATCCAACCCGGGTCTCTGGTGCTGCAAGTGCTGTAAGGCAGCAACTCTACCGCTGCGCCAGCGTGTCACCCATGCTATACTCATGAAGTCCCTCAATGAGCATCCTAATGAAAAAACTGAACCCCATTTCCAGACAATAAATTAATCTACTAGAAGCCAGGTATATCATCCCCACACGAGTTTTTGGAGCAAACCAATTTAGCCCGTTCCACTGTCTAAACGCTTCATTTCATCCAAATGGGGAGACATAACTGTAAAGGAGAAACTGGTGAAAAGGTAAAAAAATACTGTAGAATATAAATTAAGTCTCTCATACATTATAAAAGGTAACTGTTATCTTCTGCCTGGTTCCAGGGCAAACAGTAGCTCTTATCTTTATTTACACAGCTGCACAACAATTACAGATGCTTTGCTGAGCATCTTTGAAGCCATCATATTTTGACACATTTGAATTATTATCAGTATGAAAAGGAGCATTTTTAATTAGAAAGCATTGATTTATTTTCAATATCGTACACAAATAAATCTTAGCATGGGTTCACTGCATTTTCTGTGGGTTGTATTCAGTCAGAAAGCCATTCAAATGCTGCCTTTGGGTCTTTCCATTCAATGTTATGAGGAAATTATTCCTAACATTTGCTCAAAATGACAGTGAATTGGAATTGTTGACGAACTGAGCAATAGCTGTCACCAGACAATATCCCATTCTTGCAGAACGGCAGCATTAACACAACTGTTTTGCACCAAAAAGCTTCACTAAAAGCTTCTATGCTTCTCACTGTGATTATGCTGTTTGTACATTGTATTGATTTGTCTTTTATAATAAGTGCACGGTTATGAAGAGAAATTGGGTTTTATTTGGTATGATATAATAAATACATACAATTGTAAGATGCAAGGCAGCTTTGTTTGCTGCTTTCATTGAAACATACCAACTAATTCTTTGGGAAAAATGGAAATAAACACACATACTAAAATTAAGTCATGGGCCATGACAATGGTAGTTAGTGAAATTGTAGATCTTTTCAATTCTATCCCCTCTAAAATATGTCACAGTTGAACTGAAGCCAATACACCATTGCAAAAGGCACTATCAAAGGGCATGCTTTAATTCAACAGGGGATCCTTTCCAGATCAATGATCAGTGACTGCTGTTAAACTCCTGTGATCCACGGCTGTTGGTTTACCTTTTGTATCTGACTTTGGAAATTGTTGATGGTTCATGGAAACTATGGAGATCAGAGCTGCCCTCAACTTTGGGTAGTTCATCATCTAATACATATTCAAGGGGATTCTTCAAAGTGTGATTGTAGAGCTGCATCTACAACCTATTAAGTTCTGTACATACCTAGTTGCTGTTGATTCACAGGGTGTATTGATCCAATCTAATAAAGCTATTAGTTAGATTTACCACCTTCTTGCATATTATGAGAAGTCTTTTAACCATTTTATAGCATTTTCCGTTCATCTATTTGGTAGTGGACATATGATGATGTCACATGTTGGTGATTCCATGACTTGGCAAACACAGGAAGATTTACGGACATATATGGAGTCCCCTTATCTCCCCCTGACAGTTGTTCTCCAATGTTAGTAACTAGGATCCCTGGTATTCCAAATCTAATAATTTGCTAACCATTTTAACTTTCATTCCCATTCCCATACTGTCCTTCCAGTCTTGGGCCTATGTAGCCAGAGTGAGGCCATGTGAAAAATTAAGGAATTGAACTTCATATTCCGTTTCGGTAGCTTACAACCTATTGGTATGAACATTGAATGCTCTAAGTTTAGGTAACATCGCCCACTTTTCTTCCCCCACTCTGTCTTGTGCCTTCCCCCCCACCGTAGTGAGCACCCACTATCCTGACCCCCCCCCCCCCACCGCCGCCCTGCCCCCCCCATCCATCTACTTCTACCTATATTTCTCACTCTGGCTACACATTTTCACTCGTCTTCTTTCCTTATCTAACACCGCTTTGTCTTCTTGCCTCATTTTGTCTCCATTTGTCTCCTTTACATCTCTAAACTTGTTCTACCCATGTGTCAATCAAAACCCCCTCACCTGTATCCATCTATCACTTGCCAGTCTTTGTTCCATCCCCACCCCTTTTACAGCTTTCTCTCCACTACTACCATCAGATAAAGGGTCCCAAACCAAAACATCGCCTTTCCAAGTCCTCCAGAGATGTTGGCTGACCTGCCAAGTTACTCCAGTTCTACACACAATTCTAGCATCTGCAGTTCCAAGATCCGCAGCCTCTGCCTCTTCAAAATCTTTACTGTCATGATCACATGCAGCAAGTACAGCCATGTAACTCACTAAGATCAGCACAGCCCCTGTTTGCAGCCTAGCCACAATGCTGTGTTGAAGTAAAGGTACCTTTACTTGGCAAAGGTCAATTTGCCAAATAAATGTCACACTTTGAAAAGTTTTCTTTAAGCTCAGATCTCATCCACAGCCGAACAATGCAATCTCAAACTTCAGTACCAATTTGTGTTAAACAAGCAAGCAACAATCATTCTGTATGTAATACAGCTGGTGCCACAAGTTGTCTGAATGTTAGATTTTTTTGGATGGACAGTTAATTCATCTAAAAAATCAGTGTAATTTCCAACATTTTTTTTCTCTCCTGTTTTTTTTAATTTTCTCCTATTCACATCTCTTCCAGACCGATCACTTGTGATTAACAAGCCCACACAATTCCTTTTCTCCAGAGATGCTGCCTGATCAGCCGAGTTTCTCCTGCTTTTTGGGTCTATCTCCACACAATCTTCTCGCTGATGGTATCATCACCTTATGGGCCACTCAGACTATGCTATCAGAGGAATTTTATTTCCCACAACTGCTCCCCATTTTGGGAACTTCAAATGTGCTTATTTTTCTAATTTTTCTCAGTTCATTGACTCTGTTCATCCCTTCAAATATTCTGCCGAACCCACTGAATATTTCAGCATTCTCTGTTAGTAAGTAAGCATGTAGATTTTCGGACACCTTTGATCATGACACTGGTGAAACTTGCTGATTAATAACTCACAGTTGCTTACGAACTGGATCATCTGCAGCTTGTTGATTAAAATGGAAAAAAAAATAGAAATGCAGATGCTGGAATATTGAGCACAACACAAAGTACTGGAGTAACTCAACGAATCACGCAGTTTCTCTGGTGGTCATGGATAGGTGATGTTTCGGGTCGCGATCCTTCTTCAGACACCTTCTTCAGTTTGAAGAGGGATCTCAACTCAAAACATCACCCATCCATGTCCTCCATAGATGCTGCCTGACCTGCTCAGGTGCTCCAGCATTTTGTGTTTTGCACAATTAAACTGTTCCCAATAAGCATTTGCAACCAGAAGTGTTTCACTGTGATCAGTTTCTTAGTTTGTGTGTACATTCCCAGGTACAAATGCTGGGAAGGTGAGCCCTGCTCATTACATCTGCCAGTAACATATTTTACCCTTTTTTTCAAAGAAACCCATGTAATCTCAGTAGCATTCTTTAAAGTCTCTTAGATACATTATTTAATGACGAAAACAATTGCTTTGAATGCTCAATGATCTGTTTCAACATTTACCAGCTCCTGTTCATAAGTATACAGTTCAAGCTTGTTCCTGGCAAACACAATTACCGAGAGTTCTGATAAAGTGTCTTTAACAGTGCAGAGAAGATTTATGAGGATATTGTCAGGACTTGAGGGCCTACGCTATTGGCAGGCTAGGACTTTATTCCTTAGAGCACAGGGGGCTGAGGGGATGAACATATAGAGGTGCATAAAATCATGAGTGGGATAGTTTTTAACCCAAAGCAGGGGAATCAAGAACCAGGGGACATAGATATGTTGAGAATAGAAAGATTTAATAGGAACCTGAGGGGTAACTTTTTCACACAAGGGTGGTGGGTATACGGAATGAGCTATCAGAAGAAGGCAGTTGAGGCAGTTACATGGACAGGTACACGGAAGGCTTTAGAGGGATATGGGCCAAATGCAGACAGGTGGACTAGTGTGGAGGAGCATCTTGGTCGGCATGGGCAAGTTGGGATGAAGGACCTGTTTCTATGCTGTAAGACTCTATGACTGTACATTCACTCTGTTTCTTTATCCACTGATGCTGTCTGACCCGACGTGTCTCCAGCATTTTCTGTATTTGTTTAATAAGTCTTCTTCTTTCATTGTGCATATTTTATCTGTGTCTGCTAATACACTTTACACTTGGACAACTTGCTGTCCATTTTTCATGTGTCCTCCATAAATTATTATATCTAAGTAACTGTGTATTTGTAACAAATCATTTCAGCACTATTTTTTGGCACAATCTCCACAAACTCTTTGATATTTTTTCATGAATGGTATTAACATTCTGATAGGTGACAGAAAGGGAACAAGTCTCAAAATCGTTGCACAAATTATATTTGGCATTTTCAAAATCTTTATAACCTTGGTTGGATCCACACAACATCCTTGGTTTTTACTGGTATGTCCAATGAACGCATGTTCTTTGTCCCAAGTTTCACTTTCCTTTTATTGATAGGAAGACTAGCTTCATGATAAGCTAAAATCACAGTTCTAAGTTGTTCATCTATTCACGTTTAAAATCTCTTGTTGCTTCTTGAATAAGTGAAGAATTATATTACATTTGGCTCCTTTTTGAAAACTCAGGTAGTTGGCTGACTCTAATTCAAGCATTGTCCAAAGCATTAGGGCTGACCTGACTAGCGATAGAAAATGTTGTTGCTGATTTTACATTCAATATAACAATGGTTTATGTGAAGATAATGAGGATAATTATTTTCCGGTGCATTTCCTTAAAAACATTTTTTTTTACACATTACATATTTTACTAAAAACAAGAACAAATTCTCTCCTGTGGATTACAAATTTCCTGTTGTCATTCCAAAACTCTTTTGTCCGTTTCTGTGGCTTGATGTACAGCTTTTATTCTCTGCAAGCCCCAGGCATTGCCTTGCCCAATCTGGCCTGTTGACTTAAGGCCCTGTCCCACTTACGTGTCCTTGGCACGCAAATTACGTGACCTCGTCGTCGCGTTGGGGCATCGTGTGGCCAAGCAGGGCCAGTCCCACTGAGAAGCGCGGAGGGGTATGGAGTTGAGTGCGGTATCGGCGGCGCTCCAAAATTTTGTAGCGAACTAAATCTTCGCGCGCCACCGGCCTGTCGCGTAACTGACGGCCAAAGTGGGACAGGCCCAAGACCCTGGCGCGACGCAACGTCTCAGCTCCAACAGCAGCAGAAGCAGGTAAACGATCTTCGAACTCAGCCTGGGGCTCACGGCCGTTGCGGATCCAGATCCGCCCCCACTTCTACTCCCAGAGCGGGGCCAAGAAAATTGAAGATAGACACAAAATGCAGGAGTAACTCAGCGGGACCGGCAGCAACTCCGGAGAGAAGCAATGGATGATGTTTTGACCCGAAACGTCACCCATTCCTTCTCTCTAGAGATGCTGCCTGTCCCGCTGAGTTACTCCTGCATTTTGTGTCTATCGTCAAATGACGTCACGCACTCTAGACGGCTGTGCGGACGCATGAAGTCGTGCGGACGCATGAACTCAATGCGACCACGAGGTCGCGTAATTAGCGTGCCAAGGACACGTAAATGGGACAGGGACTTTACTAATTACTCTCTGCCACATGATAAACCTCATCTGTTGTCTCTAAGTTTCTTGAAGCAATCTTTCTCTCATCCTTGTGTCTGCAATTACAATTAAAGTATGCCTCTGCCTGTGGTGTGATTCGATGAAACTCACAACCTTCAGTGAATGTACACTGTGAAGCAGTGCACACACTCAGAAGCATCTTGTCTTCTTCTGTTAAATATATAACTCTCAAAGGGAATATTCTTTTCACAGTTGGCAACAGTGAGAAAA
The DNA here is from genome assembly GCA_038087875.1 of Malacoraja senta. Taxonomy (NCBI): domain Eukaryota; kingdom Metazoa; phylum Chordata; class Chondrichthyes; order Rajiformes; family Rajidae; genus Malacoraja; species Malacoraja senta. The sequence goes on from CM075983.1 coordinate 34,463,738, forward strand.
CGTCCTCAATTGTTTCCAAAAAGGTAATGCTGGAAGTTTATGCTAATTGGGATGAGCTTTGTGTGAGAGGTTTTCCAAAGGCCATCTACCTTGTATCATTTTTTGATCCAGGCTGTCCAAGTGGAATACATATTACTGACCCTTGACACAGTAAGAAATGTTCTTACCAAGTCCTGTTCCTTCTCCTAATCCATAGCAATAGCATAATTCTGCCAGGTTAACTTAATTGCCTTCCCCTGTATTTCACATACTGAAAATAACACACTTACATTTTGAGTTACAATTAAATCATTTACCAAAACAAAGTGTGAGTCGTTTACAACGATTACACTCACTAATGCCTCCGTATAAAGTCCCCCCTTCATAATAAACACACCAACAAAGAAAAATTGACCTTGATTTGTATAACGTAACTAAGAAAGCCAAGCGTTTACCAGATTGATTTTTATACTTCTTTTAGAAACACACGCAAAAAAAGCAAATCTAGTGATGTGAGCTCATCAACATTGCAACTACAATTACCAGTCAGCATCACCCGTTACCACAAATTTCCAGATATGATCAGATAATAACTACTTCTTGGTACATTTGATGTGTGTAAAGAGATCTATGACTTCACTAAGAAAATGCTGACTTCACTTAGAAAAGTTTGTGGCATCATGCAACTGAGTTCAACGCTTCTGTTATTGACAGGAGTGTGTTTTCAGAGGACCACCTAAATGTTGGAGAGCTTTCAGTTTGCAGTGAACTTTGTAATTTTATCAAAATAAACCCAGGCCAGGGGTCAGCCTGACTGACAGGCTTGGTTCCTAGTTGAGTAAGGAAAGTTTAGAGGAGGTTGCAGTGCCTGCAGCTGCTAAAATAGATGAAGTTGGCTGGTTGTGGTTCATGGGGAGCCTATCTTGGAGTAAGTACTCCCATGGCAGAAATGCAGGGAGAGTCTGAAGACAGGAAATAGGTAGAGAATGAGAAATTAATTAGTGATATGGGTCTTGACTCGAAACGTCATCTATCCATATTTTCCAGAGATGCTGCCTGACCAGCAGAATTATTGCAGCACTTTGTGTTCTTCAGTGATATAAAGATGTTTATCTTTTCCTGAAAATGCTTTCCCATTCTTTGAGGCAGGCGTGTTGAATCTTCTTTGCTGAATCTAAATGTGTTTGTGAAGTGTTAAAAGCAGTGTCACTTGCATCTGTTTCTCCAGTAATTTCAGTGCTTCTGTGGAAAGGCTGCAGTAATTGGTCAAAGGCATTCGCTAGCACTGAGTTACCACCCCACCGGTTATTGCCGCTGCCACCAATTTGCACGTTACAAGTTCCCACAAACAACAATGCACGAATGACCAGATAATGTGTTTCTGTGACATTCATTGATGTTTACACATTATTTTACGATTGGGGATAAGTCTGCTGCACTTCTTTATAATTGTGCCACAGCGTCTTTAGTGTGAAGCTGAGGACTCAGTTTAAAATTCCTAGCTGAAATACCATGCAAACAAAAATCATGTTAATTTTTAAGAGTAGGTTAAGTAATCACAATCTACAATTAACATCCGTTGCATCTGATATTTGCAAAACTCCAAACATTTGCTGGCTTCTGACTGATACGATTCTAGTATACAGGCGATAGACACATAAAGCTGGGGTAACTCAGTGGGACAGGCAGCATCTCTGGAGAGAAGGAATGGGTGACATTTCGGGTTGAGATCCTTCTTCAGACTGCTTTACTAGTGTACAGGCAGTACTGAACATCATTGTCTTAGCATGGCATCTGATATTATGTGTCAGGACCACCAGTTAAAATAGCTACAATTTTTAAATTGAGCTGCTGTCTCTTAAAATTTCAAAGCCCAACTTCAAGGCCAGTGAATGCATCTTCAGATAGTATATTTCAGATAGTGAATCATTTGACCAAATGCCCAATGGGCCACACTCCATGACTTATTCACCCCATCAATCGCTATCAATCTGGACTTGCACCTAACATTTATAAGCCCCACTGCACCCTCACAAATGTAGCGCCTAGCAGTCCCCAGGCCCTCCTCACAAAACAGGTACAAAACCTTGTCTTCAATCATAGCAACTATACACCCAAGACACATGACCACTGAGGAAAATAAACAGTTACATCATCTTATTTTGTGTAGATGGCATGTCTGCCATCATTGGAACAGATATTAACGAACCTGTGGCCAGCGGCAAATGAAACCATAGAAGATCACAACTCCCTTTATTCCGTCTTCCACTTTCATCTCTCTCCCACTGATTTGCAAGGCCACACTTGGAGTAAGCATTTAGAATAAGCATTTAACACTTTCTTCCCCTCACAAACCCTTACTGCATGAAACATATTTGTGGATTTCTCTGACTCTTGCAGGCCAGCATAAAAAATTAACCGACAGCTGTCTTTCTCAAATTTGATCGTTTTTTTTAAATTGACTGGTCTTGTCCAAAAATAGGGAGGTCCAACTTTGGATTCGCAGCAGAATCTCAGCAACTACCATAACAGCAAGCAATGTTTTAAAATATTTATGTGTTACGTTAACAAGAAGAAACGAGAAGGAACTGGACTCACAAGAAGTATGAACACAAAATTTAATGTGTTTCTCCGAGACCGAGTGCTGGCTTAGAGAAACATGTCCTTAGAAACTCAGATAAGGATCTTTGATGCGCATGCAGTTGTCATTTCCAAGTTAACCTTTGCTTCAAAGATGCTGCAACCTACCAGAAAATCCACTTAATGTCAACATCTTGCAGTGAAATGTTTGTGCCAGCTCTGAAGAATAAGTGCCAGGAATTGTGAAGCTATTCCTCATAAAGCATTGACAACCACTCAGCCGTTACATGTTGTTACGAAAGGAAGCTGCAATAGTTGGCTGTGTTGAGAGCAAAGAAAGGAAAGAATATGAGGGCCTATTAAATGACAACTCATTGAAAAACATCCAAGAGACAGGCCAAGAATAAAATGGCTGGATGTGGGAGTTAGTGATAACAAGGTTTCTGGGGAAACTATGAATTAACGTATCTGGAGAAAGAAGATAGTAAGACTGTTGGGGAAACTCTAGACTAATGGATTGCAATTTTTATAAGCATCTGAAAACTCCAAGGAACATCAAACCCTGAAGGATAGAATAACATAACATAAAACTAAAAATACAGACATTAGTTATCCATAAACTTTATAAGACAGTAGGTTTAGATTCCAAACCTTAAATAACCTAATAATAATTTTAAATTTAGCTGGAGCATACAACTGTGCCATTGAGAACCATAGGCTCAGTTCAGAGTGTAGGGAGCTTGTCCCTGACATGGCAACTGTACATTGGAAAGCAATGGTCAAGAAAGAGTTTCAGGGGAGATGCTTGCACTAAGTCCAGAGATAAAAAGTAAATATTCTGGGCTGAAGGGTCAGATAAGCTTTCAATCCACACCTTCAGTTTTACGCTGGGCAGACACATTAATATCACACAAGAATCAGTTCACTGTCTTAGATTTATTTTTTTCTTTATATTACTTAATTTCATTACTATATAGAATAAATTAAATAAATATGCTATTTTAATCCCTTTTTAATTATTTAAATCTTTTGAAGTGTTTCTCCATCTTCAGAGACATTTAAAAGTAGTTCAACAGCCACATCAAAATACAATCATGTGGAAACTATTTACACAAAATGACTTTCTTAGGTTGAGATGGCCTTTTACTTGTGGATAGGGGGATATGAATGTGCTGCCCTTATCAGGTGCCTACATCCCCATAAACAACAAACAGCAGCAGAAGCAAGGACTTGAATTAAAGGGGTTATCATCTCATTAATGTTGGTACAACTTTCTCAATGATTTTCAACAACCAGGGAAAACTTCCCGAAACCAAGCTTCAGTGAAATCTACATAGGTAGAATGGATGCAGTCTTCCTCTATGTAAGGACATTGTTCTACTGCCCAATTGTTCAGGGAGTCAATTCAGTAAAAAATAATCATTAAATTACTCCTAAGATGCTCAAATACATATGGAAAAAAATCAACCCCTTGAAATAGAATTGTTTATTATTCATGGATCTTCTCTTGTTTTGTTGAGACACCTACTTTGGACACTGAATTATTGAACTAGCCATTAAAAACTGACAGTTTCTCTTTCTGGAAGACAATATGTCAACACTATCCAAAAAATCTTTCTCTACCTTCTGATCTAAAGGACAGTTTCTTGAGTAAAGCAAAAGTCCGCATATCATCTCCATTCAAGTCAATCCAGTAAACAGCAAGCCCCAAGTTCAAAACAGCTCTATTACACAGATAGGGATGTTCTAATTGGTCAGACATTCATAAACCACTATGTATTGACTTTGAAATGATTGATAGAATGAAATCCTGAAAATAGTAAAAACATATTAATCAAGTTTATACTTGTCAGGTCTGTGGAACCATGATAAATGGCAGCCCACTGTTGATGGATGCTGAATCAGCCAATAAATTGTTTGCAATAGTTTGTGTCCAGATATGCGCTGACCTTCAGTGTGTTCTTGACAAGCTCAGTTATCACATTCCAGCAGTCTGGCTGTTCCGCACATTAATACAACTCTCAGACCGTGGTGACTTTTTGGATCCATAAGAAAGGGTAGTCGGATGTGTCAGTGCTACAACTGCAGCTGTGATCTGTCAGCACTACCGCTGTGGCCCATCTTCAGGGATGATTTCTGCCTGAACTTTAAGAGTTGGCTTTGAGGCTGGATGCAACTTCCACATCTTATCACATTGCAGAGGCAGAGAGCCCAGCTCACTGTTTAGTACCATTTTAAGTAATGAATAGTACTGAAACAATTCTTAAAATAACACGGATTTTTTTTTTTAAACTGTTGCTAAATTTTATGCAATTGTTTTAGTTTCTGTAATTATCAATATGGAGATTTAAAAGAAATTATATGATTATTCCAGCATTAACAGGCCTGAGACGGGTTTTTTTAAGTTAAACGGAAGAAATCGAATGAACCAGGTATTGTGCCTATCAATTAATCAAACAAAATGTTTATCGCAATGATAATGTAAAGAATAGTTGATGTGCCATGCAGTCATTATATATTTTATCCTTTGTGGTGAATTAGTTCTTGAATCAACAACATAATCAGTGAATGATTTTTATTCATCTAAAAAATGCATCTAGTATAAGCATCTGCCAGACATTCTGCTGTTGTTATCAGGGTGCCATCAACTTTCAGTCAAACTGCATGCTGAAATATGCCACTATGGGGAAGAATACTGACAAGGCCAATCTGTTAAGCCACAAGTTTTTGACTTGCTTCCCAGATGAAAAATTGATATAGAAGTGCATAATTTTGCAAATAAATAAATAAACTAAACAAAGTTCAAACGAAATATGATCAGCCCATTCGTAACTCATGTCTCATCATTAACATTGCAACCTTTACGTGGTCCACCCTGTTTCAACGAATGGAATCAACCTGGTGTGCACATTCAAATAAGATCAAATAGAACAAGTTGTCCTACAACTTTAGGCTGTGCACGCCATACGCAAGAAGAAGAAGTTCATTAACATTTAGCAAGACTGAAGTATTTCTCTAGGTGTGTGCAGTGATGATGAGGGGGAAAAACCTTCCTCAATGTAAATGATACGAGGTATAAATCTTTTCTACTTGGCTAGTTGTGAGCTTTGAATCAGCACATTTGCTGTACATTTCTAAGTTGTTTTTTTCTATAAAATGCTGGGATTTACCACAGTTAAATCCCAAAGTATAAGTTATAGAGTCATAGTCATAGGGAAATAGGCTTCTCAGTCCATCAATGCCACGCAAACCATCAGCCACCTATTTATAATAATTCTAACTGAACAATTTCATTCTCCAAAGAATTCCTATCAACTCTAAAATGTTCTATTAATCTACCAGTCCATTTATCTTTAAGATCTGTGGGGAAATCAAGCACCTGGAGGAAAATCACAGTCACAAGAAGAACATAAAAATTTGGTGGCGCAGCAGTAGAGTTTTTGCCTTACAGCGCATGCAGTGCAAGAAACCCGGGTTCGACCCTGACTACGGGTGCTGTCTGTACGAAGTTTGTACATTTTCCCCGTGACTGCATGGGTTTTCTCTGAGATCTTCGGTTTCCTTCCACATTCCAAAGACGTACAGATTTGTAGGTTAATTGGCTTTGTATAATTGTAAATTGTCCCAAGTGTGTATAGGATAGTGTTAATGTGTGGGGATCGATGGTTGGTGAGGACTCGGTGGGCCGAAGGGCCTGTTTCCACACTGTATCTCTAAACTAAACTAAATTCCACACAAGCAGCACCTGAGGTCAACATTGAACACAGGACGCTGGAGCTGTGAGGCAGCAGCTCCATGAGCCATGCCACTTTTCTACTCTTAAAGAAAGTTTAAAGGAAAAATATGTTTTCCCCCGGTGTAATATTGTAATTGGTTTAAGCATATTTTATCCAAAAACACATGAATCACCAAGTTTCTCCATGGCAACTAACTTTGGATGCCCGTAGCACACAGGCGAAAGGTGAAAAGTACTGCAGAAATTCAGATTATTTCTATCTGCTGCATTCAAATAGTCCCTACTTAAACTTTTCAGCGCTAATTGCAAGCGTACATCTGCAAATAATAAGATTAAATAAATTTGCCTAGATTTTCAAACCTACTGTTAAAATGTGATCAACAATAAACAAACAACACTCAAGAGTCAAGAGTGTTTTATTGTCATATGTCCCAGAGAGAACAATTAAATTCTTACTTGCTGCAGTACAACAGAATATGCAAACATAGTATGATATGACAAACGAGAGAGAGAAAAGCTCACTGTGCACACACACACACACACACACACACACGTCTATAATGTACTTGCAATAAATGATTTGTTAGCCCTTAATGATAATGCAAATTTGAATTTGGTGGCCTGCACAATGCTTGAAATGCTATGAAACAAATATGAATTTGGTGGCGTGCACACTGTTTGAAATGGTATGAAATGAATTTGAAATTGGTGGCCTGCACTCTGCTTGAAATGGTATGATATGAATTTGAATTTGGTGGCCTGCACTCTGCTTGAAATGGAATGAAATTGTATTTGAATTTGGTGGCCTGCACTGTGCTTGAAATGGAATGAAACTGAATTTGAATTTGGTGGCCTGCACTCTGCTTGAATAGGTATGAAATTGAATTTGGTGGCATGTATTCTGCTTGACATGGTATGAAATTGAATTTGGTGGCCTGCACAATGCTTGAAATGGTATGAAATTGAATTTGGTGGCCTGCACTCTGCTTGAAATGGTATGAAATTGAATTTGGTGGCCTACACTATGCTTGAAATGGTACAAAATTGAATTTAGTGGCCTGCACACTGCTTCAAATGATATGAAATTTAATTTGGTAGCCTGCACATTGCTTAAAATGGAATGGAATTGAAATGTAATTTGGTGGCCTACACTCTGCTTGAAATGGAATGAAATGAATTTGAATTTGGTGGCCTGCACTCTGCTTGAAATGCTATGAAATGAATTAGATTTGGTTGCTGACACTCTGCTTGAAATGGTATGAAATTGAATTTGGTGGCCTGCACTCTGCTTGAAATGGTATGAAATTGAATTTGGTGGCCTGCACTCTGCTTGAAATGCTATGAAATGAATTAGATTTGGTGGCCTGCACTCTGCTTGAAATGGTATGCAATTGAATTTGGTGGCCTGCCCTCTGCTTGAAATGGTATGGAATTGAATTTGGTGGCCTGCACTCTGCTTGAAATTGTATGAAATGAGTTTGAATTTTGTGGCCTACATTCTGCTTGAAATGCTATGAAATGAATTTGAATTTGCTGGCCTGCACTCTGCTTGAAATGCCATGAAATTAATTTGAATTTGGTGGCCTGCACTCTGCTTGAAATGCTATGAAATGAATTTGAATTTGGTGGCCTGCACTCTGCTTGAAATACTATGAAATGAATTTAAATTCGGTGGCCTGCACTCTGCTTGAAATGTTATGAAATTGAATTTGGTGGCATGCACTCTGCTTGAAATGGTATGAAATTGAATTTGGTGGCCTGCACTCTGCTTCAATTGAATTTCAAGGAATAGCCTTGAGTGAACTGCCAGTCCACCAGCCATGAGTCAATCAACTGCCAGCCCACCAGCCGTGAGCCAAACAACTGCCAGCCCACCAGCCGTGAGTCAGTCAACTGCCACCCCACCAGTCGTGAGTGAGTGAACTGCTAGCCCACCAGCCATGAGCGAGTGAACTGCCAGCCCACCAGTGGTGAGTGAGTGAACTGCCAGACCACCAGCCGTGAGTGAATGAGTGAACAGCCAGCCCACCTTAGGCCTACCTGAAACCACACATTTCAGCCCACAAGGCCCCTATTAGCCCAGAAACCAGTCCCTTTTTCCCAAATGCCCGTATAAATCCAGGATGAGCATTTTGGCCCAAAAGGCCCTTGCCAGGCCAGGAAAAGTCCACAAAAAGTGCCTTTCACTGAAATTTCACTCTGATATATATATATTTTAAGTCCCTTCAGCCCATCAGGCATGTACTAGCCCAAGAGGAGTCCCTTTGGCACATCAGTAAGTATTAGCCCTGTAAGTATTAAACCTCACCCCAGTATTTTTCTCATTCCCTTCATTGGCTCCCTGTGAGATCCAGACCAGGTTAGACTTTTCTTCATCATTGCTGTGATCTGAAGAAAAAGATGAAAAATGTCTAAAATTGATTCTCCACCCTCTCCCCCTTCTGTCTCAGAGTCTCTCACCTGTTTGGGGCAGAATTTCTGGCAGTTTCCGAGTTGCCAGTCCACCAGCCCTGAGTGACTGATCTGCCAGCCCACCAGCCCTGAGTAACTGAGCTGCCAGCCCACCAGGTCCGAGTGACTGAGCTGCCACCCTACCAGGCCTGAGTGACTGAGCGTGCATCCCACCAGGCCTGAATGACTGAGCTGCCAGCCCAAGAATCCATTCGGCCCACAATGACCATACTAGCCCTCTGGAAACCAGTCCCTTTGGCCCACAACACCCATACTCGCGCTCCAGAAAGCCCCCGCCCCCCCACTGGCCACCAATATTGGAATTGGTGGAGAGGTGGAATATTGCGTTGGGGGACCAGCCCTCCCATTTAGTCTAGTATTAAGTAAACTACTAAACAACTATATTACAATCCTTGTCCAGGATACATTCAATCCTACTCGGTGCCCAACGGTCCCGGAAATCCCCCAGGGTGCCCATGGATAGCACATAGTCCTTTTCTAGTACCACCCGGGCGCCGCCGTAACCCCGGAAAAGGGGCAGGCAGTTCGCTCGGTCATCGCGTACCCAGCTTTTTATTTAATCAAAAAAAAATATTCAAACATTAAAATAGTATTTACTACACAATAAAACAAAACAGAACCCACCACCATAATACAAGACAAAACAAATATACTACTAAACAACTATATTACATTCCAATGTCCAGGATACATTCAACCCGCCTCGGTGCCCAACGGTCCTGGAAATCCCGAAAATAATATTACACTACAATAAAACAAACCAGGACCCACCACCATAATACAATACTAACAAATATCCTTAATAAACTACAATACAGCTATCTTACACTCCTTGTCAATGATGCATTTAACACCCTGCGGAGCCCAGCGGTCCCGGAACTCCCCCAGGGTGCTCGTGGACAGGGCGTATTCCCTTTCTAACCCCACCCAGGCATGGACGTAACCCCTGAAAAGGGGCAGGCAGACGGCTTGGGCATCGCATAACCAGCAGTTTTCTTCTTTTTTTTTTCCAAAAAATGTATTCAATTATTAAAAAAATAATATTACACTACAATAAAACAAACCGGAACCCACCACCATAATACAATACAAACATATATCCTTAATAAACTACTATACAGCTATCTTACACTCCTTGTTAAGGATGCATTCAACACCCTGCGGAGCCCAGCGGACCCGGAACTCCCCCAGGGTGCCCATGGACAGGGCGTATTCCCTTTCTAACCCCACCCGGGCACGGACATAACCCCGGAAAAGGGGCAGGCAGCAGCTCGGGCATCGTGTAACCAGCTTTGAGGGGATGATGGTATTGAACGCCGAGCTGTAGTCAATAAACAACAGCCTGACGTAAGTGTTTTTATTGTCCAAATGGTCCAGTGCGGAGTGGAGAGCTAGTGAGATTGCAGCCTCCATTGACCTGTTGTGATGGTAGGCAAACTGTAGTGGGTTGAGGTTTTTGTTGAGGTAGGAGTTGATATGCACCATAACCAACCTCTCAAAGCACTTCATCACCATGGACATTAGTGCCACAGGTTGATGGTCTTTGAGGCACATCACCTTACTCTTCTTGGGCACTGGTATTATTGATGCCCTCTTAAAGCAGGTGGGAACCTCAGACCTCAGTAGTGAGAGATTGAAAATGTCTGCAAAAACTCCAGCCAATTGGTCGGAACCGGTTTTGAGAACTTGACCGGGTATACCATCAGTTCCAGGCGCTTTCCGAGAGTTCACCCCGCTGAAGGATCTTCTGCCGTCGGCCTCTGTGACTGTGACTGTAATACCATCAGGGCATATGGGTGCTCGGGAGGGCACATCAGTGTTCTCACTATCAAAGCGTGCCAAGAATGCATTGAGCTCTTCCAGGAGTGATGCTTCGCTGTCGCTTGAGCCGTCTCCTGATTTTGCCTTGTCGGAGGTGATGGCATTCAAACCCTGCCACAGTTGCTAAACATCCGCCCCATCCTCCAACTTTGAGCGGACTTGTCCCAGATTTTTAGAAGTTTAAAAAGTGTTTAGATTGTCTAGTGAACTGGAAGCAATTTTCAAATCAGATTTGTGACTAATAAATCTAATTTTTCCAATGACACGGAACGAGGCTTTTTGGCCTGTCCAGTCAGTGTACAATGGACATAACAATCACCCATCCCATGTCCCCATTTATTTCCCTGCAATGTATTCTCACTCACAAGTCCCATCACCCCCATCCTGATTCTCCTACCACCCATGTACACCACAAATAATTTGCAGTAACCGTTAAACATTCAACAGCATAGGAAGAAACTGTAGATGCTGGTTTACATCGAAGATAGACACAAGATACTGGAGTAACTCAACGGGACAGACAGTATTCTCTGGAGAGAAGGAATGGGTAAAGTTTTGGGTCGAGACCCTTCTTTAAAACCAAACATTCAGCAGTCTTTTGCAGGGGAGGAAATCACTATAAAAACATGGGGGACACACAATTTCTTAGCGCCACACGCGCATGCGCACGCACACACGCACGCACACGCAATGCTTTGGAGGCTTCAGCCATAGGCCCTGTGGACGGTAATATTGGGAGCTGACCTGGTTGCTGATCGCCTCCGAACTCCAGCAACAGCAGCTTTGTCCGCCCCGAATCGTGGGGCTTCAATTGGCCCGTCCATGGGGCCTTTCATCGCCCAGCAGAGGCTTCAAAATCGGGAGCCTCGATCACCTCGACGCAGCAATTTGACCGCGGGGCAGTGGAAGATCCCGCGGCCAATTTTATGCTGTGCCGGGCCGGGCGATGAAAAGCTCCGCGAAGGGGCCGATTCAAGCTCTGCTCTACGATCTTTGCTCCACCAGGATGTCTCCCTCCTCCAATCACCACGCTCTATCCTCGATCATCAGTCCCACCCCCACTGTCCCATGGAAAACAAAGATTTTTAATAGATTTTTTTTTCACCGAGTTTTAAAATCCGGATTACAAAACATGGGGGGGATTGTCCCCCACCTCTCAAAACATGGGGGGACGTGTCCCCCCTGTTCCCCCCCCCCCCGGATTTCCTCCCATGGTCTTTGGAATGTGGGATCATTCTCGTAAACTTCCTCTGGACCCTCTCCACACCAGCACATTCTTCCTCAGATATGGGGCCCAAAACGGTTCACATTATTCTAAATGCAGTTCCAAATCCAAATTCCAATTCCAAGTTCCTTATAAAGCATCAGCATGACTTCCCTGTTTTTATATTACAGTCCTCTCAAAATAAATGCTAGTATTGTATTTGCCTACCTTACTACCAATTTGACTTGCAAATTGACCTTTTGGGAATCCTGCACCAGCAGTCCCAAGTCCCTTTGCATGTCCGATTTCTGAATTTGCCTTCTGCCATGCAGCCAATCTGCTATCAATGCTAATATTTCCCCTCTGATACCATGGGCTCTCATCTTCTTTAGTAGCCTCACATGCGGCACCTTATCCAAGACCTTTTGAAAATCCAGGTAACAACATACACTGACTCTCCTTTGTGTATCCTGCTATTTACTTCCTCAAAGAATTCCAACAGGTTTGTCAGACTAGATCTCCACAAAACCATGCTGCTTCAGCCTTCTTGAACAACAGAGTAATATTTGCAATTTTCCAATCGTCTGAAACCACTCCTGACTCTAGTGATTCTTGAAAGAACACTACTAATGTCTCCACAATCTCGAAAGCCACCTCTTTCAGAACACTGGGGTCCAGGTGACGTCCACCTTCACACCTGTCCGCTTCCCAAGCACCTTCTCCTTAGTAATAGCCACTCCACTAAAATCTATCCACTGACACTTTTGAATTTCAGGTACATTGCTGGTGTCTTCCACTGTGAAGACAGATGCAAAAAAACGTATTTAATTCATCTGCTATTTCTTTAACCCCATTATCACTTTTCCAGCATCATTTTTGAGCGGTCCAATGTTCAGTCTTGCCTCTTTCTTACTCTTTATATATCTGAAAAAACTTGTGTTGTCCTCTTTTATATTACTGGCTACCTTACTTGCATATTTCATCTTTTCTTTAGCGGTGAAATCATCTTTTAGTTTTATGCTGCATTTGACTTCTCTTGTCAGCCATGGTCGCCTTATTCTCCCTGGAATCTCTCTTCCTCTTTGGAATGAAAAGATCCTGCGTCTTCCAAATTATTCCCAGAAATTCCTGTCGTTGCTGTACCACCGCCATTCCTGCTAGGGTCCCTTTCCAATCAATATTGACAATTGATAGTGGCAAAGAATAGAGGTGTAAAGGGGACAAAAAGGTGTCAGATAAGGGAAGAAGTTGGAGTGAGGGATATGGGTGGAGGGGGACAGCAGGGAGGGGAACCGGGATGAAAAATCACCCTCAACCCCTCTGCATCTACCTATCGCTAGCCAGGCTTCATTCCACCCTTTTCTTTGATTAATTGGCCATTGTAAATAGTCCCTTGTGTATAATTGTTGTGTTTAGGTGAGTGGTAGAAGTGGGAGGAATTGTTAACAATATGGTGAGAATAAAGTTGGATTAGATTAGTGTAAATAGATCGTCAATGGTCAGCTTGAACTCGGTGGGCCAAATCGTCTGTTTCTGTGCTATACTGTATCTTAGAGACACAGCATGGAAACAGGCCCTTCGGCCCACCGAGTCCATGCCGACCATTGATCACCCATTCGCCCTAGTTCTATATGATCCTACTATTGCATCCACTCGCTACACACTAGGGGCAATTTACAACAGCCAATTAACCTACAAACCCACACATCTTTGGGATGTGGGAGGTAACCAAATCACCCAGAGGAAATCCATGCAGTCACAGGGAGAATGTGCAAACTCTCCACAGACATTGCCTGAGGACACGATCAAACCCAGGTCTCCGGCGCTATGAAGCAGCATCTCTACCAGCTACGCCACTATCTACCTCTGTCTAACCAATGCACTACCATGTCCAATACCCTCACTATGATACTAAAGGGAAAATGGAACTCCCAAACACAGCGGGACAGGCAGCATCTCTGGAGAGAAGGAATGGGTGATGTTTTGGTTCGTGACCCTTCTTCAGTCCGATACTTCCTGTCCCGCTGACTTACTCCAGCACTTTGGATCTACCTTCGATTTAAACTAGCATCTGCAGTTCTTTCCTACATAAATCATCCTCTATGATAGTTCTCAACACTGACAAGGATGCGTTATCAGCCTCCTACTTTACTCCTTAAACACTCACAACTTTGCAGTCCAATATCAACCCATATCAATCTTCATGTTCACAGGCGATAACACTGTAGTGGGCTGGACATCAAATAATGATGGAGCCGAGTACAGAAAGGAGATTGAGAACTTTGTAACTTGGTGCCAAGACCCCAACCTCTTCCTCATTGTCAGCAAGGCAAAGGAGATTGGGATTATCCTCAGGAAGCAAAGCTGCACAAACACCATGGTATACATTAATGATGCCAAAGTAGAGAGCTATCTCCTGTTGCTTTATTGCCCTCCTGATTTCCTTTTTTAGTGTGTTGCTCATTTCCCAAAACTCCTCCAGAGTACACTTGATCCTAGCTGCCTATACATACCCTATACCTCCTCCTTATTCATGACCAGAGCCTCAATTTCCCTCACCTGCTTCCTTAACTGAAATTAAAATGTAGGGAAATACTTAAACATAATCGCCACTCTCATATTTCAGGTCTCAACGGAAATAGCTTTATGAATCACATATCAAATTACTTTCAAATCTATGCTGTGCAAAAAGAAAAATACCAAGGTTTTACTAATCACCTGGAAGATTGTTGCAATTAATGGCCCAGAAGTGTCATTTATTACTGGGTTTTGTTGATTCCAAATAGAAATCTGTGACAACCTCTGTACTCAAAATCTAAAATGAGCCTTAAACCTGCAAGCTACTCACAGAGGCATAATTTCTGCCATTCAGAAAATTAATTATAACTGTTGATATAATGAACGAAAAATCAGAAACAAGAAGGTCACCTGCTAAAAACCACCCACTTTTGCCTATAATAGATGCTTGACAAGGACTGTTCATTTTTTTATTATGTGGAAATTGCTAGCAAAGTCAGCGTGTATTACCCATCTTTAAGTGCCTTTGATAAAGAGGTGGTGAGTACCGAAGTCATGAAGTTTGAATACAGTAATCATTTTGCTGAAAGTCCACTTACAATGTTGGGGAGTTTCAGGACATAGACCCAGAGATGGTGATTAGTCAGGAGAATGTGAGATTAGGAGGGGGAACCAACCATTGTAATAATCACATATGGCTGAAGTTCTTCCCTTCCTGGTTGTAGATGCTAAGGGTTTAGGAAGTGTTAGTTTAGTTTGAGCAGCCTGGATGAGTGACTGGAGGAGGCTGTGAGGTGACCATATTGAAGAGTACAAGATCTTGAAGGGCATGAATAAAGTGAATGCTTACAGTCTTTTTCCCAGGGTATACAATTCTAAAACTAGAGTGCATAGACTTAAGATGAGAGGAGAGAGGTTGAATTAGGGACTCTGGGGCAACCTATTCACTCAAAGGGTAATCCACATCTGGAATGAGCTGCCAGGGGAGCTATATAGGCAGACACAATTATGACTTATAGTTTAGAAATACGGAAACAGGCCATTCAGCCCACTGAGTCCATGCCGACCAATGATCACCCATATATTAGTTCTATCCTACACACACAAGGGACAATTTAAAGGAGCCAATTAAACTACAAACCTATACATCTTTGAAATGTGGGAAGGAACTGGAGCACCCGGAGAGAACTCACAAGTTCAAAGGGAGAATGTATAAACTTCACACAGACAGCACCCATAGTCGGGATCGAACCCGAGTCTCTAGCAATGTAAAGCAGCAACTCTACCGCTGGGCCACTGTGCCGCCGAATTTAAAAAGACATTTGGAGAGATACATGGTTAGGAAGAGTTTAGAGGGTTATAGGCCAAATTCAGACAAACAGGACTAGCCCAGTATGCTAACTTAATCAGCATGGACAGGGGGGGGGGGGTCTGTTTCGGTGTTGCATAGCTCCATGACTCTATGATCCTATGACAGCAGTGCACTTCGTAATGAGCACATACTGCAAAATGGTGCTCTGTTGGTGGAGGGAATAAATATTTTAAGAGGTTGATAAGATACCAATCGTAAGCTGCTTTGTTCTTGGTGTCCCTACTTTGATAAAAAATAATCTTCAAAACTATTTTTTTAACCTACTCCCTGCATTTTAACAAGTCACACTTTAATCTGAAAAATACATACAGTAGAAACAATATATATAATGCAAAAAAGATTGATGGTATTTTGTCTGAAAATATGCGGTTTACTCCTAATTTCATGGTCTGCCAGTTTTATTTTCAGCTCAGATGCAGGGATGAAGCTAAGTAAGTAGATAACCCCGAACGCGCCACCTCCATTAAGTTTTGTATTTGCCTTCGGGCTCCATGTGGATGAAAGAAAATAGGTCTCAGTGGTGGTGAGATTTTAGTTAAATCTCAGAGCAGCTTTGATTCTTGCTCCCGAGTATGTGACACTGGCTTGTAGATGATAGACAATAAAGTAATAGCCGGAAAAGCAACCAACAACAAGATCTGTCAGCCAAAAAGATGGGCATGCAGAGCGAGAGTGTGGTTTGCCACAGCATGTTAAAAATGTGCATCAACGTAAACCGACTGATGTCTTTATGCAAAAGTTAGAAAAATTGATCCACCACTGTGCTAATTTAGTAGTCTTCATTTAGTTCATTAATAAAGTTCCCAGGAATTTTATTGGTGCTAATCAACAGAGAACTGAAAGTCAACAGAAAGAAACAACACATTTTGAATTGTGTAAGGAACGAGTTGAATACTATTAGATTTCTTAAAATCTAGACAAATCAATGTATTCATTGCTCCTCTTTTCCATCATGCAAACAATTTAGCTACAAATGTATGAAGAATTGTATTCTGACATCAATCTTGAATTATCTCTATTCATTGATAGCTGAACCTTTTGCTCTTCAGTCACAGTTCAATTGATATTTTAATATTTTTCTTAAGTAGTATGCAAAGTGCTGGAGGAACTCAACGGGTCAGGCGGCATCTGTGGAGGGAATGGACAGATGATGTTTCGGGTCAAAAGATAGGTTTGCATGTCTTCTCCACTGTACGGTGAAGCCCATTGCAAATTAGAAGAAACACACATCTTATTCTGCCTGGTTAGTCCATCGCCTAAGCAGACAATAAAATGAAGTTCTTCCATTTTACAGCATCAGTTTTACCTGGAAGGGCTGTTTAGGTTGTGAGGGAGATGGAATAGGGACAGGTATTACACTTCCTAAGTGTATGGAGAGAGGTGGGTGGGGAGAAATGAATGGACCAGGCAGTTGCAAAGAGAATTGTCAATACTGAAATCTCTAACATTGAAAACATTACATTGATGCCAAACACCATGAGAAAAAATCTAGTTCATGCTACTTCAAGCGGTGTTTCGTTGTCGTGTTGGAATTAGGGTTGTGCTAGTTGGTTTAAGAACCAGATAGTTTAGGAAAGTAACTGTTTAGTTTAGAGATACAATGTGAAAACAAACCCTTCGGCCCACCAAGTCTTCACCGGCCAATGATCCCTGTACACCTGTCCTACACACTAACACAATTGTTTACCGATGCCAATTAAGCTACAAACCGGTATGTCTTTGGAGTGTAGGAGGAAACCAGAGTACCCGGGGAAAACCCATGTGGTCATGGGGAGAACGTACAAACTGCATAAAGGCGATACCCTTGGTCAGGATCGAACCCGGGTCTCTGGCACTGTAATACAGCAACTCTTCTACTGCACCACCTTGCCACCGTGTTCCTGAACCTGGTGTCGTAGGGCTTCAGGCATTAGTATCCCTTGCTTGATGGTAGCTGTGAGAAGCAGGCATGGTCCAGATGGATGGAATCCTTGATGATAGATGCTGCATTCTTGAAACAACATTTCATAGATTTGCATTCCAAGAAAGGAAGGTCTGTGCCCATGATGGAACAGGATGAGTCATAGTCACAGAGTAATTCAAAACAGAACCATGCCCTTCAGCACAACTCATCCATGCCAGCCAAGATGCTCCATCTAAGCCTATTTACCTGCATTTAGTCCTTATCCCTCTAAAGCTTTCTTATCCATGTACCTGTCCAAAAGCTTTACACTCTTTGCCACTCCAGGTGCTCTCTGACCCTGAATTTTAGTTTTAGTTTTAATTGCAGCATGATACAGGCCTTTTGTACCACTGAGTCCACGTCACCCATCAATCTCCCGTTCACACTCATTCGGTATTTGACCCCTTTTCACATCCTACACACTTGGAGCAATTTACAAAGGCCAATTTACCTACATAGCCACACGTCTATGGAACGTGGGTGGAAACCGGAGCAGCTGGAGGAAACCCATGCAGTCACAGGGAGAACTTGCAAATTCCACATAGACAGCAACCAAGGACAGGATCAAACCCAGATCTCTGGCACTGTGAGACAGCAGTTCTACCACTGTGCTGCCAGGTCTTCCAGTATTCTGTTTTTTTGGTACCGTATTCCAGCATTCACAGTCTTCACTATTGAGTACCATTACCAAATTTGATGAAAATTAACAAAGGGCATTAAATATTGACAGCCAGAAGCATCAATATTCTGAGAATGAATGAAGTGAAAAGATAGTGAAAGCTATAGGAGAAATAAATGCTATTCCCTCTACACTTGACCCCTAACTATTCCCTGAACAAGATTCCCTGAACAAGAGCAGGGCTGCCATCTGTAATACTATGAATACCATCATCAGTTTGTCAAAGCAATCTTTCCAATGCCTATCTATCATAATGGTAACTTAATCAGAAAGTCCCAGAAGCCATGCCCACTATCTGCTCTTCTCTTGCTTGGTCACTGCTGGGAGTTCTTGACTATCAGGAAGAATGCTGAAGAGTGGATTTATGCCAGCACAAATAAAAGTTATGTCCAAAGTTTGTGAATGAGAGGATATTGGGAGATAAGAGCGAGTGAATGTAATAAGGTGGACCTGATGTAACCATTTTACTGCCTTAAATGATCTATTTGCTACCACAGGCCATGCCCTCTGTCATTGGTGCAATTAAAATGATATGCACTATCCTCCAGGCAAGTGAATCAATAGATGTGGGATTGACTTCTGCCACTCTGCTATTTGATTCAATGTTTATGTACCATTTCCTCCTTTAAAAGAAATAAACAGGAATGTGTTAATGTCTGGCAACTAACTGAAGGGATGTGCCTGCCAAGATTGAATGGCAAATAACGTGTGGACTGTAATATGTGGTGGTGAGGCTTACAACGGTAGGCAAGATATGTCAATGTTACATTGGTAGACTAATTGATAGAGGGTCTTGAATAGTGAATGATGGAAATACTGAGTATATGTGAGATGTGTGAAATCAGTGCTGCGGGTTTCACTACCTTCTCTGACCTTAATGTAGAAAGTTGGAGTGTCAATGTGTTTTGAACTTCACTCGAGGCACTGTTTTGCGATACAACCTGCTCCCACTTACATTCTCCAAAGTCCCATAGCTCTTGGGCCCTTGCACAGAGGACTTTATTTCCTTTTCCCCCAATTCAATGGGCAAAGCATCCATAATCATAGTGGAAATCTGGGGTATGCACTGTTATCCATGCTGTCACCCATGTGGCTTCTACCAGCTGTTGTAAAAAAAATATGCACTTCCACCTTATCTGGTGCATGCTTCTCTCAGCGTTACTTAGCTTCAGCTAGTGCCACCACTCGTTAAATTGTGCTCTGTATTAAGGCAACAAATGATACGGCAAATTATGCAGTTAGTTCTGGCTGAATGCTGCAGTCATGATGACGAGGCAAAATAATTATTTAGTAAGCATCTTACATTTGGCCAAATAGGGGCTGATTGTGCATCACATTCCAAGTGTCGGTTTTCTAGCATTAACAATATTTCAGGAGAGAAATTAGTTAATGTCGCCTCACCATCCATTTTTATGATCTTGAGCAAACAGTGTAAGACCAATGTAATTTTCAATGAATTTTAACTCAATTCTATTCAAGTCATATTTATTATCATATGCACAAGAATGGTGAAGTACTGGCGCTATGAAAACCTTGCTTAGAGCAGCATCACAAGCACGTGGACTCAGACAATATTAAAAACATAAATTATACATAAATCGCATATAAATTACACATAAATTGTATAAGACAATATAAAGAAAAGACTGTGCACAAACATTTCCATTCAACTTCTTGTATTTCTTGCATCAATGTAATGATCCATAATAATCTACATGCACAATTTAAGATATCAGTACAAGAACAGAATATGCTTCAAAACATGTCAAAGACAAAATTATAAACAGACCAAAATGCACAAAATAAAATACTCGAATTTCTAATTCTGGTTGTATTAACCAACGATGCTCGATTCCTCGATCAATATAAATATTACAGTGCATGCACTCACATTATAACAGGATGCGACCTGCCAGAGAACGTCATAACTACGTAATTATGATACGATCCATTTTTGCATATTAACCAATTTACCAACTATCAGCTGCTGGGTCATTCCTGGATGATACCAATAAATGTGATTATATACAGTACTAGTGTCAACACATTATATTCTGTCTCGAAAATAAATTCCATTGACTTCATTTAGCTCTAGTGATTGTGAGTCAATTGTGCATCACAACGAAGAGAAGAGAATCAAATTAACTCAAACTTGAAAATGTATAGTATTGATGCTCAAGGAAGCAAATACATCTCTTTCTTCTGCTTTCCTTTTTCATTTACAGCCACCCAGCATGTTGACAGAACCCCAATGTCCACAATCTCAAAGGGATAGCAGCAATTATTTGGGATCGCCGTTACTTCCTAGTCTAAGCGAAGATGACTTGGAAATAAACCTTCTGCCTTTAATTGATCATTGGTGGGCCACAATATTAGAACTTCCCACCAAAAAGATTCCCACTAGAGGATTACAAGATCTATATGGATTGCACCAGTTAAAAAAAGGCTTGCCATTATCTTTTCAAGGACAATTAGGAAAGTGCAATAAATGTTGGTCTTCCCCATGAAACACCTATCCGTGGACTAAATAAAATGCAATATTATTCTAATATAAACTCAATTTTAAGTCATATCTGGAAGCTAGAATTTAAACATCCACCTCCCTTGTCAGGCTTAAAAAAGCATTTACTGCCTTGGGAAATAAAATGCATTTCAATTGTATCCTCTAGACCTGACTGGTTCCAATGGATACTCTGCAGTATGTTCAGCAATTTTTTTTGTAGATATCATCCCAAGATGCTGGTCTTTCCGTCTTGCACAGAATTTCATAAATAAGCCATATATAGTGAAAACAATAAATAATCGACAACAGGTGCAGGAGTAGGCCATTCGGCCCAGCACCGCCATTCAATGTGATCATGGCCGATCATCCCCAATCAGTAACCCGTTCCTGCCTTCTCCCCATATCCCCCGACTCCGCTATCTTTAAGAGCCTTATCTAGCACTCTCTTGAAAATATCCAGAGAACCGGCCTCCACCACCCTCGGAGGCAGAGAATTCCACAGACTCACAACTCTCTGTGAGAAAAAGAGTTTCCTCATCTCCATTCTAAATGGCTTACCCCTTATTCTTAAACTGTGGCCCCTGGTTCTGGACTCCACCAACATCGGGAACATGTTTCCTGCCTCTAGCGTGTCCAAACCCTTAACAATCTTATATGTTTCAATAAGATCCTCTCTCATCCTTCTAAACTCCAGAGTGTACAAGCCCAGCCATTCCATTCTCTCATCATATGACAGTCCTGCCATTCTGGAAATTAACCTTGTAAATCTACACTGCACTCCCTCAAAGCAAGAATGTCCTTCCTCAAATTAGGGGACCAAAACTGCACACAGTACTCCAGGTGTGGTCTCACTAGGGCCCTGTACAACTGCAGAAGGATCTCTTTGCTCCTATACTCAACTCCTCTTTTTATGAAGGCCAACATGCCATTCGCTTTCTTCACTGGTTGTTGTACCTGCATGCTTACATTCATAGACTGATGAACAAGGACCCCCAGATCCTGTTGTACTTCCCCTTTTCCCAACGACGCCATTTAGATAATAATCTGCCTTCCTGTGTTTGATACCAAAGTGGATAACCTCACATGTATCCACATTAAACTTCATCTGCCATGCATCTGCCCTCTCCCCCACCCTGTCCAAGTCACCCTGCATTCTCATAGCATCCTCCTTACAGTTCACACTGCCACCCAGCTTTGTGTCGTCTGCAAATTTGCTAATGTTACTTTGAATCCCTTCATCCAAATCATTGATGTATATTATAAATAGCTGCGGTCCCAGCACCGAGCCCTGCGGTACCCCACTAGTCACTGCCTGCCATTCTGAAATGGACCCGTTAATCCCTACTCTTTGTTTCCTCTCTGCCAACCAATTTTCTATCCATGTCAGCACTCTACCCCCAATACCATGTGCCCTAATTTTTCCCACTAATCTCCTATGTGGGACCTTATCAAATGCTTTCTGAAAGTCCAGGTACACTACATCCACTGCCTCTCCCTTGTCCATTTTCCCAGTTATATCCTCAAAAAATTCCAGAAGATTAGTCAAGCATGATTTCCCCATCGAAAATCCATGCTGACTTGGACCGATCCTGTTACTGCTATGTAAATGTGCAGTTATTTCATCTTTTATAATTGACTCCAGCATTTTCCCACCACCGATGTCAGGCTACCTGGTCTATAATTCCCCCTTTTATCTCTACCGCCCTTCTTAAAAAGTGGGATCACATTAGCTACCCTCCAACCCAAAGGAACTGATCCCGAGTCTATAGAACATTGGAAAATTATCACCCATGCATCCACGATTTCTAGAGCCACATCCTTATGTACCTTGGGATGCAGACCATCAGGCCCTGGGGATTTATCAGCCTTCAATCCCATCAGTCTACCCAACACCATTTCCTGCCTAATGTGGATTTCCTTCAGTTCCTCCATCACCCCAGATCCCCTGGCCACCAGTACATCAGGAAGATTGTTTGTGCCCTCCTTAGTGAAGACAGATCCAAAGTACCTGTTCAACTCATCTGCCATTTCCTTGTTCCACATAATAAATTCACCTTTTTCAGTCTTCAAGGGTCCAACTTTGGTCTTAACCAAAATTTTTCCTCTTCACATACCTAAAGAAGCTTTTACTATCCTCCTTTATATTCTTGGCAAGCTTACCTTCGTATCTCATCTTTTCTCCCCGTATTGTCTTTTTAGTTATCTTCAGTTGCTCTTTAAACATCACCAATCCTCTTGCTTCCCACTCATCTTTTCTACGTTGTACTTCTTCCCTTTTATTTTTATACTGTCCCTGATGTCCCTTGTCAGCCACGGTCACCCCTTACTCCCCTTGGAATCTTTCTTCCTCCTAGGAATGAACTGATCCTGCACCTTCTGTATTATTCCTAGAAATACCTGCCATTGTTTTTCCACTGTCATCCCTGCTAGGGTATCTTTCCAGTCAACTTTGGCCAGCTCCTCCCTCATGGCCCCATAGTCCCCTTTATTCAACTGTAACACTAACACCTCCGATCTACCCTTCTCCCTCTCCAATTGTAGATTAAACCTGACCATATTATGGTCACTACCTCCTAATGGCTCATTAACCTCAAATTCCTTTATCAAAACCAGTTCATCGCATAACACTAAATACAGAATTGCCTTCTTCCTGGTAGGCTCCAATACAAGCTGCTCTAAGTATCCATCACAAAGGCACTCTACAATGTCCCTTTCTTGGGGTCCAGTACCAACCTGATTTTCCCAATCAACCTCCATGTTGAAATCTCCCATAACAACCACAGCATTACCTTTGCTACATGCCAATTTTAACTCCGGATTCAACTTGCACCCTATGTCCAGGCTATTGTTTGGGGGCATGTAGATAAGTCCCATTAGGGTGTTTTTACCCTTACAATTCCTTAGCTCTATCCATACCGACTCCACATCTCCTGTTTCAATGTCACCCCTTGCAAGGGATTGAATTTCATTCCTCACCAACAGAGCTACCCCACCCCCTCTGCCCACCCGTCTGTCTTTTCGATAGGAGGTATACCCTTGGATATTCAGGTCCCAGCCCTGGCCCTCTTGCAGCCATGTCTCTGTAATTCCCACAACATCATACTTGCCAATTTCTAACTGAGCTTCAAGTTCGTCCACTTTATTTCTTATACTTTGCGTATTAAAAAATAACACGTTGTCCTCCGTATTCACGTCCCCCCTCGCACCGCTAGCAATTGGCCCTGACCTTACTCTTTTATCCCTTCACGAACTTTCCTTCCCATTAATTCGAGAATCTTTTGTAATTTTTCCAGTACTCACTTCCACTTCAACTCCATCTTTATACTCCCAATTTGTCAATCCCTCCCCCCCTCACTATTTAGTTTAAACCCACACGTGTAGCCCTAGCAAACCTGCCTGCCACAATGTCGGTCCCCCTCCAGTTAAGGTGTTACACGCCCCTTTTGTACAGGTCACCCCTACCCCAGAAGAGATCCCAGTGGTCTATAAATCTAAATCCTTGCTCCTTGCATCAGCCACTCAGCCACACATTCAGATCCCCTATCTCCCTGTTCCTGTCCTCACTATCACAAGGTACTGGAAGCAATTCAGAGACAACCACCCTAGAAGTCCTGTTTTTCAGTCTTCTTCCTAACTCTCTGAACTCCTTCCTCTTCTTCCCGATGTCGTTTGTGCCTACATGCACAACTACTGCTGGCTGTTCACCTTCTCTCTCTCGAGGATGTTCTGAATTTGGCTCGTGACATCCTGAACCCTGGCACCAGGGAGGCAACAGACCATCCTCGCATCTTGTCTGCCGCTACAGAATCTCCTGTCTGCTCCTCGGACAATGGAGTCACCCACCACTATGGCTCTGCCCGACGCCAATCGAGTCCCATCTCTAGGATTGGAACCACCGACGTGTCCGCCGCTCGGACGGGAAGCATCGTCTCCCCTGACAGTTCCCAAGAAGGCGTACCCGTTTTCATTAGGCAAAGCCACCTGGGTCTCCTGCACTCCACAGTTACTACCCTTTCTCTCAGTCACACACCTTCGTTCTTCCCGTAACCTCATTGTAGGTCCTGTCCAGGAAACTCATTTTCCCAGATGGCCCTGAGGTCATCCAGCTGCTTCTCCAGTGCCTCAACACGGTCCTTCAGGAAGGCTCTGCAGAGGGTAGTGAGGGGAGCAGAGAAGATCATTGGCGTCTCCCTACCCTCGGTACAAGAACTGTTCCTGAGCCGCTGTCGGAAAAAAGCTCAAAAAATTGCCAAGGACAAAATGCACCCCCTCCACATACACCTGGATCTCCTGCCATCAGGCAAGAGATATCGCAGCATCAAAGCCCGGACTACAAAACTGCTAAACAGCTTCCTGCCATATGCTGTGAGGCTGCTAAACAGCCACTCTGTACTCACAGTCACCTGATTCTGCGGCTTGGCACGGACACTATAATAACTGGCACTGGCCACTTCAATAACTGGCACTGGCCACTCAAATCAGCCACCCCGGACATGTTTATGATTGGTCTTACTGTATTTTAATGTTGTTTGTATCTATTTTAACTTATACTGTTCCATCAGGGACTGGATTGTTTTAGTGTTGTTATTATTATTATTATGTGTGAAAGGTTTTAAACGTCATGTGCGATGCTCCGGTATTCCCTGGGAAATGTCTTTTCGTTTTGCACTGCACAACTGTTGCTTGCAAGATAACAATAAAGGAATTGAATTGAATTGAAGCTGGACGCACTTGCCACAGTTGTAGTAGCCAGAGGCTCCATCTGTGTCCCTGGGCTCCCACATTCTGCAAGCATCACACTGTCTCCTCTGTCCTGTCATGTGTTCACCACGTCCCGTCCTCTCCAGCTTTTTGTGTAGCCTCCTCTCCGAAGACTCTTGAGCCAAAGACTCACAAGGCAGCTCCCTCACTGCTGCTCCCCTAGAGCTGCCTTGCTTATATTGACTGATAAATTGCCTAATTTACCAATTTACAAACCAAATTCCTCAGTTTTAAACTGTTTTTCCCCTGTGACTTACTCACCTTTCCCACAGGAAACACGTCACTCTCACCACATGATTTGTTTTTCCAATGATTCTGTGCAATACAAATACTGAATTAGTGCAAAATTTGCTAATAGGGAATAAAATATAAAAACTCTAAAATAAATAATACAATGAATCAATTTTCCGGAACCAAACAGGACATGAGCAAATAATTCAATGGCTTTGTGTTAACACCTTTAACTTATTTTCCTTCATCCATCTATCCAATGTAATCCTGAGAACTTGCTTAGGTTTGGAAGGGAAGTGCAGAATTTCATAGCACTCTGATGTAGTTTCCTCTGCCCTGAATTCTAAATGTCCCATATTTGATAATGTCATCATGGCCTTTATTCTTCACCTAGCAACATTTTCCTAATTCACTTCTAGGAATTGATAATGGTTGGGAAGACCAGCATTTATCCTGAAGGTGCCTTCAACTGAAATGTCAGCCATATTGGTTTGTATGGAGTTACATTTTAGTTACAAGGTAAGGAATGGCACATTTTCATTCCACATGATATCTGTGCACTAAAGTAGGCTTTTACAAACATCTAGCAGCTTTATAGTCACCAATGCTAATGTTTGTTTATAATCCAAATTTAGTTAATTACTAGACTAAGTGGGACCCGTTGGGAGGGCTGGTCCTCCAATGCAATATTCCACCTCTCCACCAATTCCAATATTGGTGGCCAGTGGGGGGGGGGGGGCTTTCTGGAGGACTAGTATGGGTGTTGTGGGCCGATGGGTCTGGTTTCCAGAGGGCTAGTATGGACATTGTGGGCCGAATGGATTCTTGGGTTGGCAGCTCAGTCACTCAGGCCTGGTGGGCTGGCAGCTCAGTCACTCAGGCCTGGTAGGCTGGCAGCTCACTCAGACCTGGTGGGCTGGCAGCTCAGTCACTCAGACCTGGTTGGCTGGCAGCTCAGTCACTCAGGGCTGGTACGCTGGCAGCTCAGTCACCCAGGGCAGGTCGACTGGCAGCTCAGTTACTCAAGGCTGGTGGGCTGGCAAATCAGTCACTCAGGGCTGGTGGGCTGGCAGCTCAGAAACTGCCAGAAATTCTGCCCAAAACAGGATGGAGACTCTATGAGAGAGAAGGGGGAGAGGGTGGAGAATTAATTTTAGTAATTTTTCATCTTTTTCTACAGATCACAGCAAAGAAGGAGGAAAGTCTATCCTGGCATGGATCTCACAGGGAGCCAATGAAGGGAGGGAGAAAAATACTGGGTTAGGGTTTAATACTTACAGGGGGAATACTTACTGATCTGCGAAAGGGACCTCCTGGACTACTATATGCCTGATGGGCCGGAGGGACTTAAAAAAAAAAAGCTGAGTGAAATCTCAGTGAAAGGCACTTTTTGTGGACTTTTCCTAGCCTGGCACGGGCCTTTTGGGCCAAAATGCTCCTCTTGGGCTAGTACGGGCATTTTGGGCATCAAATGCAATTTCATACCATTTCAAGCAGAGTGCAGGCCACCAAACTCAATTCCATACCATTTCAAGCAGAGTGCAGGCCACCAAATTCATATTCATTTTGTAGCATTTCAAGCAGAGTGCAGGCCACCAAATTCAAATTTGTTTCATACCATTTCATACCGAGTGGAGGCCACCAAATTCAAATTCATATCATAGCATTTCAAGCAAAGTGCAGGCTACCAATTCATTTCATTTCAAGCACAGTTCAGTTCAGTTCAGTTCACTCACAGCGCAGACTCACAGCGCAGACTCACAGTTCTGGACTCAATACTCACTCACAGTCTTCCAGGGTGACTAACTCATGTCCGGCCTCCAGGGCTTTATACTCCTGGCCCCCCGGAAGGGGTGTTACCTTCATCGTGGTGATTGACAGACAAGAGGACCAATCAGTTAATCTCAAGATTTTAAAACATTTATAACTTTTTTATTTGTCATCAATCGGAAAAATTCTCAGGGCTGCCTCAGCTGAGGAGGGTTGTGAGTAAGATGGCCAAATATCATAGTGATATATGGTTGTGTTTTTTTTCTAAAATCAATATAGAGCGCAGACAG
The DNA here is from genome assembly GCA_038087875.1 of Malacoraja senta. Classification (NCBI taxonomy): domain Eukaryota; kingdom Metazoa; phylum Chordata; class Chondrichthyes; order Rajiformes; family Rajidae; genus Malacoraja; species Malacoraja senta. The sequence goes on from CM075983.1 coordinate 34,491,595, forward strand.
GAAGTGGTCAAGATTACACTTTTTGTTATATAGATATTATTTGTACTATTAGTTATTTATTGAACACACACACACACACACCCTCCACCTCACACACTCACACTCACACACACACACAGACTCACACACACACACAACACACACACACTCACACCGCACACACACACAGACACACACCCTGGCATGGATCTCACAGGGAGCCAATGAAGGGAGGAAGAAAAATACTGGGTTAGGGTTTAAAACTTACAGGGGGAATACATACTGATCTGCCAGAGGGACCTCCTGGACCTTTGGACTAAACACAGTTGGTGCTAACAAAGCATTTATTCCTTCCAAACACAGTCGGCGCTAACAAAACATTTATTCCTTCCAAACACAGTCAGAGCTTACAAAGCATTTATTCCTTCCAAACACAGTCGGAGCTAACAAAGCATTTTCCTTCCAAATATAGTCGGAGCTAACAAAGCATTTATTTTTTCCAAACACAGTCGGAGCTAACAAAGCATTTATTCCTTCCAAAAACAACCGGAGCTAACAAAGCATTTATTCCTTCCAAACACAGTCAGAGCTAACAAAGCATTTCTTCCTTCTAAACACAGTCGGACCTCATTGCGTTGCCGTTTCAAGCACAGGGCAGGCCAAACAACTCATTGCATTGTCATTTCATTTCCATTTTGCATTGCAGTTTCAAGCACAGGGCTGACCAAACAACTAACTGCATTGTCATTTCATTTCCAATTTGCATTGCAGTTTCAAGCACAGGGCAGGCCAAACAACTCAATGCATTGTTATTTAATTTCCATTTTACATTGCAATTTCAAGCACAGGGCAGGCCAAACAACTCATTGCATTGTCATTAAGGGGTAACAAATCATTTATTGCAAGTACATTGCCGACTCACAGTTCAGTTGATTCACAGCTTAGAATCACAGTTGTGGCCTCTCGCTCATGATCTTCCAGAGTGACTGACTCATGTCCAGACATCCGGGTTTTATAGTCTGCCACCCCCCCCCCCGGAAGGGGCATTATCTTAATCGTAGGTATTGACAGGCCAGAGGACCAATCAGCTGATCTCAAGATTTTTTAAACACTCATAACTTTTTTTTATTTCTATTGATCGGAAAAATCCTCTGGGCTGCCTCAGCGGAGGAGGGCTGTGAGTAAGATGGCCAAAAATCATAGCGATATATGGTAGCATTTTTTAATAAAATCAATATACAGCGCAGACAGGAAGTGGTCAAGATTAGACTTTTAGTTATATAGATGTTAATTAACTGAATTTAATTTTAATTTTAATTTGCTAAACTGATCACAGTTGGAATTAACCTCTTGTCTTGAAATTAATAAGCCAACCATCAGAATATTAGTTAAATCACTCTGTGCAGAAAGCAGATTTCCTTTATTTACCATTCAACATGTTAAAATGTTAAACAGTCACCATATTCTGATCTCTTGTAAAATAAAAAACAGGTTTTCAAATCTATATTTGTAATGCTCCACAGCAAATAAAATGGTCAGGACTGTGTTTTGATTTTCTTTATATTCTGTATAGAATGAAGCATAATATTTCTCAAGGTTTTCGACCATTTGTCTTAATATTTTATATAAGAGCATCAATATCCAGGCTTTTATATTCTATGCCTCGTTTACACTTTTATTAGCTTTTGCTGCAGCTTCTATAATCTGTAGAATTGGAATTAATGATTGCTGGACATGTACCTTTAAAACCATATGCTCTTTTAGAGATTTAAAGTTATTTTCATTCCAATTGTAAACTAAATACACGTATTTACAAGCTTGCAGATCCTTCAGACACATTTTAGTCCAATGGCATGTTATGTCATTTCCTTCATTCTCAAAAGGTATGTTACAAAACTTACCTTCAGCGGTGCTGAAGTTCTGTCACTGCCCGTGTGCGCGACTTTGGCTCCTTTGAGAGGGGGGCGGGTTTAAAATGCGATTTTTCGGCAGACTATTCAAATCGATCTGTCAGGCTGTTTAGTTGCTAAAGAAAAATCGCTTTGACTGCCGTGTTATTAAGTTTATTAAAATTAGCGCTGGATAATTAAATTGTTGGAGTAAAATTAAAATCATCTTCAAATGCCGTCAACGCCGACAACGGGATGGATTTCACGTAGGGGACAAGGCAAGGTATGCCGTTTATTTTTTCATATAAACTTGCTTCTTAGGATGCCCTTAATCAAAATTTCATGTTGCAAAAATGTGATTATGTAAATATACGAACCGGCAGTATTTTTCCTGCCGATATGGGGTTTAAATTCACTGCAACCACAACGTTCCAAACCAGTGCGTTCCACAAAAACCCACTCGCAAGATGATTTAAATGGCCATTAATTTACAGGAATTAAACACTAAATTCCTTCCATTTGGCCTATGAATTCATGACAATGAGATTTTAAAATAATGTTATATTGTGAATTCTTGTGTGAATGTTATTTGGACACTTAGGCTTTTTAAAAATGTTAACCTTTTCTTAAGAAATGGATAGATGTTTAGATCTAGTAATTGAATTTTGTAATTAGCTACAATTGGGTAACTAACTAATTATATGCTTTAATTTCAGGTCATCCAAGTAAGATTGATTCATATTTGTTTCAGAATGCTTCAATCTACAATAACTGAAAATTTCATTCAGTTCTCTTAATTTTTAAGGAAATTATGGGCTTTTGACTGTCCTTGATCACAGCATTTGTGTTACGTCAATGGAAAAGCAATAGGGAACAAGATGCTAATTTCCGAGTATGAAAATGGCCATAACCTTTTTAATACTGAAGATATGAAAGTGAATTAGGTGTCAAATTAAACTTCTTTTTATACTTTATCTGATGGGATAAATTGCAGACTTGATTTTTTTAATCTCAAAATTTTGTAACATTGCTACATAGTGAAAAAAAGGAACTGCAGATACTGGTTTACAAAAGAAGACACGTCGTGCTGGTGTAACTCAGCAGGTCAGGCAGAATCTCTGGAGAACGTGGGTAGGTGACATTTTGGGTCGAGACTGAAGAGGGGTCATGACCCGAAACATCGCATATCCATGTTTTCCTGAGATATTCCCTGATCTGCTGAGTTATCCCAGGACATTGTGTCTTCTTTTGAGCCAATAGTGGCTGTTCCCAAGCAGAAATCATGCAGAAACTCACCTTTCAATGTGTTTGCTACCTTACATAATTCAAATCCTTTTGCTGAGAAATTGAACTGGACATTTCAAAGCAAAATTCATCCTAGCACGACTGACATTTATTCAGTATCATTTGTGAACATGATATCGTCGGCATGCACAAGAGGTCGGACTAATAATATGCAGCCCACAATTTAGTACTTTTCTTTTTCTTTCATGGGTAATTTGATTGGGTATTAGAGCTAAGTACAACACTCAAAGCAAGATAAATCCAATTTGTATGCATCAGCCTCTCCCACTATTCGAATGATGATTTATTTTTAGCTTGATTTCATCTATCTGGCAGCTTGTAGTAACCGTGTATGAGAAAAATCTACAAATGTTCATTGCTTTCTTCCTAGTTATTGAGGGAAAGGAATGCAGGTGATCCATGCAGCTTCGAACTATTTTAATAAAAGTACCCGTATTGAATTGATTGGTATTGTGGCTGATCCTTCACAGCTTGGCAGGAGACAGTCAAGTGTCTTCAACAAGTATTTGAGTTGCCACCTCCAGTGCAATGTTTCCTGCAGATAAACTCAGTCTAATTGGAGATCAGTGCTATCATAGTGTCTGTTGCACAACTTCCACCAACTGCTGAGTAGTCATGTCAAGTATAGGGGATGACTGGGCTGGCATAAGCAGTTCAATCTTCACTACTCCATCTTGACTCAATAGATCTCATTTGTTTACAAACATGTTTTTAACAGCTTTATATCCAATCCACAATGATTTGTTGATAAGCAAGAGACTAAACATCAAGCGATTTATAGAACATAGAACAGCACAAGAACAGGCTCTTCGGCTCACATTGTCTGTTCCGAACAGGTTGCCAAGAGCATCTCTTATCTACCTATGCATAATCCATATCTTTCCATTCCCTGCATATCCATATGCCCATCCAAATGCATTTTAAATGCCACTATTGTATCTGCCTCAACTATCAACCTGGCAGTACATTCCAGGTACTCACCAGCCTCTGCATAAAAATGTTGCCCCTTACATCTCCTTTAAACTTTGCCCCCCTCACCATAAAGTTGTGCCCTTTAGTATTTGTTTTGGTCCATCGTGGGTTTAAAACCTGTATTAAATATCAAAGCCTTGAAATTTTGGAAATGGAATTACACAGCTCCGCCAGTCTAAAGATGAGGCCTACAAGAGTGGTGTTTACCCCTCTACCCACAAGCTCTGTGCCAAACAACTGGCACTGGTCTACACAGACATTTTCAACCAGTCCCTGCAAACCTGTACTATCCCTGACTGCTTCAAAGTCTCCACTATTGTCCCTGTACCCAAAAAGCAAGGATTACTGGTCTTAATGACTACAGGCCTGTCGCACTGACCTCTGTAGTCATGATGACGCTTGAAAGACTTGTGCTGGCCTAGCTGAAAAATATCAAAGAAAACTGCTGGACCCTCTGCAATTTGCATATCGGGACAAAAGATCAGTGCATGATGCAGTCAACCTAGGCCTGCACTTCATCCTCCAGCACCTAGACCGCCAAGGGACCTATGCAAGGATTTTGTTTGTGGATTTTAGCTCTGGCACAATGGACTCAACACCATTGTGCCAGAGATACTACACTCCAAACTCTCCCAGTTGACTGTGCCTGAACCCCTCTGTCAGTGGATCACCAACTTCCTGACAGACAGGAAGCAGCATGTGAGGCTGTGAAAGCACATCTCAGACTCGCAGACCCTCAACATAGGAGCACCGCAAGGCAATGTACTCTCCTCTCCTTTACTCTCTCTACACCAACGACTGCACCTCCACAGAATCCTCTGTCAAGCTTCTCAAGTTTGCGGATGACACAACCCTGATTGGACTGATCCTGGATGGGGAGGAATCTGCCTACAGACAGGAAGTGACACAGTTGGCGTCCTGGTGCCTTTGTAACAACCTGGAGCTCAATGCTCTTAAGACGTTGGAATTGATAGTAGATTTTAGGAGAACTCCCCCTCCCCTCCCTCCACTCACCATCAACAACACCACAGACACATCTGTGGAGTCTTTTAAGTTCCTTGGAACCATCATCTCCAAGGACCTTAAATGCGGGGCCACCATCGACTCCACAGTCAAAAAGGCCTAACAGGGGATGTACTTCCTGCGGCAGCTGAGGAAACACAATCTGCCACAAGCAATGATGGTCAAATGCTATACTGCCATCATACAGTCTGTCCTCACGTTCTCCATCATGGTCTGGTTTGGCTCAGCCTCCGACATCGTTCAATCAGCTGGTTGTTGGCTGCAACATTCACCCCATTGACGAACTGTACACTGCAAGTGTCAGGAAGCGAGTGGGTAAGATCATCTCTGACCCCTCTCACCCTGGCCACAAATTCTTTGAAGCACTTCCCTCTGGAAGGCGACTCTGGACTGTCAAAGCCGCCACAGCCATATAAAAACAGCTTTTTTCCCACGAGCAGCTCTACTCAGTAGCCTCCTTTTGCTCTGGTATTTTATTTCATTCACATGTTTAAACTATAATGTTTTATTTTTAATGTCTTAATGTTTTATGTTTTATTCTTAATTGTTTACTTATGTCTTGTTACTTGTAAACAGAGCACCAAGGCAAATTCCTTGTATGTGTACATACTTGGCCAATAAACTTATTCATTCATTCATTCATTCATTACTGCCCTATCTTAGGGCCAAAATTCCCCTCAACGAATATTACAAGAAGAAACAATATGGGTCTCTTTATGATTGTGGGGGTTTTACTGTATCCATTTTGACACATGTTTCCAACACGACAGTCACCACACTTCAAAACTACAAAGCTATTCATTTAAAAATTCTAAAAAATGACACCCCACACACAGCATTCCATTATAATCAGAGATTCTACACACCTTCTCAAGGAGATGATCAATTGATGGAAGTTTCCACCAATAGAAAATTGCAAACCGTTTAATATGAATATATCTTATTGTTGGGTTAATAGCAGAGGCTAACTCAAAAAGTAAGCTGAAAACCTTATCATCATGCAGCCAAGATCTTACAATTGTGTTGAATTATTACATTATGAAGGTTGGAAGCTCAATTCATTAGCGAAAAAATGTTACCAATTGTACCAGCAATATGATCATGAGTTGGCCATCAACTCCACATAACTTCTACAATCAATCGGATTGTCCGTGGCGTTATATCAATTTCAATAATTTGCTTCTGTTCTATATTTCTCATACTCATTCTCAGTAACCAATTTATTTTTAGCTTTAATATTTTAATTGAGCACACATAGCCTGTTTGGGAGAGAAAACCAAATACTGCAGATGTTTGAAATCCATATTAGTAAAAGTCTGATCTTGACCACTTCCCGTTGTTCTGTATATTGATTTTAGAAAAAACACTGCCACTTACAGCTGTGCTTTTTGGCCATCTTACTCAGTCCCACTCCGCTGCGCAGGACAAGAGGATTTTTCCCATTGATGAAAAATAAAAGAGTTATAAGTGTTTAAATTTTTTGAGATTCTCTCTCCTGAAGGCCACACCCCTTCCAGAGGGACTGTATAACCTGGAAGTGAGGAGGTGCCTCAGTTCTCTGCAAGATGGGGGAGCGAGAGATCGCAAGTCTCAGTCTGAGCTGTGAATAACACCGAACACATGTCTACTAAACTGTGAGTGGGTTTTACTGACCTGTCAGTGCCCTTATGTGGTTTGAAAATATAGTTTGGAAATGCTAAAGCTGTGTTGCCTTTGGTTTGGAAATGCTAAAGCTGTGGTGCCTTTGGTTTGGAAATGCTAAAGCTGTGGTGCCTTTGGTTTGGAAATGCTAAAGATGTGTTGCCTTTGGTTTGGAAATGCTAAAGCTGTGTTGCCTTTGGTTTAGAAATGCTAAAGCTGTGTTGCCTTTGGTTTGGAAATGCTAAAGCTGTGTTGCCTTTGGTTTGGAAATGCTAAAGCTGTGTTGCCTTTGGTTTGGAAATGCTTAAGCTGTGTTGCCTTTGGTTTGGAAATGCTTAAGCTGTGTTGCCTTTGGTTTGGAAAAGCGTAAGCTGTGTTGCCATTGGTTTGGAAATTCTAAAGCTGTGTTGCCTAATTAAAGTTGCCTTGCCTTCTATAAAATTAAAAGTCTAATCTTGACCACTTCCTGTTTGCACTTTGTATTGATTTTAGAATAAAACAATACCATGTACGGCTGTGATTTTTGGCCATCTTACTCAGAGGCCCCTTCCGCTCTTCAAGTGCCGAGGATTTTTCCCATCGATGAAAAATTAAAGAGTTATTAGTGTTTAAAGAGTGTTGAGATTCTCTCTCCTGAACGCCATGCCACTTCCAGAAGAACTATAAATCCCGGAAGAGTGGAGGTGCATTAGTTCTCTGCAAGATGGGGGAGCGAGAGGTCGCAATTCTCAGTCTGAGCTGTGAATAACACTGAACACATGTCTACTAAACTGTGAGTGGTTTTACTGACCTGTCAATGCCCTTAATGTGGTTTGAAAATATAGTTTGGAAATGCTCAAGCTGTGTTGCCCTTGATTTGGAAATGCTAAATCCGTGTTGCCTTTGGTTTGGAAATGCTAAAGCTGTGTTGCCTTTAGTTTGGAAACGCTAAACCTGTGTTGCCTTTGGTTTGGAAATGCAAAAGTTGCCTTGCTTAATAAAAGTTGCCTTGCCTAATTAAAGTTGCCTTGCCTAATTGAGATTGCCTAATTAAAGTTGCCTTGCCTAATTAAGATTGCCTAATTAAAGTTGCTTGGCCTTCTATATAATTACAAGTCTAATCTTGACCACTTCCTGTTTGCGCTTTATATTGATTTTAGATAAAATGCTACCACGTACGTCTGTGATTTTTGGCCATCTTACTCAGAGACCCCCTCTGCTAATCCGGTGCCGAGGATTTTTCCCATCGATAAAAAAATAAAAGGGTTATTAGTGTTTTTACAAAATGTTGAGATTCTCACTCCTTCCGGAGGGACTATAAAAACCGGAAGTGTGGAGGTGCCTCAGTTCTCTGCAAGATGGGGGAGCGAAACGTCAAAATTCTCAGTCAGAGCTGTGAATAACACTGAACACATGTCTACTAAACTGAGTTGTTTTACTGACCTGTCAGTGCCCTTAATGTGGTTTGAAAATATAGTTTGGAAATGCTAAAGCTGTGTTTCCTTTGGTTTGTAAATGCTAAAGCTGTGTTTCATTTGGTTTGTAAATGCTAAAGCTGTGTTGCCTATGGTTTGGAAATGCTAAAGCTGTGTTGCCTTTGGTTTGGAAATGCTAAAGCTTTGTTGCCTTTGGTTTGGAAATGCTAAAGCTGTGTTGCCTTTGGTTTGGAAATGCTAAAGATGTGTTGCCTTTGCTTTGGAAATGCTAAAGATGTGTTGCCATTGGTTTTGAAATGCTAAAGCTAAAGCTGTGTTGCCTTTGGTTTGGGAATGCTAAAGCTGTGTTGCCTTTGGTTTGGAAATTCTAAAGCTGTGTTGCCTATGGTTTGGAACTGCTAAAGTTGTGTTGCCTAATTAAAGTTGCCTTACCTAATTAAAGCTGCCTTGCCTTCTATATAATTAAACGTCTAATCTTGACCACTTCCTGTTTGCCCTTTATATTGAAAAAACGCTACCACGTACGGCTGTGGTTTTTGGCCATCTTACTTGGAGTCCCCCTCCGCTCATCAGGTGCCAATGATTTTTCCCATCGATGAAAAATAGAGTTATTAGTATTAAAAAATTGTTGAGATTCTCTCTCTTGTCAATCACGCCAGGAAGGCCAGCCCTTCTGGTGGAAGGGGGGGAGGGACTATAAAACCCAGATGTGTGGGCATGGCTCAGTCTCTGCAAGGTGGAGTAGGGAGAGGTTATGATTCATTGTTTATAGTGGCCTTGCATCCTGCTTGAAATGATATGAAACTGCACTTGGAATTTGGTGGCCTTGCACCCTGCTTGAAATGGAATTTCAAGGAATAGCCGTGAGTCAACTGCCAGCCCACCAGCCATGAGTGAGTGAGCTGCCAGCACAACATGCTTGACTGAGCCGGCCAGCCACAATGTCCATACTAGCCCTCTGGAAACCAGTCCCTTCAGCCCACAACATCCATACTAGCGCTCCAGAAAGCACCTCCCCCCCAACTGCCCACCAATATTGGAATTGGTGGAGAGGTGGAATATTGTGTTGGGGACCAGCCCCTCCCCGTGTGCTGCTGGGGACCCAACAGGTCCCACTTAGTCTAGTATGAAAATTGCTGGAACTACTCAGCAGGTCAGGCCACATCTGTGGGAAAAGAAACAGAGTTAACATTTCAGGTGTAAGACCATTCATATTTATTTATATCTTGCAGATTAAATAACAAAATCAAGTTAGAAAGGTCTATATAGAGAGTACTGTGAACAACACCTTGTGTAGATAATTCAGACACCCTCATTAGATTGGAACACCATGATGTTGAGTTGCAGGTCCATTGAGATCTGTTGGCTTGCTAGCCAAGGGCACATCCCTGACTTCCAGGTCTGTATTTTGAGATGCAAAAATTGTAAACATGCTGGAGACCAGATAAGTACACACATAAACTTTAATTATGTCTCTAGACTAACCACAGGGTGATATTCCCTAATATATTAATCTGAGAAGCCAGAAGCACTTCATGCCTTGTGTCATAGTCATAGAGTCTTAGAGTCTTAGAGTCTCAGCGTGGACGCAGATCCTTCGGACCAACTTGCACAGGCCGACAAACCTGCACCATCTACACTAATCCCACCTGCATGTGTTTGGCCCATGTCCCTCTAAACCTACCCTATCCATGGGCCTGTCCAAATCATTTATAAACATGTTTTAGTTTTATACCAGCTGTGACTAGCCCATCCATGTGCCTTTGTTCATTTGAATAGGGCTGTAACCATTCTGAAGGTAAGTTTATTTTTTTTAAACTTTTATTTTTGTGAATTTATTAGTCTCATGACTTTTTAAAATGAGACATTTAATAGCAGTGACAAACCATTGGACAGAACGAGCTGTACGAGGTCACCAGGCAGTCTGTGGGCTGTGTCTGCTGCCTGTTGTCTGTGGATGAGCCACCACTCACAACCTCCTAAGCCAGTGAAGCTCGTGGCTGCAATGGCAGTAGAGCGATAGGAGCTGAGCAAACACAAAATGTATTGGCAGTTTGAGTAAGTGCAGACAGTGACTGTACAATGTGAGCTGGGTTCAGGGTCATAGTCCAATTACTCAAAGATCAATTTCAGAAGTTCTGAGCGGACGTCTCACTCTATGCCAGAGGTTTTGCTATCAAGAAGTTTGCAAAATACTTTCCCCCCCACCCCACCCCACCCCACCCACCCCCAATGTCCAGCACTCCCATTATCCTCACCATGAACTGCCAGTTTTCCAAACTACTTAACCACTCCCAGGGTCTTGATATTAAGTAGGTGACTCTCCTTGTCTGGGATAGTTTCAAATTCTGGATTTGTAGTGTTGAAAATCCAGCATTATTGCTCTGCTTCATACATTGTTTCCTTCAGAGTGTAATCCCATTTGAGATCCTATGAATGTTATGGTTGACAAAGTCATCTTAATGGGCTTTTTGCCTGAACAGTTGACTAAACTGATGCTTTTATTTCCTTCAATGACTATTTAACACAACATTAAGCCCATAGGAAAAAAAACAGAGCTCTATAAGATTCCTGAAGTAAGACAAACTCAAATATTCAGCAATTTTCAACACGATAGTTAGATGAAGAAATTATGACAATCTCAGCACTATGTTCTATATTTTTAATGAATATAGATATAATGGCAATTTCTTAACTTTCCAATGTCCAACTTTTATTTGCCATTACTACACTGGCAAGGAGGAGTGGAGTTTACGCAGTCGATGTTAAAAACGAATCTTCCAGTCATTATTTCCAGTATAATTGATTTTAATTGAAGTTGTTGTAAATACAAAGAAGTGTCTTATAAAAATTGTAGCTTTCCGTTCTTACTATCTGAACTGGTAAAAACTGTGTCTTCTCTTCCCGTGCCAGCTCCCGTCTGATCTGACCACTCCCTATCGTATCACTTAGTTCAATGTAAGTCACGCTCATCTACGTATCAAAATCACACCCTTAAGCGTAGAGAACAATACAGCGAGACATATCAAGACAAAATAATAAATATGCTAACAATAACTAGCTTAAGCATGAATGGCTCCTACAATACATTTTTCAAACACATAATCAAAGATATTGGGCTCTGCAATAATGAACTAAAATATAGCCAATTAACATGGAAGGCAAGTGCTTAATACATCTCAGTGTTGGGGATATTCACTAATAACGTATTCAGTTAAGTACAGTTGACTCATCTTTTCTGAACAAAGGCAATATGAAATTTTGAAAAACATAATTGCACTCAGAATGAGCAACTGCAACACAGTTGATTAATGTATGAAACTAACATAAGTGCAATTAAAAATTCTCAGTAGAAGAAAGGCAATAGGGAAGAACAATTCTAAAGTCAAGAAGTCCGAGGAATCATTAGCAGAATCTTTTATAAACATTATATAATGAGGTCGTGATAGATGCTTACTAATTTAATATTTTCAAACCAATCCTTTCCCTTGCATGATACTTTTCTCTTATTAACAATTGTTTTTATGTTTATATTTTTCAAGTCCTTTCATATTCTGATTGCACCATGCAGCATCAGAGGATCAAACATCTTTGACCATTATTATTCCCATCATCAAAGATGCCTATCGCTCCATCTCCCCCCCTCATTTTGGGAAATCAAAGCACCTGGCTATGCTCTTTATCTATATTACTAAAAGTCTGATCTTGACCACTTCCTGTTCTGTATATTGATTTTAGAAAAAACCCTGCCACTTACGGCTGTGATTTTTGGCCATCATACTCAGAGTCCCCCTCCGATGTGCAGGACAAGAGGATTTTTCCCATCGATGAAAAATAAAATAGTTATTAGTGTTTTCAAAATGTTAAGATTCTCTCTCCTGAAGGCCTCGCCCCTTCCGGAGGGACTATAATACCCAGAAGTGTTGTGCCTCAGTCAGTCTCTGCAAAATGGGGGAGCGAGAGGGTCACGTCTCTCAGTCTGAGCTGTGAATAACAATGAACACATCTCTACTAAACTGTGAGTGTGGTTTTACTGACCTTGAGTGCCCTTAATGTGGTTTGAAAATGAAAATGTGGTTGGTTTGAAGTGAAGCACTGCAAATGGCTGTTGGTGGTGGTTGGTTTGAAGTTAAGCACTGCAAATGGCTGTTGGTGGTGGTTGGTTTGAAGTGAAGCACTGCAAATGGCTGTTGGTGGTGGTTGGTTTGAAGCAAAGCACTACAAATGGCTATTGGTGGTGGTTGGTTTGAAGTGAAGCACTGCAAAATGGCTGTTGGTGGTGCTTGGTTTGAAGTGAAGCACTGCAAATGGCTGTTGGTGGAGGTAACTTCCTGTTTACACTGAATATTGATTTTAGACAAAACTCTACTACTTACAGCTGTGATTTTTGGCCATCTTACTCAGTCCCCCTCCGCTTATCAGGTGCAGAGGATTCTTCCCATCAATGAAATATAAAAGTGTTATTAGTGTTTAAAAAATGTTGAGAATCTCTCTCCTGTCAATCATGCCATGAAGGCCACGCCCCCTTCTGGTGGGAGGGGGAGGGATTATAAAACCCGGTGTGGCACAGTCTCTGCAGGATGGGGGAGAGAGGTCATGAATCTGTCTGAGCTGTGAATGAACTGAACATATTGAATGTCTACTGAACTGTGGGTGTGGTGTTTATGTGGTGTTTATGTGGTGTTTATGTGGTGTTTATGTGGTGTTTATGTGGTGTTTATGTGGTGTTTATGTGGTGTTTATGTGGTGTTTTGTGGTGTTTTGTGTGGTTTTATGTTGGATTCACCGTGCTTGAAATGGTATGAAACTGCATTTGAATGTGGTGGCCCTTGCACCCTGCATAAAATGGCATGAAACTGCATTTGAATTTGGTGGCCTTGCACCCTGCATGAAATAGTATGAAACTGCATTTGAATTTGGTGGCCTTGCACCCTGCATGAAATGGTATGAAACCGCATTTGAGTTTGGTGGCCTTGCACCCTGCATGAAATGGTATGACACCGCATTTGAGTTTGGTGGCCTTGCACCCTGCTTGAAATAGTATGAAACTGCACTTGAATTTGGTGGCCATGCACCCTGCTTGAAGTGGGTATGAAACTGCACTTGAATTTGGTTGCCTTGCACCCTGCTTGAAGTGTTCGGAAATGGCACTTGAATTTGGTGGCCTTACACTCTGCTTGAAGTGGTAGGAAACTGCACTTGAATTCGGTGCCTTGCACCCTGCTTGAAGTGGTAGGAAACTGCACTTGAATTCGGTGGCCTTGCACCCTGCTTGAAGTGGTAGGAAACTGCACCTGAATTCGGTGGCCTTGGACCCTGCTTGAAGGGGTATGAAACTGCACTTGAATTTGGTGGCCTTGCTCCCTGCTTGAAATGGCATGAAACTGCACTTGAATTTGGTGGCCTTGCACCCTGTTTAAAGTGGTGAGAAACTGCATGAATTTGGTGGCCTTGCACCCAGCTTGAAGTGGTAGGAAACTGCACTTGAATTCAGTGGCCTTGCACCCTGTTTGAAGTGGTAGAAAAACTGCACCTGAATTTGGTGGCCTTGGACCCTGCTTGAAATGGAAGTTCAAGGAATAGCTGTGAGTCAACTGCCAGCCCACCAGCCGTGAGTGAGCTGCCAGCATCAGGCTTGAGTGACTAAGCTGCCAACCTGGAATCCATTTGGCCTACAATGTCCTTACTAGCCCTCTGGAAACTAGTCCCTTCAGCCCACAACACCCATACTAGCGCTCCAGAAAGCCCCCCCCCCACCCCACTGGGCATCAATATTGGAATTGGTGGAGAGGTGGAATATTGCATTGTGGACCAGCCCTCCTGGGTGAACATGGGACCCAACGGGTCCCACTTAGTCTAATTGATACATAAAAACAGTGACTGAAGTGTGCAGCTCCAGCAGTGATGATGGCACAGAGTTGGTCAACAGAGGCAGAGGAACAACCCCGTGACTACTTAGAGACTACAAACCCACTGACTCCCATGGCTATCTGGACTACACTTCTTCCCACCCTGCCTCCTATAAGGACTCTATCCCCTACTCCAATTCCTCCATCTATGCTGCATCTGCACCCAGGATGAAGTCTTCCAAAGCAGGGCATCGGAGATGTCTTCAATCTTTAGGGAACGGGGGTTCCCCTCTTCAACTATAGATGAGGCTCTCACTAGGGTCTCCTCTATATCCCGTAGCTCTGCTCTCACTCCCCATCCCCCCCCACTCGTAACAAGGACATAGTGCCCCTTGTCCACACCTTCCAACCTAACAGCCGTCACATACAACAGATAATCCTGCGACATTTTTGCCACCTCCAACAGGATCCCACCATTGGCCACATCTTCCCATCTCCTCCCCTTTCGGCATTCTGTAACTCCCTGGTCAATTCATCCCTTCCCACCCAAACCACCCCCTCCCTCTGGTACTTTCCCTTACAACCGCAGGAAATGCTACACTTGTCGCTTGACCTTCCCCCTCGACTCCATCCAAGGACCCAAGCAGTCTTTCCAGGTGAGGCAGAGGTTCACCTGCACCTCCTCCAACCCCATCTATTGCATCGACTGTTCCAGGTGTCAACTGCTCTACTCGGTGAGACCAAGCGCAGCTTGGTGATTGCTTCGCCCAACACCTCCCGCTCTGTTCGCAATAACCAACCTGATCACCCGGTGGCTCAGCACTTCAACTCCCCCTCCCATTCCGAATCCGACCATTCTGTCCTGGGCCTCCTCCATGGCCAGAGTGAGTCCAACCACAAATTGGAGGACCAGCAAATATTTCGCTTGGGTAGTTTACTCTCCAGCGATATGAACATTGACTTCTCCAATTTCAGGTAGACCTTGCTTTAGGAGCTGTCCCTCTGCGGCGACCTAATCTGGTAGTTTTTAAGAGTTTGCCCTCGACTCAAACTCGCAGCTCGTCAACATGTGGTCCTAGGAGGTCCTATGAGGTCACTGGGACTCTCCTTTATGCTCGAGGGAAGTTCCCGAATATTCGCGGCCTCAGCTAGGTCGTGGAAAAAATGTCAGCATGTTGAAAATATTTTCCGGGCGTTAAATTTGGTCGGCTTGGTTCTTTTTAACTCGTGGTGCAGTGGAGTGGGGTCGCTATGTAATTACAGGCAGTCGAGGGCAGCCGTAGGCAATCTCCTTCGCTGACCGGCCATTTTGATTGGCTCATTGGTGTTTTCAGGACCAGGGAAAACTGACCGGTGGGTAAAATGCCCGCTAAACTTGATTATACTTCTTAAAAGTATTTCCCTCCTTCTTTCCCCCCCCCTTCTTCACCCCCCCTTCTTCACCCCCCCCCTTCTTCACCCCCCCCCTTCTTCACCCCCCCCCCCCCTTCTCCCCCCCTTCTCCCCCCCCTCCCCCCCCTTCTCCCCCCCCCCTTCTCCCCCCCCCCTTCTCCCCCCCTTCTCCCCCCCTTCTCCCCCCCTTCTCCCCCCCCTTCTCCCCCCCTTCTCCCCCCCCCTTCTCCCCCCCCTTCCTCCCCCCCCTTCTCCCCCCCTCTCCCCCCCTCTCCCCCCCTCTCCCCCCTCTCCCCCCTTCTTCCCCCCTTCTTCCCCCTTCTTCCCCCTTCTTCCCCCCTTCTTCCCCCCTTCTTCCCCCCTTCTTCCCCCCTTCTCCCCCTTCACCTCCCCCCTTCTCCCCCCCCTTCACCTCCCCCCCTTCACCCCCCATTCTCTCCCCCCTCCGCGCTCTATAAAGGACTTACCATACACTGTGGCAGCCGGCTTTTACCTTCCTCTTCATTGCAGGTGTGATTTTCAGACAGCGCTCCCCCGCATTCCCTGGCACCCGCATTTTCGTTGTGTTTGTGTGTGTATGTGTGTGTGCGATCCGTCGATCCAGCTCGCGGTTTCAACGCGGACGGTCGATCCAGCTCGAGGTTTTCCAGGCAAGTGCCCTCGAGCTTGAAGGTGGAAGACACTCTTCTTAACTCGTGGATTAGGTCACTGCAGTGGGACAGCCACTTTCTCCCTCCTTCCCCTCCCAAGCTCTCCCATAGCCTACTGTCTCCGCCTTTTCCTTTACCTTTTCCTGCCCCTCCCCCCCCCATGTCAGTCTGCGGAAGGGTCTTGACCCGAAACGTTGCCTGTTCCTTCGCTCCATAGATGCTGCCTCACCCGCAGAGTTTCTCCAGCATTTTTGACTAACTTGGAGACAGTAGATTGGTTGATGTTCAAGGACTCAGCAATGGACCTGAATGAATATGCCACAGTTGTTACTGACTTCAGGAGGAAATGTATGAAGGAGTGTGTTCTCACAAATTCCATCTGATTGTTCCCTAAACTAGAAGCAATCGCTGAACCAGGTGGTCCGCAAACTACCGAGGAACAGATCTTCACGTTGAAATCTGGCAATGCAGGTTAATATAAAAAGTCCAGGTATAACTTCGGTAAAGCCTTCAGAAAGGCTAAAGGCACTTTTGTGTCGACAGTGAGGCATCACTTCCAGATAAGCCTTTGATTATGTTTAACAGCTGAATGTGAATGAGAAAATTTGAAAAAAATCAAAATGTGATTGATAAATATTTTAATTTCATTAAGCCATGACACCCTGAGCTACATTAACTTGTTTCATCCTCTCTTGGATGTGTGCATTGGTTGCAGGTGGTACAATGGATACATATATTTATTTCTATTTTCGAGATTTAACTGGGTGATATGGAATTTGTGACTGATATTATTATGTTCTGTAATATCTCCGGAAGTGGCGGCGCTGTTAACAGCTGCGGCTCGCCTGCAGTCCGTCTGTTTTTACTTTTTTCTGTTGTTTTTTTTGTCTTGTTTTGGTTAAGTTTTAGTTTGTTGGGTTGTGTTAGGGGGGGTGAAACATGTTCTCTGTCTCTTCCTTCGGGGGAATGTGACTTTTTCGTGTCGTATCCCCCTTCTCTGCCTCCGTCTGCGCTGAGGCCTAATGGCGGAGCTGGCGGCCTCCAACATGCGACCGACCCCGAGGCTACGGAGGCAGAGCCAGCCAGGACTTACCAACGAGAGGCTGGCCGTCTTCGGGGCTGAGGCAGTGGTGGCCCGACTTGCTGGTGCGGCGTTCTGGCTTTCGGCGGCGGCCTGGAGCTGATACAGCGGGTCCGGAGCGGAGACTGCGGGACCCGGAGCTGGGGCAGCGGCCTGGAGTGGAGACTGCGGGACCCGGAGCTGGGGCAGCGGCCTGGAGCGGAGACTGCGGGACCTGGAGCTGGGGCAGCGGCCTGGAGCTGGGGCGGCAGCTGATGCTGTGGCGGGCCGTCTCGGAGCGGAGACGGCGTTCCGGCTTTCGGCGGCGGCAACATCACCACGGAGGTCCGCTGGACTGGAGGGCGGCATCTTCGGCCTGGATCGATCGCCTCAGCGCAGAGGGAGAACAAGGAGGGAAGAGACGGAGACTAAGACTTTGCCTCCATCACAGTGAGGATATGCTTGGTGAACTCACTGTGGTGGATGTTTAATTTGTGTTTATTGTATGTTTTATTATTATTGGTTCTGTGTATGACTGCAGGCAACATAATTTCGTTCAGACCGAAAGGTCTGAATGACAATAAAGGAATCTATCTATCTATCTATCTATCTATCTATGTTGAAAACATGCTTAAATCTAATCGTTATGTGTCCTGAGCAGTTGTTTTTCTAGAACATATAGGTCCAGGTGGGAAAACAGAAGTGGTACTTTGCTGTATTTTCCTCGTCTCCATTCTAAATGGCTTCCCCCTTATTCTTAAACTGTGGTCCCTGGTTCTGGACTCCCCCAACATCAGGAACATGTTTCCTGGCTCTAGCGTGTCCAAACCCTTAATAATCTTATATGTTTCAATAAGATGCCCTCTCATCCTTCTAAACTCCAGAGTATATAAACCCAGCCTCTCCATTTTCTCAGCAAATGACAGTCCCACCATGCACTCCCAAACCTACGCTGCACTCCCTCAATAGCAAGAATGTCCTTCCTCAAATTAGGGGACCAAAACTACACACAATACACCAGGTGTCGTCTCACTAGGGCCCTATACAACTGCAGAAGGACCTCTTTGTCTTATACTCAACTCCTCTTGTTATAAAGGCCAACATGCCATTTGCTTTCTTCACTGCCTGGTGTACCTGCATGCTTACTTTCAATGAGCATACAGGTACAGCAGGCAGTGAAGAAAGCAAATTATTTGGAAAGCAATATTTGGAACCAGTTGTGAACAAAAGTACTGAGTGGCTGCAATGACTTCAATTTCACTGATTTCTAACCTACAATACATTTCCTTATTTTGTGTTGTTATCATTTTTCATGTCTGTTCCAAATCTGCAGTGTAAATAACACAAAGTAACCAATCCAGCAGTGAAATGGCAGCAAAGTAAAGGTCGAGAGGAAATGGAGCAGGCACAGGGCTTACTTTTTATAGTCTTACTCCCTGCCCTGATTTTATCAAGCATTGCACAAAATCAGGGCAGGGAGAAGAGCTTACCTAAGGTCAGAGTGAGAACTATACACCAAGGCTGCACAGGGTGGACTAAATCCGGCTCCATTCCCTCTGCTCCCACAGCAGTCGCCTATTAGCTTTGAACCCACACACGGCCCCTTTCCGCACACGCAATAGTGCAGGGGCGTTATGCAGAAACTAGTTTACAAAGAAAGACAGTGTTGGAGTAACTCAACAGGTCAGGCAGCATCTCAGGAGAATATGGTTAGGTGACACTTTGGATCGTATCTTTCTTCAGACTTATTGTGGTGCAGGGGAAGAAAGCTGGAAGAGAGGAGGGGCAGGATAAACCTGGTAAGGTATAGGTAGATACCAGTAAGGGATTTATTTTATAGGAAGATGGCCAGAGATGAAAAAATCTATAGGTATGTGATAAGGGTAGAAGAGTTTGAATTGTGAAGTCACGGAAAGGAATCCAGGTGGGAGGGGAGAAATGAGGTGTCACCACATGACCGTGAATAAGAAGGATAAGCAGTTAGCATCTTTGGGAAGTGATTGATACTGGAAATCACATTGAACGCAACTGGGGGCTACTGCTCACTAACTGCAAGTTCAGAACCTTGGTGTCAGCTTGCATTGAGGTAGCTTGGTAAAGAGTTAGACATCATGACGAAAATTTGCTTTAAGTTAAATCTGAGTATTCCAGCTTCAACCACATTTATAGTTTTCACAAACAACTAATTAACTTGAACTAACTGTGCAAATAATTTCCTCAGGCTTTGTTATAAATCTATTATTGCAGTATTTTTAAGTCGTCCTGTATGTTTGATCAATCTCCTGCTTGCACATTCTCTGTGATTGTGTTTGTTTCTTTTCAAGGTACTCCAGTTTCTACCTACATCCTGAAGGCGTGCATGTTATTAGGTTAATTGGCCACTATAAATGATGTAAGTGAGAGGTAGATACTGGGTGGGAGATGATGGGAATGTGGGGAGAATAAGATGGGATAGTGTAGGAATAGTGTGAAATTTGGAAGTTGATGGTCAGTATGGACTGAGTCATCGAAAGGACCTGTTTATGTTCTATTTATTCTACTGCAGCATTAGTCCAGCATAGTGTGAGTTAATTAATAGGAGCAAGCAGAGATCTGACTTTCATGTGTGACAATGGTTTTGCCTGAAGAGAAAATAAAGTAGATGCTTAGTGCCACAGAAGACAGTTCCTATATCTGGACCATGGCTCTACTGTGTCACTATTATGTTTCATATTTAAAAAAAACCTCCAAACACCAACATTCCTAATCCTCGAGAGATTGTGTTCAGATAACATTTCATCTGCACAACCTGTAAAAGTTGCCAAGTAAAAGCTGCTAACAATTTGATAGTTTTAAGCAGCGGCACTGTCCAACTAATGCAGATGTGTACAGTGCAAATATTATCTCTGATGAATGTAGAAGATTGATCCACACTGCGTTGATTGTCCAGATGGCTGAAGGAATCACTTTTGTATATTTTTAAACCTTCCATGGACAACCTTCCCAGCTTTTCCGGTAGAATTGTCAGTGTAAGATATTAAAATCCCACAAATGAAGATACAACAAGGATTTAGTTGAATTCAGCTAATGTGCTTGTCCAAACCAAAAATGCTCTTATTAATCTTCATATTTAGATTTGGCGACAAGCTCCCAAAACAGTAAATTACTTCAAGACAACTAGCATCAATTCAAATGCCTCTCATGGTCACAACACTTTGTAAAATAAAAATATTAATGTATTAAGCACATGGAATGGAACAGCTTGCCATTGGTGACTATTGAGATTGTGTCCAATGTCCACTTGCAAAATAAATAAGCAAATATGTTTTCCTCCGTTTCTAAATCGGAAAGAAAGTGCAAAAAATAAATATTCATCTCTATTTATATGTTGATTTTTTTTACTCAATGGTTTCAGTGTAATATACATCAGAAAGAATAGAGTTACTCACATGGGTCATGACAATTATGCATTTGCATGAAGATTATAATTAGGTACACACAATGTAGCTGTCGGTGAATAAACTATTATCTATCTTACCAGAAATACCCATTATAAAATGGGCCACAAATACAGGTCAAAGGAATATGCTAGTTAATTGCACTCTGAAACTGCTTACAGAAACTATTACTTTATTCAAATTATGATTGCTTGCTTTGGTCTTAGCAGTTTCTAAGCAGTTTCTGGAAACATTTGGATAATGTACTGGAGCTGAAGGATTTTGCTTTTGAAGGGTTCACTGGATGAGCAATATTCAGGGTGGAGGGAGTAGTTTTGTTTGGCATTATGTTCGGCATAGACACAGTGTTCTGAAGGACCTGTTTCTGTACAATACTGTTCTAGGTTCTGTGTTCTGAAAAGCTTCCTTGATATGAATAAGTTTTATATAGTCTATTACTGTACAATTATTTACTGTTGCCTATTTTCTTCTCATACAACAAAGTAAGTCCAACTATTTTTTAATTTATACTTTTGACTCTCCTCATGTTGTAATCATAATGTCCATAAAATTGTAGTAACAGTCTTGCAAGTGGCA
Source organism: Malacoraja senta (assembly GCA_038087875.1). NCBI lineage: Eukaryota > Metazoa > Chordata > Chondrichthyes > Rajiformes > Rajidae > Malacoraja > Malacoraja senta. The sequence goes on from CM075983.1 coordinate 34,512,783, forward strand.
GACCAGTTTTATGGTGATTTTATTGCAAAATTATTCCACATGTATTTTTCTCCAAGGAAAACGATTTCAATAAACTATTATGGAGCATCTATAGATTCTTCTGTAATGATGTTTAGCATGGCAAATAACAAGAACAAAGCTTTCAACCAAAAATCCTTTAATGAAGACAAACAACACTGAATAGTAATGTTGAATACAGTGATGTATCAATAGTCAAATCAGCTCGTACACTTTGCCTTAAGGATTATACTCTTAATATATACTTTGGGGTTTACATTTTAAAATGAAGTAATAAGCCCACAACAATAACTTTATATATATATATATATATATTAAACTAGTCCATCAAACATCATTCCAACTACTTATGTACATGGGTCTGACATACAGAAAGGAAGGGACAGGAGTGGTGGCTTAATGTTTCATTATGGCCGGATAGAGGCAGAAAGAGAAAAGGTGGGGTTACATTTCTGATGAAAAGAGAACATCACAGTAGCATTTGAGATAAAATTACTGGCGGATCATTCAGTGAGACTTTAGGAATGGAGCTGAGAAATAAGAAAGGGGTGATCACCATGTCAGGTTTGTACTATAAGCCCCAAATACTCAACAGGTATCATGGAACAAATATGCAGGGAGATTGCAGAGAGGTATATGAATAATAGGATTGTCATAATGAGGAATTAGGGAATATTAAGTTTCCTAATATAGACTGCAATTGCCATAGTGCTAAGAACTTTGAATGGGTGGAATTTGTTATGTGTGTTCAGGAAAGGTTCCTCAGCAATATATCAAGGGAAAGGTTCACCTACTCTTTGGAAATAAGGCAGGACAGGTGAGTGAGTTACAAGTGGGGGAGCACTTTAGGACTATTGACTATGGTTCTAGTAGTTTAAAAATAGTTATGGAAAAAGGCAGAATATGTCCACAAGTTAAAGTTCAAAATTGGGCCAAGACGAATTTTGACGGTATTAGAAAGGAGCTTGTAAAACTTGTTTGGAGTAGGTTGTTTGCAGGCAAAAGGATGTCCGACAAGTGAAAGGCTTTTAAAAGTGAGAAAATGAGAGCTCAAGATCTGCAATGGAGTGAAGGGCAAGGGGTGGTAACCCTGGCTGAAAAGATATGCAGAGGCTCTGTTCTCAAAATAGAACGAAGGCATGGGTCCAGTGTAGGCAACTGGGATCAAGTGAATCCTTGGGGGAGTAGGAATATACTTAAGAAGCCAAGATGTGGGTATGAGATAACATTGGGAAGATTAAGGAGAATCCACAGAGATGTGTAAGTATATTAAGGGAAAAAGAGCAACCAGGGAAAGAATAGGGTCCTTCAAAGACCAAAGTGAACATCCATGTGTGTAGTGCAGATGATGCTCAAGGTGCTCAATGAAAATTTGTCCTTTGTTTTTTCCATGTGAAGACGAGGGAATTCTGGAAGGTTAATGGGGATGTCTTTCAGATAGTTTGTATTACAGTAGAGGAGGTGCTGGATCTCTTATGAGGGTAAATAAATCTCTGGGAAGTGATCAGGTTTAACTAAGAACACTATGGTATGCTAGCGAAGAAATTGCATGAACACTAGTTGAGGGATAGAAACATAGACATAGAAACATAGAAATTAGGTGCAGGAGTAGGCCATTTGGCCCTTCGAGCCTGCACCGCCATTCAATATGATCATGGCTGATCATCCAACTCAGTATCCCGTACCTGCCTTCTCTCCATACCCCCTGATCCCTTTAGCCACAAGGGCCACATCTAGCTCCCTCTTAAATATAGCCAATGAACTGGCCTCGACTACCCTCTGTGGCAGAGAGTTCCAGAGATTCACCACTCTCTGTGTGAAAAAAGTTCTTCTCATCTCGGTTTTAAAGGATTTCCCCCTTATCCTTAAGCTGTGACCCCTTGTCCTGGATAGGCATCATTGTCAGCCACAATGAGTTGAGTCGTACACACGTCAAGATACAACATATTTATTAAAGTTCACTTACAGCATTGGTCTGCAGGACATTACAGTAACTAGCAGCTACTCATACTGAATTACGTAAGCAAGCTCTTAGTAATATAAATCGCATAATAGGCAGAGCTACTACTAACTAGCAATACAATTGGTTAGTAGGAAATAACTAAACTGCATCTTTCCTTGTAGAAACAAACTAAAGCATAGATATGTGGATACATGATGGCTAAACAATACAGTAGACAAAACGCTAATAACGCATATGGGAAATTATAGATGGTTACACAATCGCCGTATCTAATGGGTCGCCTGCTGACCCGTCCGAAATGTTTGTGGTACGAATCCGCATCTCCACCCTTCACCGGTGAAGTGACAGGGGAAGGAACCGGGGATGGCACCGGAAACCAGCCAGGTGGAGGTGGTGAAATAGGCGATCTGAGCGCCGTGGAGAGGCCGCGGTGAACACAGTCTCTGGCAGTGGAGCAGTCGGCCCGGTAGTGGAAGGGTATACAAAATGCGAGACCTCTGGATACGGAGTCGCAGGACGTGGTTCCTTCACAGAAAGGAGATGTTGACGGTTGCGTCTGTAAATGGCCCCATCCACGCTTACCAGGTAGGAGCGCGGTTGTTTGGCAGGGCTGTGGATGTGACCCAGACGGCCATAGCCCTTGTTGTTCTGGATGCGAACAACCTGTCCACTGGAGAGAGGCTTAAGTGGCTTACTGGCCTTGTCAAAAAAAACATTTTTGTGCATCGCGCTTGAATTGTAGTTGTTTCTGGACCGCGGGCGGAGAACGGACCTGTGGCTGCAAATGCTGCTGGGGTACCGGCAGGACAGCACGGGTTTGACGCGACATCAGCCGTTGGGCTGGGGAACCCAGTATAGGATCCCTGGCAATGTTCCTTAAGTTGAGTAGGTCCAGGTAGATGTCAGATTTAGCAAGGTAAGGACCCTCCATTAGTTGTTTTGCGCTTCGGACGGCCCGTTCGGCGAGTCCGTTGGACTGTGGAAACTCAGGGCTGCTGGTGATATGTCGAAAGTCCCATCATTGAGCAAAGTTTTTGAAAAGCTGGCTGGTGAACTGACTGCCGTTGTCGGATAGAAGGCGTGCAGGGGAACTGTGCACGGAGAAATGGCGTTGCAACTTCTGGATAACTGCTTCAGATGTGATGGTTTGGTGTAGATCAATGTCAAACCAGTCCGAATAAGAGTCGACAAGAACCAGATACTGTTTCCCATGCCATTCGAATATGTCGGTGGCTACCGTGGACCACGGTAGAGGAGGAACCAGGTGCGGCAGTGGCTGCTTCTGCTGGTGTGGCGTCAAGCTTTTGCAGATGGCACAGACTTCAGTTTTGTCATGTATGTACTTGGTCATACCAGGCAAGTAAAACATGCTCTGCACCCGTTGTTGGGTTGCCTACACACCGGAGTGGCCCCTGTGGACGGCGTCGATGTACTTGTCCCGGAGGATGGCTGGGACAACTGCTTTGTGGCCCTTGACTATAATCCCATCCAGTAACACCAGTTCGTCGCGAACCAGGAAGTATGGGCGGATCGCGAGCGGGGTGCTGTGTTGTTTATCCAGACAGCCACGCCGGATGTCTGCGGACAGCAATTGTAAAGTCTCGTCAGCAGCAGTGTGTTCTGCCAGGCTGCTTAGGCAATCAGTAGAAACATACGATACCTTCATTACTGAGAACTGGTCCTGTTAAGAGGGCTGTTGTTCACTGGTTTTGCGTGGGGCCCTTGATAGCGTGTCAGCTATATGCATGTCCTTGCCTTTTTTGTAGACAATGTTGAAATCGAAACACTGCAGCTGCATCATCATCCATTGCAGGTGAGCCGGAGTGGCGTGAATGGGTTTATTCAAGATGGTGACCAGCGGCTGGTGGTCTGTTTCTATAGTCACAGACTTCCCGAAAATAAAGTATTTGAATTTCGTGCAGGCGAAAACCACTGCAAGCAATTCTTTTTCAATCTGGGCGTAACGTTGTTCTTGTCTCCAACTGAAGGTGTGGGTTCGTATCCCACTTCTGACACCATGTAATGAGTTGAGTCGTACAACGTCAAGATACAACACATATTTATTAAAGTCCACTTACAGCATTGGTCTGCAGGACATTACAGTAACTAGCAGCTACTCAGACTGACTTACGTAAGCAAGCTCTTGGTAATATACATCGCATAATAGGCAGAGCTACTACTAACAAGCACTACAATTGGTTAGTAGGAAATAACCAATCTACACTTAACACAGTTGTTAATTTCGCAATGGTTATTCTGAAAATTCTACTCATATTTAGGGATCATTTTAAACTGACTGCTGCGAGCATAAACGGCTCTGGTGTCTTTTCCTGAAAATGTTTTTTCTTCATTTCCATTGAAATGAATGTTCATGCCAAGATGTTTTAAGCATTAACCTGTATCCTTTTTGCACAGGCACTTTCACTGACGTGTTAATGGTCTCATTATGATTCTCTACAGTATGTAAATTCAGTCACACCTGTACACTGCTCGCATTGCAGAGCTTTACTTCTGAAAAAAATGATAACAATGTACAAAAAATAATTAAAAGTTACTTAACCTCACGTAATACTCTAATTAAGATCTGTTATACATTTTAAACCTTAAGCCAAATGTTTATCTTCCTAATCATCTCTTTTAAATATTTAAAATATATTTTACTCATTTCCTCTATTAAGATTTGAATCTTCATGTCACTATATAGATCAGAATTAAGATTAACATAATTTAATAAAAGTATGGAGAAGGATTGCATTTATAATTAAATGATAAATACTGTAGGTGCCTGGGGCAATTTCAGTTTATTTATAATTCTTTCTTTACAAGGATATATCTGTATAGATCTGTAATCTATTGATTACTCACAACTATTCAAATAAAATCCAATTCTGTTAGTTAGCTAATGTATCAGCTGAAATACTACAAAGTAAACCTTACTCAATAACTTGGAACTTGAAAATAAATGATTAAAAGTATAAGTGCTGCGCAAATAAAGTATATATTTATATTCTGTATACAAAAGCAGAAAGTGTATAAAGCTCTTGGATTTGTGTGGGTCACTGTCTTCTGTGATGCATTTTTATTTTTAGTTCATGTCAACTGGTCACCTTCAAGAACATCGATACTAAGAATTAAAATTATATTGGGGAGATGGGTGAGACATAACACTTGCCGCATTTTGCCAATAAATCAAGAAGAAAACGTTTTTTTTTTAACTTTTACTAATAAGAAATGAGTAGCAACATTTTAGAGTAGTGAAGTACAACCATTATACAATGGCCTCCCACTCACCGATTCCTTGCACCTTTAGCATAAATCACCACTAGGAGTGCAGTATATAGAAGTTCTGTCAGACTTGCAATGAGGCACTACCAATGTACACATGAATCATTTGACATTTGTATCCAGGCTGTTGACCAGCTTGATGTTTTCTTCAGTAATAAAAAGAGAAAATGCTGGAAATACCCTCAAAATCAGACAGCATATGCTGAGATGGAAAGAGTTCACATTTCTTTCAATAAGTTGCTGTTCTGAAAGTTTAGCTCTATTTTCCTCTCTGCTTATGCTCAAGTGAGTGCCTGCCACTTACAAATCCAGGGCAAAAATCAAAATGGGCGACTTCAATCTACATATAGATTGGGTGAATCAAATTGGCAGGGGTGCTGAGGAAGAGGATTTCTTGGAATGTATGCGGGATAGTTTTCTAAACCTACATGTAGAGGAACCAACGAGAGAGCAGGCTATTCTAGACTGGGTATTGAGTAATGAGGAAGGGTTAGTTAGCAGTCTTGTTGTGCGTGGCCCCTTGGGCAAGAGTGACCATAATATGGTTGAGTTCTTCATTAGGATGGAGAGTGACATTGTTAATTCAGAAACAAGGGTTCTGAACTTAAAGAAAGGTAACTTTGAGGGTATGAGACGTGAATTGGCCAAGGTTGACTGGCAATTGATTCTTAAAGGGTTGACGGTGGATATGCAATGGAAGGCATTTAAAGACTGCATGGATGAACTACCAGTTCATTCCAGTTTGGCAAAAGAATAAATCAGGGAAGGTAGTGCATCCGTAGATAACAAGGGAAATCAGGGATAGTATCAAAACAAAAGATGAAGTGTACAAATTAGCCAGAAAAAGCAGCCTACCAGAGGGCTGGGAGAAATTCAGAGCCCAGCAGAGGAGGACAAAGGGCTTCGTTAGGAAAGGGAAAATAGATTATGAAAGAAAACTGGCAGGGAACATAAAAACTGACTGCAAAAGTTTTTACAGATATGTGAAGAGAAAGAGATTAGTTACAACAAATGTAGGTCCCTTGCAGTCAGAAACAGGTGAATTGATCATGGGGAACAAGGACATGGCAGACCAATTGAATAACTACGTTGGTTCTGACTTCACTGAGGAAGACATAAATAATCTGCCGTAAAAAATAGCAGGGGACCGCGGGTCAAATGAGATGGAGGAAATGAGTGAAATCCAGGTTAGCCGGGAAGTGGTTTTTAGGTAAATTGAATGGATTAAAGGCCGATAAATCCCCAGGGCCAGATAGGCTGCATCCCAGAGTACGTAAGGAAGTAGCCCCAGAAATAGTGGATGCATTAGTGATAATTGTTCAAAACTCCTTAGAATCTGGAGTAGTTCCTGAGGATTGGAGGGTAGCTAATGTAACAGTAGTGATTCGGTTAGTATGGTCCTCAAAAGTTGTGAAGGTAGATTCATTGGATATATTGAATGTGGGACATAGACATTTAAGCTACAAATGAATCAAGGGATATGGGGAGAAATGGAAAATGGTGTGCAAGGCAAGATTGGATCAATTATGAAATGACTGAACGGCAAAGCAGACTCAAGTGGCTGATTAGCCCATGCTTGCTCCTATTTCTTATGCTTTTGTATGTGATGACCATCCTGCTCCTTGAGTGAGTTCCCCAACAATAATTTACTCCAAGAAGTCAACAAGCCCCTGATAATTGCCGGTATGGACCTTGCTGATTGTGAATACCACAAAAGTGTTTTTGCCAATAGGTTAAAGCATACTCGCAAGATGGTCAAAGCTGTCACAGAACCTAAATCTGTGAACGTCTAGAGCATTGATATATCCTCAAAAGCATTCAAGAACACCTAAAAAAGTAACACTGTCCAAATGTTAAAAAGTATTTGATAAATATAATTAACAAAACAGCACTTAAACCTTTAGAAAACATTTGGAACCAATGAAATAACTTAAATTGCTAATTTAAAATATGCTTTTCCAACTCAAAGCCAACCCTATTTATAGAACTGAATGGGGTGAATGAACATGCAGGTTCAGTGGGCAGATTCTCCAGTGTTATTGGTGAGAACACGTGGAACTTCAGATTCTGCCACTGGACTTCAGGATGAGTTTGCCATAGAAATGCAGTAAAAAAGACAGAGATAATCACCTTGACTCATGAATCCCAACCTATTATAATGAATAACGTCAGCAGTTCTACAAGAAATTTGCCAGCTTTTTTTAGCAGACATATAGGATGATTCATTTCCCCCCTTTTTTTTTTACCATTGGAACAATCCTCTGCCAACATTCAAAATTATTCATATAATAACATTGCACAAGTTTACAGAGCAACAGTGAGTATTGAATGGTACTTATAAAGTAGTAAATGTAGGTTGCTGACCAGCTATATGAAACTGTAACCTGTCCACAAGAGAACCCAGCATTAATTTAATTTAATTTGTTTAATTATTAATTTAGCATAATTTAGTGATTTAAATAACAATTATAATTTTATCGTTTGTTTTCTAATTGTGGTATTCTAATTATAATTTTGTGAAAAATGCCTCAGCTTATACCATTAACATACCCACAGTGATGCATTTTGTAGCTGATAATGTTGGTGCACATCAAAAATTTAACATTATAATGAGCCAGAATCATTTTAATTCTTGCTGAAGAATAAATTCTAAATTTTACAATTGCAGGGAGCAAATGATTCCAGAAGTAGTTTAGTGAGAGGGGAGAGATAGGTGGTTGGGAGGGAAGTAGTGCAGGGTCAAGGTGGTTGTGCTTTTTCAGACGACAGGGTTTAAGACAATTATTTTAAAAAAATGTAAGGGGATTTATGACTGCTTTTATTAATTAAATCAATTGTTATTTTGTGGATGAAAAATAGCAAAAGTGGTTCAATAATATAGAAAAGACTCAGAGCAGCACAGTGGTGCAGCTGGTGGAGCTGCCACTTCACAGCTCCAGTGACTCAGGCAAGAAGTCACCTCCCAGAGGGAAGTGATTCAAAACGTTTGTGGCCAGGGTGAGAGGGGTCAGAGATGATATTACCTGCTCGCTTCCTGGCCCTTGCTGTGTACAGTTAATCAATGGAGGAAGGTTGCAGCCAATAACCTTCTCAGCTGATCAGACGATTCGCTGCAGCCTCCTGATGTTGTACATGGTGGCTGAGCCAAACCAGACCATGATGGAGAAGGTGAGGACAGATACTACGATGGCAGTATAGAATTGGACCATCATTGGCTGTGGTAGATTGTGCTTCCTCAGCTGCCACAGGAAGTACATCCTCTGTTGTGCCTTTTTGACTGTGGAGTCAATGGTAGCCTCCCATTTAAGGTCCTTGGAGATGATGGTTCCTAGGAACTTAAAAGACTCCACAGGTGTGACTGTGGTGTTGTTGAAGGTGAGTGGGAGGAGGGGAGGGGGAGCTCTCCTAAAGTCTACTGTCAATTGATAGATGTCCGAAGAAGAGTCTTAACCCAAAACGTATTCTGTCCATTTCCACCCATGGCCCTTTACTGCCGGACTCACTGACTTCTTACACCAGTTTGCATTTTGCTCAAAATTCTAGCATCTGCAGTCTCTTGTGTCTCCAGCAACTCGGGCTCATTCATGATGCATGGTGCTGTCTGTGTGGAGTTAGCTTGTCTCCCCTCATTCCAAAGACTTGTGAGTTTATAGGTTAATTGGCCACAGTAAATTGTCACTGGTGCAAGTGAATGGTGAGATCTGAGGGGAGTTGATAGGAATGTGATGAGAATAAATGGAATTGGTGTTGGATTAGTTTAAATGAATGCTTGATGGTGGGCACATACTTGGTAGACCAAAACATCGTTTTCTGTGATTTTATTCAATTACTATGTTTTACGACCTTAGAAAACCTCCATTCATGTGACAACCAATGAAGCAGATTGGTCATAAATGTAGTCACCATTATAATTTACTCGGAGGGTGATACAGCTTCAGAATTCCTTGTCCCAGAGTTTATGGGGGGTCAGCTGGCAAATATACTGAAGTCTGAGATCAATGGAATTTTGGACACTTTTGAAGTAAGGTGTATGAGAAACAGAAAGGAAAGTGGATGAGTTCTAGTTTCATCATGAACTAATTGAATGGTGGTTTTTCTTTGAGCTGCCTCAAGGTTTACTCATGCTCTTTTATAAGATAAGAAATGTGGCAGCCAATTTGGATGGAGTAGGATCCCAGATAAACTGTTTCAATGTTGTTGAATGTGGGATAAATGATGAAAAACATGATGTGCTGCATTCTCCTTTTCTTCACGATAATACTGCAGGACCTTTCGTATTCCCTATGGAAAGAGGACATTGGATTAACATTTCTTCCAATGGTGCTACCCTCCCTAGATACTGCAGTGGAGTATCAGCCAAGGTTATTTATGCAAAGGCAAGAGATAATTTCTGAAATTAATGCATGTCACTGTTCATTGGAGATCTACTCAATGAGATGGGTTTTGAAGGGCATAGCAGAATGAGGCTAAGTGGTAATCACAGACTCAATGGGTTGAATCACCCCTTCTATGCTATGTGATTGCTTGATTTTTTTGTGTTTAAATGCAATACTGCCAAAGCTGTTCAGTTGATTGTAGTTCGGCAATGGCACAAAGTGGCACATTGACAAAATTAGTAAGGCAGCCACCTCAGAGACTTCCATTCAATCCTGACCTCCAGTACTAGCCATGTGCACAGTTTGTAAGCACTCCCAGTGATCACCTAGATTTTGTCCAAGTGCTCTGGTTTCCTTCCATATCCTAAAGAGGTAATTGTTGATAGGTTTGGTCACTGTAAATTGTCTCTGGTGTGTAGGATAGAAACATAAACTGGAGAGGCGCTTGATGAGAATGTGGGGAGAAATTAAAAAATAAAAATTACGTCAACACAGGAATAGTGTCAACATGCAGTTGATGGTACATGCGCAAATGGCGGGTGAAGGGCCTGTTTTCTAGTTATATATTTTTATGACGATAACTTTTTGAAAATAATGGTGAAGCCTTATCAGGTGCATTAAAAGATGCAAGAATTGATTGAAAATGCCAATGCACATTCTTCTTAATAGGTGGTACGTATTCTGTTCCGCATTGTTACAGCATGAAAATTGTTAACATAAAGGTTTGTGAATCTGATAAAGATTCTGATGATAGACAGTTTTAATTGTGGTTTGACATATATATATTTAGAGGTTGAAAGTTGGATTTTCTCATCTCTAAAGTAAGTCCCATGATATCACTTTAAAATAAACTTTTTTGCTGGGAGATGACACCATCATTGGTTTCTCAGTGAAGTGAACCAGCCACCTGTTAAAATTAATTGAATAGTTTTGTTTGTTAACTGAAGCAGCTGGTTGGAGCTTTGTTCATCCAGGGAAAATAATAGGGAAATGAGTGAAATACAAAAAATCAACATGGCCTTAGACTTCTGAATTGTTCAGCAAATGAAGCATGAGCACAGTTGCATTATTTGGTATGATACTGTCTGGAGGGGGGTTTGTTTCAATTCTTAAGAGGCAGTCATCAGGGGAAAGGAAATTGAATCTATTGAAAATGGAACAAAGCAACACAATTGGGCTGTGAAAGAATAGCCTTGTGGAAGAACTGAATTCAAAAGAGTTGGGACGAAATTACCTTCAAAGTATCTTTATTTTGAAGGGCAAATTAGTCATAGAAAGTCAGTCAAACGGCTGCCATTAACAGATGAAAGGTAAGCACTTTTATTTAATTTGCTTCTTTCAAATGAAATGTTCTTTGGTATGTTTTCATGATGTTCAACTTCAATATGTTAGTTGAACTTGTCAGTTTCCAGCTGGAATCCAAACAAGTTGTTACTAATAAAATCGATTTGGGGAATTTGCGCATTTCGTACCATTGTCATGCAATTACAATCAATCAGTTGCTGATCAGGACTGGCAAATGAAGCTGAAGTCACGGAGGAAGCCCTTATTTCCCTTGAACATGCTGCTGCCTGTCAAATCTAGTTCCATGTTTCCTGAATGCCATGATTTATTCTCTCCAAACAGGTTTCTGTCCCTAACCCAGCTCTTAGTCATTACGAGATTTTTTAAATAAGAATTGAGAGCTGTGGAAAACTGGCAATGAAGAGGAGATTATCTAAGTTGGTACATGCTTATGAATCAACTTGATTTGATCTCTTCATATGGTTTCTGATACTCCAGTGAAATGTTACTGATGTTTCAATACCATACATGCTACATGAATACAAGATGTTCTGCCAAAGTGTCAATACAAGTATTAAGGAAAAAAATAGAGAGAAATAAGAAGCAAAGCAGGTGGAAGAAATATTAATTCCTGAGAATTTTTAAGATCCTCAACATATTATTGTATTATTATTTTGTTTAGCATGTGCTGAAATCAGTCATGTAACGTATCAGTCAGCTAATGTAACCCCACTTTTTAAAAAAGGGAGGGAGAGAGAAAACAGGGAATTACAGACCAGTTAGTCTAACATCGGTAGTTAGGAAAATGCTAGAGTCAGTTATTAAAGATGGGATAGCAGCACATTTGGAAAGTGGTGAATTCATTGGACAAAGTCAGCATGGATTTATGAAAAGTAAATCATGTCTGACGAATCTTATAGAATTTTTCAAGGATGTAACTAGTAGAGTGCATAAGGGAGAACCAGTGGATGTGTTATATCTGGACTTTCAGAAGGCTTTCGACAAGGTCCCACATAAGAGATTAGTATGCAAACTTAAAGCACATGGTATTGGGGGTTCAGTATTGATGTGGATGGAGAACTGGCTGGCAGACAGGAAGCAAAGAGTAGGAGTAAACTGGTCCTTTTCAGAATGGCAGGCAGTGACTAGTGGGGTACTGCAAGGCTCAGTGCTGGGACCCCAGCTATTTACAATATATATTAATGATCTGGATGAGGGAATTGAATGCAACATCTCCAAGTTTGCGGATGACATGAAGCTGGGGGGCAGTGTTAGCTGTGAGGAGGATGCTAGGAGGCTGCAAGGTGACTTGGATAGGTTGGGTGAGTGGGCAAATGCATGGCAGATGCAGTATAATGTGGATAAATGTGAGGTTATCCACTTTGGTGGCAAAAACAGGAAAGTAGACTATTATCTGAATGGTGGCCGATTAGGAAAAGGGGAGATGCAACGAGACCTGGGTGTCATGGTACACCGGTCATTGAAAGAAGGCATGCATGTGCAGCAGGCAGTGAAGAAAGCGAATGGTATGTTAGCATTCATAGCAAAAGGATTTGAGTATAAGAGCAGGGAGGTTCTACTGCAGTTGTACAGGGTCTTGGTGAGACCACACCTGGAGTATTGCTTACAGTTTTGGTATCCTTATCTGAGGAAAGACATTCTTGCCATAGAGGGAGTACAGAGAAGGTTCACCAGACTGATTCCTGGGATGGCAGGACTTTCATATGAAGAAAGACTGGATAGACTCGGCTTGTACTCGCTGAAATTTAGAAGATTTAGGGGGGAGCTTATAGAAACTTACAAAATTCTTAAGGGGTTGGACAGGCTAGATGCAGGAAGATTATTCCCGATGTTGGGGAAGTCCAGAACAAGGGGTCACAGTTTAAGGATAAGGGGGAAGTCTTTTAGTACCGAGATGAGAAAATCTGTGGAATTCTCTGCCACAGAAGGTAGTTGAGGCCAGTTCATTGGCTATATTTAAGAGGGAGTTAGATGTGGCCCTTGTGGCTAAAGGGATCAGGGGGTATGGAGAGAAGGCAGGTACAGGATACTGAGTTGGATGATCAGCCATGATTATATTGAATGGCGGTGCAGGCTCGAAGGGCCAAATAGCCTACTCCTGTACCTATTTTCTATGTTTCTATGTCATGTTTTCAAGAACATTTGGAGAAAGTACTGCCCATAGTAAAAATTACATCTCTGATTAGACTGTGGAGTCAAATATTGATTTTGGAGTTCTCATAGCTGACCAATCTGCCCTGTTGGCCTTGGGAGAAATGGATAATATTGCACCCCAGTGAGACTAAATAGTAAGGCAAAAAGGTGCTTCAACGGTCATACTGATAATGAACGCACAATGTAGGAGTCATTCATGCTTAAGTTAGTTACTGTTAGTATATTATAGTATTTTGTATAGATATTTCTAGCTGTATCTATTTTTTATGCTTGGGGGAGGGACTTGACACGTAGATGGGCGTGTCTACATTTTAGGAGACTAGCGAAGCCACAGGGAGTGGTCAGATCAGTTTAGCCTCGGGGTTTAAAGAGACAACAGTTCTTACCACACAATACAGTTAGTAAGAACAAAAAGTTACAGCTTGTATAAGAATTAAGAGGATCGGGTATATTCATCTGTTATCTGTATTAATACTTCAATAAAGGACCAATTAAACTGGAAATAACGACTGGAAGATTTGTTTTTACTATCAGCGACTGCGTAAGTTCTTTCACTCTGCCATTCCCGAGTAGTAATGGCAATTACAAGTTGGACATTGGAAAGTTAAGAAATTGCCGTTACACGCAATAACTTGCATTTTGTTAACGTGCCTTCAAAAACTCAGCAAAATTGTCAAACCAATTCATAGGGACATTATCAAACAATATAAAAGAACACTGAGCTAAGTAAGTGGATATTGGAAGGTAATTACGTGCTTCGTCAATAGAGGTATGTTTTGTCTTAAAGCAGGAACTAGAGTTGAAGGACAGAAAGGTTTCACAAGGGAATCCAGCCTAAAGTCTCAACAATCGTAAGCATATCTGCAAATGCTTTAGCATGCAGTCTCAAAGATGATCAAGTGATCAGAAATGGAGGACTACACATATCTTGGTAGGTCATAGGGCTAGAGAAAAAGAAAGCTGAGGCCACAGAGAGATTTGAAAGTAGCCATGAGAATCATAAACTGCAACGTGTTAAATGTAGTAAAGGGCCTGTCTCACTGACGCGACCTTTCATCGACTGTCTTCAACCTTCAAGCTCGAGGGCACTCGCCTGGAAAACCTCGAGCTGGATCGACCGTCAGCGATGAAACTGCAAGCTGGATCGAACACACACACACACATGCGCACGCACGCACGCACGCACACACGCACGCACGCACACACACACACACTCCGGGGGGGGGGAGAGTGTTAGAGAAGGGATGGAGACACTTTTAAGAAGTCAGACAACGTTTAATAAAGTTTAGCGGGCATTTTACATTACCGGTCGGTTTTCCTTGGTCCTGAAAGCTACAATGAGCCAATTAAAATGCCCGTTCAGCGAAGGAGATTGCTTACGTCTTCCTCGACTGCCTGTAACTACATAGCGACCCCACTCCACTGCACTACGAGTTCAAAAGATCGCCGCCGTGGGACAGCCGCTTAATTCTACCACTCCAAACAAATGACGGGCATTTTAATTGTATGTTTTGTAACAAATTTGCTTCACCAGAGAGAGAGAACATTTGGTAAACTGGACGTCAAAACGACTCAAATTTGAAAATTAAATAAACCAATAAAGCGTACTTGCATCAACTCTATTCCATCATGTTTTAGTCCTCCAAAGCAGCATCGTTGTTGAAACATAGAACAGTACCGACAAGCCCTTCCAGACCACAATGTCCATGCCAAACATGATGCCAAGTTAAACTAATCTCCTCTGCCTGCATATGATCCATGTTCCTCCATTTCCTGCATATCCACATGTTTATCTAAAAGCCATAAAAAACACTGTCATATTTGCTTCCACCACCACCCCTGGCAGCACCATTCGTGACATCTCCTTAAAATTGTTCCCTTGGATCTTAAAGCTACATTTCCTCTCTGGGGAAAAATGTCTGACTATCTACCCTGTCTTTTCCTCTCATAATTTTACATACTTCTATCGGGTCTCCCGCAACTTCTGTTGTTTCAGACAAAACCATCCAAGTTTGTTTAACCTCTCTTTATAGACATTACCCTCTAATCCAGGCAGCATCCTCCAAAACCTCTTCTGCACCCTATCCAAAATCTCAGCATCCTTCCTGCAGTGGGGTGACTAGAATTCACACAAAAATCCAAAAGCAGCCTAACCAAAGTTTTATAAAGCTGCATCCCTATATGTTGATATGTGACAGAATGACTGGTGGTCTAATGTTATTATTAGCATGAAATTTAATTGTTCCATGTGAGATTTGATCACTATTCATTGAAAAGTTCATGCAAGTGCTTGTAATATCTACCACAAAGTGGCTTCTTGGCAGTGCAAGTACTGGATTTGTTTCAAACAATAACCACTCGGATATGGTAAAAAAAACACATTGCAAATAAAGTGGGAAGCACGATTGATGTGGATTGAGCTGATGAGTTCCCTCGGGCATTTTCATTACATTCAGCAGCAACAGTGGTTTTGTATCAGCTCATTTGATGCATGATCTGCAGACTCGGCTGGCTGGCTGGCTGCTTTTTCAACAAGTTGTGTGAAAAGAGGCTCCATGAGTTTCATTTACAAGGTCACAGATTTGTCATGATTCTTTCTGTTCAAAATATTTAACATTTGCCTTAATTGTCAATCATTTCTTATCATTGTCCAAGGGCATACTGCACCAACGTGTTCTATTTAATCAGATCCCAAATAGATAATATTTCTCAGTTAAACCTAAATTGTATTTGAAAAGGTGGAACAGGCTTCCCACAGGCTCAATAAAAACTGACCAATACGAACAAGGACAGTTAAGGGCCTGTCCCACTTGCATGCGATTGGCCGCGCAAAGGTGGCATGACTTTCGCGCATCTCCATGCGTCACACAGCGCGTGACGTCATTTACGCATATAATGAGGGTTGCTGGCTGCTATTCCATGATCATCATGGAAGAGATACAGATTGCATTGCTACAACAGCAACGTAACCTATTCCTTTTCTCCAGAGATGCTGTCTGACCCGCTGAGTTACTCCAGCTTTTTGTGTCTATCTCCATTTTAAACCAACATCTGCAGTTCCTTACTACACATAGAAAGCAAAGAGATGGATGAACAGTTCATCATTGTTTGATGGTGTTTGCTTAGGGAGAAACAATGCTGAGGATGACCTGTCCAGCTCTTTGTTCTTTTTTCCTTGTTTCTACATTCAGCATTCCAAATCAGTCATTGAGTTTAGGATTTCTGTGGAGGGAATACATGCATCTTGGACCTCCAGCTTTTCACGCAACGCCACGCACTATGCGTACGACATCAAGACAGTTGCGTGTGACCGCAATACGCCTGCGTGCGTACGCACTACATCAGGCCAGAGGCGCGCGAAGATTTTGTTCGCTACAAAATCCCGGAGCGCCGCACGATACTACGCACAACTCCATACCCCTTCGCGCTTCTCGGTGGGACTGGCGACGATGCCCGTGCGCCTCAATGCGACGACGAGGTTGTGTAATTAGCTTGCCAAGGACACGTAAGTGGGACAGGGCCTTTAGAGTTTCAACTGCTGCTCTGGGCTGATCTGTTGTCAGTCAGAGGTGATATTGGAACCACTTCACTGATCTTAGTATCTTTAAATTAGAGATGTTGAAGGGTAGTGAGGGGGAGGTGGATGTTGAGGCTGAAGAGGAGATGGGGGGGGGGAGGGGGAGATGGTGGGGGAGGTTTGGGAGGTGGGGGGAGCGATTGTGAGAGGGAAGTTGGGAGAGGCGGTGGCCAAAAAGGTGGCAAAGGATTCTACTTGTGGCCATTGCTTATCGGTGCTGGAATCATGCACATGGGCAGGACTGCATTGCACCATGATGCTTCTACTCAGTTTAAAGGTCTATCAACATTTATTGTGGCTGAACCACAAACAATTAGAACACATGCAAAGTACAGCTGGAAGAAGACACTCATATAGAGCTGCTCCCAAAATAAGGGATTAATGTTTCAAGAGAATATGAAATAAAACAAAGTTGACAAAACAGAAAGAAAGGAAACAATTCATTTGGACACAAGGAACCATAGCTGCTGACTTACCAAAAAAGGCAGAAAGTGCTGGAGTAACTCTGGGTCCAACAGCATCTCTGGAGAACATGGATAGGTGACATTTCAGGTTGTGACTCATCTTTAGTTTAATTGTAGTCAGAGGGAGAAAGCTGGAAGAGAGGGTGGGGGTAGGAAAAAAGTCTGGCAAATGATTGATGGATACAGAGGAGTATTTATTTTTACAGATTGGCAGATGGTTGTACTGAGGCCAGAGATGAAAAGAGAAAAGGTATAAGATAAGGTGCTAAGTATAGAAGAGAAGTGATAGCTAAACTATAGGAAGAAGTACAGTATATGGGGAAGTGGTTAGGGGCAAGGAAATGGGAGAAAAGGGTGCACCTCCAGGTGGGGCACAGGGAGAGAGGTGGCAAGGGAGGGGGGAGAAAGGAGCAGGGTTTGTTTACCTAAAACTGGAGAATTCAATATTCATACCAATGGTTTGTAAGCAGAATTCATTTGAACACTTATGTATTATCATTGTGGAGGAAAGGAAAATGTCAAATCAAAGAGATGTTATGGAATCCTTCTATCCATCCAACTATTGAAATTATCTGGTTCAGGATACCTGTTTTTGGAAGAGAGTTAAATATTTAAATCGATCCTATATTCTATCAGAAGTACATTTGTTTTGTTGGAGAGATCATCATTTTCCATAGACCTGAGTGTAAAAATAGTGGTCGAGGCTTCAGCAGAGTGCCACAAGAGTCCTGTCTTGTCAGAGTTATCAGTTTCCAGATGGTGGATTAACATAAAGCCCTATTTCCCACTCAGTGAATTTAAAAACATGTCCCATTGTACATTTCAATGGAGAATGATGGTGTTGTCACCAGTCTTCTTACCAATCTTTCTCCCATGATCAATGATGCCAAGACAAATCATCAGATTATTATAATTTGTAGGATCTTGGAGTAAATTAACTGTCACCTTTACAACATTGCATCAGTGACTTCATCACAAGTGTTCATCAGCTGTAAACCATATGTGATGTGCTGAAGCTATGAAAGACGCCAAATAAAATGTTTCTATTTTATCCAAAATTTGTTTCTTTGTGGTACACTGCAGAAAGGTGCTGTGTTTAGATTTCCTCGTTAATTAGATATTACATAAAGAGGAGAATGCTGTAAATCTCTGCATGTCATTATGGGGGAAATGTTTTGAGAGGCTGGTCATATTCCACACAGTTCCAGCTTTCCAGACAGCCTTAACACACTGCAAAATGAATTGACCAGAAAATCAATTAAAATCAATTAAAGGAGGAGCTGTCATGGGGGGACCGCCATGAGGAGAGGATGGTGGGGGGAGAACAAAAGTGGATCTGGCGTGGGATACTCTGTAACTTTAATAATAATAATAATACATTTTATTTATGGGCGCCTTTCAGAAGTCTCAAGGACACCTTACAAAGTTTAACAAAGTGTAGAAACATGTAAGCGGAATGAAATAAATAGTAAAGACATCACGAGTACACAAATTAAAGCTAGAATTCAATCCAAAAACAAAAATCAAAAAACACAATATGGAAGAGTGAGCAGCGGCTGCTAAAGCGCGCCAGCGTCCACTCTCCCCTCCGGCAGCCATCTTGGACACAAAATAAAATATAATTTACAGACAAAAATCACCCCCCCACAATGATTACCACTGTGGGGGGAGGCACAATGTCCAGTCCCCAACCCCAGTTCACCCAAAGTCAGGCCTATTGAGGCCTCCACAGTTGCCTCTACGGAGGCCCGATGTTCCTGGCCGTTCTCACCGGGTGTTGTTGCCCCGGCGTCGGGAGAGTCCTCGCAGCGGCTGGGCCACCTGGAACGGCCGATTTCCTACCGGAGTCCGTGGCACCTGAGGCCAACAAGGCCGTGCCAATTTGGAGCTCCGAGGCTCCCAATGTTAGGGTCGGCGCCGCCGCCCGCGGCTGGCCGCTCCGCAGTCCCGCAGCCTGGAGCTGTTGAGCTCGGCAGCCACAGCTTACCGGAGCTCCAGCGCGTCGATCCAGTGCGGCGACCCAGGCAAGGCATCGCCCGCTCCGCTCTGCAATAGCGCTCCAGCGCTGTGCTGCCACCGAAGCTGAAGGTGCTGGGCAGTCCCCGCCAGGAAACGCCACTCTACGCCGCTCCACGCCGCTCCACGCCCACTGGTAGGCCGCAAGGACGGGTCGACGGGGCAGCCCGGAGAAAAAACTGCCTCACCGACCAGGTAGGGACCTAGAAAATAGTTTCCCCTTACCCCCCCACATTAAGAGTCAAAATTCCCCACGAGACAAAGACAAGAAAAACTAAAAACTAAGTAAAAAAAATGAATTTAATGGACGGCTGCTGGTTAGCAGCCGTTCCCCAAGATAGCTCCTCCTCCTCATGTTGGCACCCTTTATGTGGCGACTATTGCATACCTTGGGAATGCAAGCAAAGAATTTCACTGTGACTTGTCACATGTGACAATACAGTATGCATTAATTCAACTGTAAATTGTTCCCCGTGTGTAGGATAGTCCTAGTGTAAGGTGATCACAGACTCAGTGGGCCAAAGGGCCTATTTCCACGCTGTATCTCTAAATCAAACTAAATGTAATATATAAATAAGTTGTCTAAAAGAGGAGTTAAGTGTCCAAACTTTTTTCAGAAATAATTCAAGCTTGTGGGGTTACATAGCAAGGCTGATGCAAATTAATCAAACACAAACCCAGCACTCACTCAGATCTTATTGAATGCCTAATAAGGAGTGTCGTTAGCTATTTGATCGCTCAGTTTTCAAAACCAGTGTGAGATCCAACAGTATGAGATCCAAGAGTCTGCTGGGCTGAACAGAGATCAGGTGATAAAATATATAATTAACATATCTGTTGCAGATAAAATAAGTGAAGAAGAAGAAAGAGATACAACACTGAATCCTGGCTGATCACATGGTGTAACTGCTAAACAATCCTTCAGCAGTCCAGAAGAAGCTGTTAAGTTTGTCAAGAAATTCTGAAGTAACATTAAATCATCTGGTTTTCAAGCCAGTGTACATGTCTTGCATGTGTAAAAAAGTATCAACCAATTGTGAATTATTCAGCTTATCAGAATAAAATACACTTAATCTGTTAATTATTTCAAACAAAATGCATCATGCGCTATTGGAATATCTGCTGAGTTCCTGAAGTAAAAGCAGAAGATGCATTTACAGTAGCTTCCAAATAAAAACATTTTAGCTCCAGACCCCATCAAATAATCTGTTTTTTCTACTGGGTGAAATGAAGAAGCAGCAGTCTTTTGCTACAGTAGATCTGAGGGGCAGGTGTTTCATGCCGACAATGGTGTTTATCTGGAACAAGCTACCAGAGGAGGTGGTGGAGGTAGAGGTACTACAACGTTTAATAGGCATTGGGACAGTTAATCAGATTGGGAAGGAATAGAAGGATATGGGGCCTATGGGCAATCAAATGGGATTAACGTAGGTGGGCACTTCAGTTGGCATGGATGAGGTGGGCTGGAGAGGCTCATTTTCATTGCCGCACGATACTGTGAATGATTGTGGCAATTCCTGAAGTTTTAATTCAGATTGATTGCTTTGTTATGTGATGTTAAATTGTGATAATGAATGGTCTCCCTCTGTCCATATTGACCCCGTTTTTTTAACTCATTAGAACATATTCCAAAGTACTAATATTTGATGCAATATATTTGTCCATTGCAAACATAACAAATGTCATGAATTACTATGTTTGTTTAAAAAAAACAGCAATGAAAAATGATTATTTAACTAATCTTAATGGAAGAATTGAACAATCAAGCCTTGACTACTGTTTTGCAGATACTTTATCATGAAGATTAAATGAAAAAGAAATCTCATAAGAAGCGTGTTTTCAAAATATAACAATAATTAAATATTCTTCAGGGAGACAGAATTTCAAACAATACCAAAGAAAAATGCATTGCAGGAAGAACACATGCTTGCAGAAAGCAAATCAGCACCAAGTCCTTCTCAACACAACAGATTAGTACATTAAGAAAACTCAGTACAGATATAAAAGAGGAAAATAGGTTCTTACCTTGTGGCACAACAGTTTGTGTGCACAATCAAAATAAATAGTTTCTGTTTGGAACACTTACAAAAAAGATCGATCTCCACCTCAGACGCAAGTAATTATCAATTTTCCATTTCTGTTATGTCTTCAGAAAATAGAAGTAACAAACTAAATATTCAGACACTAAAGACAAGTACGTTATACTATGACAATTGCAATTTTCTGTTGTAAAGGTTGAGTAAAATCAATCCACATTTAGTATCGTAGTTTGTCACTCAATCTTAAGTGAGACCATGACACTTAGTTTGTTGTGGCGTAATATACCAACATTGCTAGCAAGCTGCCCAGCAAATACAAATGGCCTGAACTTAGTAGCTTCACGTGGAGTTCCGTAGTGACCTTGCTGAGATTGCCCAGCATTTAAACTGGAGAGTTTGCTTTCTGATCTCGCACTAGACCAGACAAGTTTCTTCCAAGTCTATTCTTTGAATACAGTTCAGCAGACTGTGGGTACAATGCAAAAAATATGGTAAGCTTCATGGTTTGTTCTTTGTGCTTAGTTTAATATTTTAAACCATCCAAAAGCATTGTAATGTTTCTTTTCATTAATCTTAATTTTGTATTTAAAGAAGATTTTTCTTTTTTTTTTAGTTTGTTAATGTTTCTTTTAATAGTATTCATTTTTCAAGTTACTGAATGGGCTTGTACTTGTGCCGCTCACATTTTTGATTGTGTCAATGAAGTTCCTGTTACTGCTCTGTTGTACAACCTTCTGAACCTGTAAGTCTAGCTTTATCAGTCTGGAGACATAGGTTCAGGCAAATAGGGAATGTGGGTAACAAGCCCAAATGTTGAGCTCTTATTTGCTCAAATCAGAATAGGAAAATAATTGGTTGCACTATTGCCAACTCATGTTCAAGTTCAAGTTCACATTTATTGCCACATGCACCAATTGGTACAGTGATATTTGAGTTACCATACAGCCATACGAATAAAAAGAACACAATACACGATAGAGTTTAACATTAACATCCACCACAGTGGAATCAACATTTCCCACTGTGATGGAGGCAATAAAGTTCAGTCATCTTCCTCTCTTTCCCTTTCTTAAGAATGATAGAAGTGGGTATGAAGAACTATGCTTCTAAAATGAGGATATAAAAACAGAAAATGTTTCAGCAAAGACAGACACAAAAGGCTGGTGTGACTCAGCGGGCCAGGCAGCATCTCTGGAGAAAAGGAATAGGTGACGTTTCGGGTCGAGACACATCTTCAGACTGAATATTTCAGCAAGTCAGACACCATCTGCAGAGAGAAACAATTAACATCTCAGAGCCACCTCTCCATCCCCCGACCTATAACCCATGCCTCCATCCATCTCCGGCTGTCTGCTGTCCGCGGACGCTCACTCTTTCACGCGGGTCCTCAGCTTCCTAGATGGCGCCTGCCAGCGGCGACTTTTTGCTAACAGCCAAACAGAAGAAGATTACTTACAGCAACAAGCAACTTACCTGGATTAGAAAAACGGCAGAAATTGGCGCCGTAATGGACAAGCTGCTAGTGCAACTGAAAGCACTAGCGATTTCGCGATCTCCCGCAGCTGCGGGAGCCTCCAACTGCAAGAGTTCCCTGGATCGCTGGAGAGAACCCGACCTGACTGGGAATCAAAGAGACTGTACCTGGAAACACCTCCAGAGCCGACGAGCAGGATTTCCCGGGAGCAACGGAGCCGGAGCTGCCGCCTGTAAGGGAATCCCCGTACCAGCGCAGGTTAGCAGAAACAGCTGGTACAGTAAGTACAGTACCTGGAAACTATGGGGAGGCCTCCATTGTGTCCGGCAACGTGGCCGACGGGCAGGACTTCAGGTCAGACTGAAGCGCTGGATGACTTCGGCCCCCTCTCATAGATACATAGATACATAGAAAATAGGTGCAGGAGTAGGCCATTTGGCCCTTCGAGCCTGCACCGCCATTCAATATGATCATGGCTGATCATCCAACTCAGTATCCCGTACCTGCCTTCTCTCCATACCCCCTGATCCCTTTAGCCACAAGGCCCACATCTAACTCCCTCTTAAATATAGCCAATGAACTGGCCTCAACTACCCTCTGTGGCAGAGAGTTCCAGAGCTTCACCACTCTATGTGTGAAAAAGTTTTTCCTCATCTCGGTCTTCAAGGATTTCCCCCTTATCCTTAAGCTGTGACCCCTTGTCCTGGACTTCCCCAACATCGGGAACAATCTTCCTGCATCTAGCCTGTCCAACCCCATAAGAATTTTGTACGTTTCTATAAGATTCCCTCTCAATCTCCTAAATTCTAGTGAGTATAAGCCAAGTCTATCCAGTCTTTCTTCATATGAAAGTCCTGACATCCCAGGAATCAGTCTGATGAAACTTCTCTGCACTCCCTCTATGGCTATAATGTCCTTCCTCAGATTTGGAGACCAAAACTGTACGCAATACTCCAGGTGTGGTCTCACCAAGACCCTGTACAACCGCAGTAGAACCTCCCTGCTCCTATACTCAAATCCTTTTGCTATGAAAGTTAACATACCATTCTCTTTCTTCACTGCCTGCTGCACCTGCATGCCTACTTTCAATGACTGGTGTACCATGACACCCAGGTCTTGCTGCATCTCCCCATTTCCTAATCGGCCACCATTTAGATAATAGTCTGCTTTTCTGTTTTTGCCACCAAAGTGGATAACCTCACATTTATCCACATTATACTGCATCTGCCAAACATTTGCCCACTCACCCAGCCTATCCAAGTCACCTTGCAGTCTCCTAGCATCCTCCTCACAACTAACACTGCCCCCCAGCTTAGTGTCATCCGCAAACTTGGAGATGTTGCCTTCAATTCCCTCATCCAGTTCATTAATATAAATTGTAAATAGCTGGGGTCCCAGCACTGAGCCTTGCGGTACCCCACTAGTCACTACCTGCCATTGTGAAAAGGACCCATTTACTCCTACTCTTTGCTTCCTGTTTGCCAGCCAGTTCTCTATCCACATCAATACTGAACCCCCAATACCGTGTGCTTTAAGTTTGCATACTAATCTCTTATGTGGTACCTTGTCGAAAGCCTTCTGAAAGTCCAGATACAACACATCCACTGGTTCTGCCCTATCCACTCTACTAGTTACATCCTCGAAAAATTCTTGAAGATTCGTCAGAAACGATTTACCTTTTGTAAATCCATGCTGACTTTGTCCAACGATTTCACCACTTTCCAATTGTGCTGCTATCCCATCTTTAATAACTGACTAGCAGTTTCCCCACTACCGATGTTAGACTAACTGGTCTGTAATTCTCCGTTTTCTCTCTCCCTCCCTTCTTAAAAAGTGGGGTTACGTTTGCTACCCTCCAATCCTCAGGAACTACCCCAGAATCTAAAGAGTTTTGAAATATTATCACTAATGCATCCACTATTTCTGGAGCTACTTCCTTAAGTACTCTGGGATGCAGCCTATCTGGCCCTGGTGATTTATCGGCCTTTAATTCATTCAATTTACCAACACCACTTCCCGACTAACCTGGATTTCACTCAGTTCCTCCATCTCCTTTGACCCGCGGCCCCCTGCTATTTCTGGCAGATTATTTATGTCTTCCTTAGTGAAGACGGAACCAAAGTAGTTATTCAATTGGTCCACCATATCCTTGTTCCCCATGATCAATTCACCTGTTTCTGACTGCATGGGACCTACATTTGTTTTAACTAATCTCTTTCTCTTCACATATCTTTTGCAGTCAGTTTTTATGTTCCCTGCCAGTTTCCTTTCATAATCTATTTTCCCTTTCCTAATTAAGCCCTTTGTCCTCCTCTGCTGGTCTCTGAATTTCTCCCAGTCCTCTGGAATGCTGCTTATTCTGGCTAATTTGTACGCATCATCTTTTGCTTTGATACTATCCCTGATTTCCCTTGTTATCCACGGATGCACTACCTTCCCTGATTTTTTCTTTTGCCAAACTGGGATGAACAATTATTGTTGTTCATCCATGCAGTCTTTAACCGCCTTCCATTGCATATCCACCGTCAACCCTTTTAGAACTAATTGCCAGTCAATCTTGGCCAATTCACGTCTCATACCCTCAAAGTTACCTTTCTTTAAGTTCAGAACCGTTGTTTCTGAATTAACAATGTCACTCTCCATCCTAATGAAGAACTCAACCATATTATGGTCACTCTTGCCCAAGGGGGCACGCACAACAAGACTGCTAATTAACCCTTCCTCATTACTTAATACCCAGTCTAGAATAGCCTGCTCTCTCGTTGGTTCCTCTACATGTTGGTTTAGATAACTATCCTGCATACATTCTAAGAAATCCTCTTCCTCAGCACCCCTGCCAATTTGATTCACCCAATCTATATGTAGATTGAAGTCACCCATTATAACTGTTTTGCCTTTGTTGCACGCATTTCTAATTTCCTGTTTGATGCCATCCCCAACTTCACTACTACTGCTAGGTGGCCTGTACACAACACCCACCAGCGTTTTCTTCCCCTTAGTGTTTCGCAGCTCTACCCATACCGATTCCACATCCTCCAAGCTAATGTCCTTCCTTTCCACTGTGTTAATCTCCTCTCTAACCAGCAACGCTACCCCACCTCCTTTTCCTTTCTCTCTATCACTCCTGAATATTGAATATCCCTGGATGTTCAGCTCCCAGCCTTGGTCACCCTGGAGCCATGTCTCCGTGATCCCAACTATATCATAATCATTAATAGCTATCTGCACGTTCAACTCATCCACCTTATTACGAATGCTCCTTGCATTGAGATACAAAGCCTTTGAGACACAAAGCCTCCCTACTATCCTACTGACCAACGTACAGTCCCTTGAAAATAAAGTGGAGGACTTAAGGGCAAGACTGCTTTATCAAAGGGAGCAGAGGGAATGCTATGTGTTCTTTATCACAGAGACATGGCTCATCCCCAGCTCCCCAGACTCAGCGGTGCAGCCTGAGGGGTTCTCCATCCACCATATGAACCGTACGCAGGCATCTGGGAAAGGGAGAGGAGGGGGCGTCTGCCTCATGGTCAACTCTGCGTGGTGCTCAGACGTGGCAGTCCTTTCTAACTCCTGCTCTCCACACCTCGAACATCTGCCACTGAAGTGCCGCCCCTTCTACCTTCCAAGGGAATTCACCTCCATCATCCTGACCGCGGTCTACATCCCACCCCAGGCAGACGTCCGTCTGGCACTGGATGAGCTGCACGCCATAGTGAACAAACACCAGACGTCTTACCCCGAGGTGTTCACCACCATAGCTGGGGACTTCAATAAAGCAAACCTTACAATATCACTCCCTAACTTCCAGCAACACGTCTCCTGCTGCACCAGAGGACCAAACACCCTCGACCACTGCTACACCACAATCAAGAATGCCTATCGCTCTATCCCTTGCCCTCACTTCGGTAACTCCGACCATACCGCAGTGCTGCTTCTTCCTGCCTACAGGCAGCTATTGAAGAGCACACCCCCAGAGGTGAGGACTGTACAGAGCTGGTCGTGGGGGCAGAGGAACAACTCCTGGACTGTTTGGAGTCTGTAGACTGTGTAATGTTCAGGGACTCGGCAACAGACCTGAACGAATACGCCACAGTCGTTACAAACTTCATAAAGAAATGTGTGGAGGACTGCATCCCTACAAAAAGTGTTTCCCAATCAGAAGCCTTGGATGAACTTTGAGATCCGCACTCTTCTGAAGACCAGACACGATTCATGTCTGATGATACAGTGGTCTGCAAGAAGTCCAGATACGACCTTGGTAATGCCAACAAAAAGGCCAAAAGGGATTTCTTCTCAAAGCTGGAGGATGAGACAGATGTTCGGCAGCTGTTGCGGGGCCTGAATGCAATCACCTCCTACAAGGCGAAATCAGGAGGTAGCTCGAATGTCGACGTAGCACCACTCCCTGACGAGCTCAATGTGTTTTACGCACGCTTTGATAGGGAGAACACCGATGTGCCTTCCCGAGCCCCCATTCGCTGTGATGGTATTTCAGTCACAGTCACAGAGGCTGACGTCAGAAAATCCTTCGGAGACGTGAACCCTCGAAAAGCGCCTGGACCTGATGGTATACCCGGTCGTGTTCTAAAAACCTGTGCGGACCAACTGGCTGGAGTTTTTATGGACATTTTCAACCTCTCACTTCTGAAGTCTGAGGTTCCCACCTGCTTTAAAAGGGCATCAATTATACCAGTGCCCAAGAAGAGCAAGGTGACGTGCCTCAATGACTATCGACCAATGGCACTAACGTCAGTGGTGATGAAGTGCTTTGAGAGGTTGATCATGGTGCAAATCAACTCCTACCTCGACAAAAACCTGGACCCACTGCAGTTCGCCTACCGCCACAACAGATCAATGGTGGATGCAATCTCGCTGACTCTCCACTATGCTCTGGACCACTTGGACAACAAAAACTCGTATGTCAGGCTGTTATTCATTGATTACAGCTCGGCATTCAATACAATCATCCCCTCCAAGCTGGTTACCAAACTCGCAGAACTGGGTCTCTGCGCATCCCTCTGCAATTGGATCCTCGACTTCCTCATTCACAGACCACAGTCTGTTCAAATTGGTGGAAAGGTGTCAGCCTCGATAACAATCAGCACGGGAGCACCTCAAGGCTGCGTGCTCAGCCCCCTGCTGTACTCACTCTATACTCATGACTGCGTAGCTGGTCATACTGTGAACTCCATCATCAGGTTCGCTGATGACACCACTGTTGTGGGACGTATCACCGATGGGGACGAGTCAGAGTATAGAAGGGAGATCGACCGACTGTCCATATGGTGCCAGCACAATAACCTGGGCCTCAACACCAGCAAAACCAAGGAACTGATTGTGAACTTTGGAAGAGGTAGGATGGGGACCCACATCCCGTTTATATCAACGGGTCGATGGTGGAAAGGGTCAAGAGCTTCAAATTCCTGGGCGTGCACATCTCTGAAGATCTCTCCTGGTTCGAGAACACCGATGCAATTATAAAGAAAGCACATCAGTGCTTCCTGAGAAGATTACGGAGAGTCGGTATGTCAAGGAGGACTCTCTCTAACTTCTACAGGTGCACAGTAGAGAGCATGCTGACCGGTTGCATCATGGCTTGGTTCGGTAACTTGAGCGCCCAGGAGCGGAAAAGACTACAAAAAGTAGTAAACACTGCCCAGTCCATCATCGGCTCTGACCTCCCTACCATCGAGGGGATCTATCGCAGTCGCTGCCTCAAAAAGGCTGACAGCATCATCAAGGACCCACACCATCCTGGCCACATACTCTTCTCCCCGCTACCTTCAGGTAGAAGGTACAGGAGCCTGAAGACTGCAACGACCAGGTTCAGGAATAGCTACTTCCCCACAGCCATCAGGCTATTAAACTCAACTCAAACAAACTCTGAACTTTAATAGCCCATTATCTGCTTATTTGCACTATATCTGTTTTATTTATTCATGTGTGTATATATTTATATAATACTATATGGACACACTGATCTGTTCTATATTTATGCCTAATATATTCTGTTGAGCTGAAGCAAAGCAAGAATTTCATTGTCCTATCGGGGACACATGACAATAAACTCTCTTGAATCTTGAGATCAATGACTGATCAGATGAAATGTTATTTTCCTGGAACGCTGCATGT
Source organism: Malacoraja senta (assembly GCA_038087875.1). Lineage (NCBI taxonomy): Eukaryota > Metazoa > Chordata > Chondrichthyes > Rajiformes > Rajidae > Malacoraja > Malacoraja senta. The sequence continues at coordinate 34,541,589 of CM075983.1, forward strand.
CCTAAGTTCACTAGTCTTCATGTCTTTCTTCACCATACATTACTCTAATTTTTAATTTTTATTTGATTTCCATCATTCACAGAATTTTCCTTTTGTACTTTTGACACAGCAGCTGCCTTGACCAACTGTCAAATAAAAGCTTCATTTCAGATCATGTATCCTGCTTTTTCCGTACAAGAGATCAGGGGAAGATATGCTGGTTATTAAAGAAAGTGCTGTTGAAACCGATGTACAAGGGAAAGCATTTTAACACAGAAATCCATTTAACAATGGGGATTGTTCAAGCCAGTGCAAACAATACCTGGAAGATGTATGCAGCTGTGAGTGAATTCATTTCAGCAATTGATCGGATAATTAGAGGTAGTTGATTGGATGCTTCATTCAGTGCAACCATTATAACACAGCACAGTGTCTAGAATTCGATGGCACAGCAATAAGTCCGTGGGCCAGAGGGGCCTATCGTGCACCCCCCTATGATCCTGCTTCTTGGGTGTCATTTTGTTCATTGGTATCTCTTCTGTCGGAAAAATGATGTTCCCAAGAAAAAACTCATGTGGACTGTTTTTTAATCCCTTATTTCAATTTATGTCAAAATTGTGTTTTTTCACACTTTGCCCTCTTTCTCGTGGCCCTCTTCCATCATCCTATGTCAACTGGAAAGCAAATCCAGATTTTTGTGTGCAGCACTGCAAGCGAGATGATGGGGATGAAGCATTCAAACAGTGTACAAGAAAAGATCTGGCATGGATGCTTTCCCGGAAAGCGAGTCGTGAGAAAGGTCAAGAGCTTCCAGCTTGGGCTGGATTTGAATCAGCAACAGGTGAAGTGCCTTCAAATGTGACCACAATTGACTACTATCCTGTGATCAATCATCCCATCACAGAATTTAGTACAGTTCAAGGGAGTTTACGAAATTCTGAAGAAGCAAGTGATGAGGTTGGCCAAGAATATGTCATTACAACATTCGACTTGGGTGTCTGCATGAAGGCATATTCTCTCGTGTGGAGTCATCCTGCAAAGTATAAGAAACACATTGTGTTGATTGGCACATTTCCTGTTATTTGTGCATACTTCAAAATGCTTGGAAAGAAAATGTAAGGATCCGGACTTCAGGATGTAGGATGTCCTCATGGAATCGGGACTCATGTCTATGAAAGGTGTTATGACAGGAAAGAACTACAACAGAAGTCTGCACTGCCACAAGATGATGTTGGAGTGCTTGGAGAGGCTCCTTCTTGATGAATTACTGTCTATGGCTGGAAAAGATGCAGTGCTGTCGGGTATACCAGAGGAATCAAAGGGCATCTTTCAAGAGTTAATCCATTCGTCAACAAAGCAGGCATTTGCTGAAGTCATGGCCAGTGCAGATCTCAACACATTGATGGAGTCGTATGAGAGTTTCAAAGCTGATGTTCAAAAAGGATCTCTTGGGAAGACTGCACAATTTTGGTTGTCGTACATTAATTCTGCGTGGATTGCTCTCTCATTGATTAGGTCCGTGAAAGAGAACTCTCCGTTGTACTTGCACTGTCTGTTTCTTATGCCCGATCTTTTCTTCACCTTTGGTGGTCACAATTACTCCCGCTATCTGACCTAGCTTGCTGTGTTCTTGGCAAACATCAAAAAATCACATCCCAGTGCCCTGGCTTTCCTCGAAAGAGGTGCCATCAGTGTTGCTAGGCCGTTCATACCAGGAAACCGATGTGCTGTTGACAAAACGATTGAGGAGACTATCATGAAGCATGGCAAATCTCGAGGTGGTGGGAGTGGTGTAGGGCTCTCTGGCATCTTGCAGAATCACAGTGCTTATCAGAGATGGGTTTGAACTTCAACAGAAAGGGCACACTCTCTCTGCAACTCTCAGCCTCGCAGACATGACTTCTGGTACCAATCGCAGAAGCAAACACAAAGATCAACAACCAACTGAGATAAAGGAAAGTGAGGCATGTGTAAAGAAAGCCATTGATGCTGTAAAGAGCTTCCTGAATCCTTTTGACGTAGATGACAAGACTGGGTTGTATGTACTCTCTACTGGTGCACGCGTTCTGGCTGAAGTTGAGAAAGATGTCATAAAGATACTTACCACAGGGAAAGAACAGAAAGAAGTTCAGCAGAGAGCAACTTGAGAAAAAGACAGTATTCTCCGAACCCATCAAGAATCTGAAGCTCAAAACCATGGCAGAAACAAAGAAAAGAGTGAAGCTGAAAATATCTAAACAAAAGGTTATAGGATACAAGCAACAAGGAGATATTGCTTTTCAACTGATGGTCAAAGCACAAAGTTCTGGCAGTCAACTCAATCTATGGGAGATTATGAAGTACTCTCTGACACCTGTACCCTACTCTATTGGTACATCAGACAACTTCTTTGCAAAGACTGATAAATCCAAGGGCCTACACTACTTATTGAAAGATATAAACAACTCACAACCTCCTGCCAGTAACAACACATTGATAGTGGAAGATGGCAATGCTGCATTCTACTCTCAAAGAGATTCCTACAAACTTCAAAGAGACTGGCATCAAAATCTTCAATGCATTGTCATCTAATGATGAAGTCTTCAGTACCGATATGTACCAACCATATTCAGTGAAGTCAAGACATGGCGTGGGTGTGCGGAGAAGAGAATAATCAAAGGAGGAAAGACCAAGAAACCAAGAGGTAGGAAGCAGTTCTTGACCAATGATGAGAACAAGAAACAGCGTATTGAACTTCTTCTTGATGTGTGGAATGAGCATGACATGGCAAAGAGGCTACATGGAAGGATGGTGATCTTCATTAAGGAAGGGGGGGGGCGGCACACTTCCTAATTCTCAGAATTTGAAAGAGACACTGCAGTCTGAGATTCAATCCCTGAAGTCAAACCAAGAAGAAACAGACTTGCGATTCATCCTATAGTGCAACTATGGCAAAGAGCAAGGATAGGACGACGTACAAGTCAAAAGCCCAGACAGCGATATCTTCATATTGCTTCACTATGCAAACAGCATTTAAGACACGACAGTGTTCTTTGACACAGGGAGGGGCAACAGGCAAAGGCTAATAGATGTCAACCATTTTGCAAAGCAGTCCTCCTCTGAATACTGCTCAGCATTACTTGGACTACATGCGTTCTCAGGCTGTGACTCAACAAGTGCCTTAAAAGGAATCGGCAAAGTCAAGCCAATCAAACTGATGCAACAGCGTAACAAATTCATGAAACCTCTGGCAGAGCTTGGTGATTTTCATAGCGTTGAAGATGATATGGTCCTAATTTAGTGGATTTTTAATGTATCTTTAAGAAGAAACAGACTCAATTGCAAGTACCAAATTCACAGACCCCAAGAAAGAGAGCAGTGTGAAAAAACACAATTTTGACATATATTGAAATAAGGGTTAAAAAAACATAGTCCAAATAGATTTTTTCTTGGGAACATCATTTTTCCGACAGAAGTGATACCAATGAACAAAATTACACCCAATAAGTAGGAGCACGGTAGACCCCTCTGGTATTTTTTAAATTTCAGTTCAGATGAAAGGCATCATTTCAAATGTCCCTGCCCCCAAAGGAGATTTTGTCTTAGCATATTCTTTCTTGTGAAATGATTTTTAGTCTTCAGAATTTGTGTTCATTTAAGTGAGAACTGCTCCTGGGGAAAAATGGATGACTTTCCACTTCAAGGGCAGGGTCACGTCAAACAAGTCAATATAGGCCCTTTACTGACAACATGCAGAGTAAATTTCCTTTGAGCTCTGACTCATCATGTTTTTTTCAGCTCCAAATTCAAATAAAACATGCCACCCAGATAAGTGTTGTGAACTTTCTGTGATATTGTATTGGAAATGTTATCTCCAGCTGTGGAGAGGCAACTGTGTTTATATCTTGGATAATTGTAGTGTACCAGCGCTTAACCTTTGCTGCAGACTAGCATGCTCTAGCTCAAACATATCTATTTTGCCACCCACCCAATGCCAATAGGGCATTTAAGGAAATATAATTTCATCTAAAGTCTATCCCTGAGTAGTACGGAGTGATCAAGGTTGCTCTGGAAGGTTAGATCGCATGTTATCTGTGGGCAATAGCTAACTGGATAACTAATTGGTTACATAAAAGGAAGCAGAGGGTAATGATGTTTTTCAGACTAGAGACCTGTGAGGCCTCAGAGGTTGGCTCTGGGCCCATTGCAGTTTGTGGTTTATATCAATGATTTTGATGAGACAAGACATGATTAGTAAGTTTGCAGATGACACGAAAGAGGGTATGATCGTGGATCATGAAGACGGTTATCAAAAGTTATAGCAGACTCTAGATAAGCTGGGCAAGTAGGCAGAATAGTTAATCAAGTGCAAGAGGAGGAAGGGTGGTCTTATACAGTGTATAAATCATGAAAGATAAAAAAAGCTAGAGTAACTCAGTGGGACCGGCAGCATCTCTGGAGAGAAGGAATGGGTGATGTTTCGGATCAAAACCCTACTTCAGACTTTATAAATCATGAGGGGAATGCAGAGATTTTTACCCAGTACAAATCTGAGGGGAAACTACATGGAGAAGAAAGGTTTAGAGAGATATGAGCCAAATGCAGGCAAATGGGACTACTGTAGGTGGGGAATCTTGGTCGGCATGCACGATTTGGTCCGATGTCTTGTTCCCGTGCTGTATAAATGTGACTCCATGATCAAAAGCTCATAGAAACAGGTCCCACTGACCATTGAGCATCAAGTAGGTATGTTACAATACTTACCCTCAGCGGCGCTGTAATTCTGCCACTGGCCGTGTGCGCGATTTTGGCGCCTTTAAGGGGGGGCGGGGTAAAACGCGGGTTTCTCCTACCTTGTCCTGTATTATATTTCGTTGGAGTACAAGTGTTTGCTGAAAAATCGTTCCTACGGGCGTTATATGTATTTTTTATTTTTATTAAACCGTCAACGCCGACAATGGGGACGGATTTCACACACGGGACAGGTAAACGAAAGTGGTTTATTTTAATGTATAAAAGTGCTTCTTAAGAAGCCTTTAATTCATATTTTTTCATGTGAAACGGTGATTTTTCCCCCCGAACTAATGGCAGATTTTTTCATGCCGATATGGCAAATCAAGGTTCCAAATGATCGCGTTCCAGAAAACCTCACTCGCAAAATGATTTAAATGCCCATTAATTTACAGGTATTAAACATTCAATGCCTTCCATTTGGCCTGTAAATTCATGACAATGAGATTTAAAAATTATGTTATATTGTGAATTCTTGTGTGTATGTTATTTGGACACTTAGGTTATTTAAAAATGTTAATCTATTCTTAAGAAATTGATAGATGTTTAGATCTAGTAATTGAATTTTGTAATTAGCTACAATTAGGTAACTAACTAATTATATGCTTTAATTTCATGTCATCTAAGTAAGATTGCTTCATATTTGTTTCAGAATGCTTCAATCTATAATAACTGAAAATTTCTTTCAGTTCTCTTAATTTTTAAGAAAGTTATGGGCTTTTGACTGTCCTCGATCACAGCTTTTGTGTTAAGTCAATGGAAAAGCAATAGGGAACAATATGCTAATTTCCGAGTATGAAAATGGCCATAACATTTTTAATACTGAAGATATGAAAGTGAATTAGGTGTCAAATTTAACTTATTTTTATGCTTTATCTGATGGGATAAATTGCAGACTTTATTTTTAAAATCTCAACATTTTGTAACATTGCTACATCAAGCACTCGTTTACATTAATCTTACACTAATTCCGTTTTATTCTTCCTACATTCCTATCAACCCTGCAGATTCTGCAAAGTATGAGAAATTGACAATGGTCAATTGATCTACCAACCCGTCAAGGTCTCCTAACCAATTTTATTTCCTCAAAAGTCTTCACTGAAATGTTGAATTTGAAAATCACGTTAAGAGATTAGAATTGGTCGTAAAATGATTTAATCACCAAGTGATTTTCAAATGATATGATACGATAGAACTATTTATCCCAGGAGGGATATTGATCTGCCAACAGTCATAGAAACACGAAAACACAAAAGCACAAAATACATGAAACATGGCGGTGCAGTATTATGTTACGACACTTATAGTCCAGCCTTGACTAATACTCCAGACTCCTAATTCAAGCCCACCCTGGGGTTAAAAAAATGCTGGAGAAACTCAGCGGGTGAGGCAGCATCTATGGAGAGGAATGGGTGATGTTTCGGGTCGAGACCCTTCTTCATACTGATGTCGGGAGGCGGTGGGAAAAAGAAAGGAAGAGGCGGAGACAGTAGGCTTGTGAGAGAGCTCGGAAGGGAAGGGGAAGGAGGGAGAAAGCAGGGACTACCTGAAATTGGAGAAGTCATTGTTCATATTGCTGAGGTGCTGTTCCTCCAGTTTTCACTGGGCCTCAGTCTGGCAATGGAGGAGGTCTAGGACAGAAAGGTCAGATTCGGAATGGGAGGGGGAGTTGAACTGCTGAGCCACCGGGAGATCAGGTTAGTTATTGCGAACCGAATGGAGGTGTTGGGCAAAGTGATCGCCAAACCTGTTCTTGGTCTCACCGATGTAGAGCAGTTGACACCTAGAACAGCGGATGCAGTAGATGAGGTGCAGGTGAACCTCTGCCTCACCTGGAAAGATTGCTTGGGTGCTTGAATGGAGTCGAAGGGGGAGGTAAAGCGACACGTGTAACATTTCCTGCGGTTGCAAGGGAAGGTACCAGGGGAGGGAGTGGTTTGAGTGGGAAGGGACGAATTGACCAGGGAGTTACGGAGGGAATGGTCTTTGCGGAAAGCAGAAAGGGGAGGAGATGGGAAGATGTGGCCAGTCGTGGGATCCCGTTGGAGGTGGCAAAAATGTCAGAGGATTATATGTTGTATGCGATGGCTGGTACGGTGGAAGGTGAGGACAAGGGGGACTCTGTCCTTTTTACGAGTAGGGGGATGGGGAGTGAGAGCAGAGCTGCTTGATATAGATGAGACCCTGGTAAGAGCCTCATCTATAATAGAAGAGGGGAACCCCCGTTCCCTCAAGAATGAGGACATCTCCGATGCCCTGGTCTGGAACACCTCGTCCTCGGTGCAGATGTGGTGTAGACGGAGAATTGTGAGTAAGGGATAGAGTGCTTACAGGAATCAGGGTGGGAGAAGTGTAGTCCAGATAGCCATGGGAGTCAGTGGATTTGTAGTAGATCTAGGTCAGTAGTCTGTTACCTGCGATGGTGATGGTGAGGACTAGAAATGGTAGGGAGATGTCGGAAATGGTCCTGGTGAATTTGAGTGCCGGATGGAAGTTAGTGGTGAAATGGATGAAGTCAGTGAGCTCTGCATGGGTGCAGGAGGTATCACCAATGCAGTTGTCAATGTAGCGGAGGTAGTTCAGGGATAGGGCCACGATAGGGTACGCTTTGAACAAGGCTAGTTTGACGTACCTTACAAAGAGGCAGGCATAGCTGGGGCCCATGCACGTGCCCATAGCTACGCCTTGAATTTGGAGGAAATGGGAGGACTCAAAGGAAAAGTTGTTGAGGGTAAAGACCAGCTCCGCCAGGCGGAGAGTATTGGTAGACGGGGATTGGTTGGTTCTGCGGTTGAGGAAGAAATGGTGGGTATTAAGACCCTCCAAGTGGGGGATGGAGGTGTAGAGTGACTGGACATCCATAGTGAAGATGAGGGAATGGGGGCCTGGAAAACAGAAGTCATGGAGGAGACGAAGAGCGTGTGAGGTGTCTTGGACATAGGTAGGGAGGGATTTGACCAGGGGGGATAGGATGGAGTCGAGGTATCAATGTATGAGGCAGTTATGATCACCAAACTACCAGTTTGTTATAAAGAAAATCATATTTTATCTCCATGTCCTTATGTGATAGAAAGATGCCATTTTGGCGCATCGAGTCGATGTCAGCAGATGGACCAATACCAATCTGCCTACTCATTTAATTGCATACTTACTTCATACCATATTTCTCACGACTTATTATTAACCCTAACCCTAACCCTAACCCTAACCCAGAGAAATCCCATTTGGTCACAGGGAGAACGTACAAACTCCACACAGACAGTACCCATAGTCAGGATCAAACCCGGGTGTCTGGCACTGTAAGGCAGCAACTCGACCACTATGCCACTGTGCGGCCTACCGTGTTCTCCAACTACCTAAAATGAGGTTCAAGAGATTCTAAAATTGCAAAATGGATTAACCTCCAGCAGTCTTAATAAACTGGAAGAGAACCCAAAGAATATTGAGGGTCCTTTTGGACGAATACTGCCTTACTCTAGCACCTTCTTTAGTTATGGTGGATTCTTTCCAACTTCATTGTGGATTAAATAATGCCCTTTATTCAATTTAAGAGATTAAGTGATTTCAATTGCCTTCCCAACAACTAGGACTTTACCATGACCATCCCAGCAAGATTAGTTAAAGAAACTGCATTTTGGAAATTTGTGCGAGCAATTAATAGAGTTGGCACATGTCCTATTTGTATACCCAGCTCTGATGTCCTATGATTAATCCAGCTCTGATACTTCTTCCCCATTTAAGTGCAAATAAACCTTCAACACATTGGTAACATTCTCTATATTTGCCGGCCCAGACTGTTTCGGTCTCTATATTTGCCCCACCTTCAATCTACAGTCGGTTCTGTCAGTAAGCACGGACATAACTGACAACTTCAGAGTTTTTGAGTTCAATGCCATTCAGTTTGCACCAAACGTGTGACAGCGGATGAAATAGGAGGAGGAAAGGATGTTTTTTTTTGTCATTTCACTTTCACTCAAAATCCAGCTTAGAAAGGAACTGAAAAATGTCATCAGACACAGGCATGGATGGATTTGAATGTTAGCCATCACCAGTAACCATGGTAACTCAATTACATTAACATTCACAAGGTTCTCCCTGTCAATTGTGAAGTATTTAGACTCCCCAGTCTAAAGAAATTAAGAGTTAATTTGTCCTCAACTACATCAGCCACCAATGACAAAAAAACATTCCATCATGATTGTGAAGAGTGAAAGCTCATACAACTCATCTTACTGACAGGTAGGTTTAGAGGGCTCTGCAAATATCACGCACACTATGTTCAAACCGCATGTATTGACTTGATGTGTATTTACGTAGTCTCTTTAACTGTGTATAACTGCTTGAACTGCAGGTAGCTCACAATTGGAATATATCAAATGTGATGAGAGATGCTATGAAAAATTCATCAAATGTTTTACAAATCAGAAACTGTGATCAAAGCTGGCTTGCATTATCTCCAGCTCTGTAATTGAAACAATAAGCTTTGTTGTATTGCTCCACAGATTCTAGGCTGTTTTGACAGAGTCTTGTAGCAGGGCTCGAAATAGAGTGTCTGTCAAGGGAAGAGATTACCAGGCAGACATACCAGTGGAAGATGTTCAAAGAAAGATAAACACAAAATGCTGGAGTAACTCAGCGGATCAGACAGCTGGAGAAAAGTAACAGGTGACGTTTCGGGTCGAGACTCTTGTTATATTTAAAGATATGTTCTGATCTTCTGTGATGTAAAAGTGCATTAACCCCACCTCCTGTTGGGTGGCCCTGGTCCATAGCCACTAAAAGGAATAGGAGCATTCAGAAGGGTGTTGTGAATCTCGAGTCCATGCATCAGAACCACACAGGAGTTCGGCATTGATGGCAGAAGGATCGTACTGTAGATTAGTGAAGACAAATGTAGGTCCCTTAGAGTAAGAACAGGTGAATTTATATTGGGAAACAAAGAAATGGCAGAACAGTTAAACTAGTACTTTGGTTCTGTCTTCACAAAGGAAGACACAAACAATCTTCCAGAAATACTAGGGGACTGAGGATCTAGTGGGAGGGGAGGAACTGAAGGGAATCCACATTAGTCAGGAAATGGTGTTAAGTAAACTGTCGGGAATGAAGGCAGATAAATCCCCAGGGCCTGATGGTCTGCATCCCAGAGTACTCAAGGAGGTGGCCCTAGAAATCATGGATGCATTGGTGATCATTTCCCAATGTTCTCTCGACTCTGGATCAGTTCCTGCAGACTGGAGGGTAGCCAATGTAACCCTACTTTAAAAAAAAGGAGGGAGAGAGAAAACGGGGAATTAAAGACCAGTTAGCCTTAAGGGCCTGTCCCACTAATGCGTTTTTTTTTCGGTGACTTGCCGGCACCCGTCATACTCGCAGCAGGTCGCCGAAAATTTTCAAAATGTTGAAAATCCAGCGGCGACCCGAAAAAGGTACGACTCTTTGGGCCACCACTTACGACCATAAGGGTGTCACCCGTGACACGTACCTTTTTCTGGTCGCCGCTGTATTTTCAACATTTTGACATTTTTTGGCGACCTGCTGCGACTAGGATGGGTGCCGGCAAGTCACCGAAAAATCACGTAAGTGGGGACAAGCCCTTTACAATGGTAGTGGGGAAGTTTCTTGAGTCGATTATTAAAGATGTAATAGCAGCGCATTTGGAAAGCAGTGACAGGATCGGTCAAAGTCAGCATGGATTTATGAAGGGAAATCATGCTTGACTAATCTTGTGGAATATTTTGAGGATGTAACAAGTAGAATAGATAAGGATGAGCCAGTGGATGTGGTGTATCTGGATTTTCAAAAAGCCTTTGATAAATTCCCACACAAGAGATTAGTGTGCAAAATTAGAGAACATGGTATTGGGGGTAGGGAATTGACATCGTTAGAGAACTGGTTGGCAGACAGGAAGCAAAGAGTAGGAATTAATGAGTCCTTTTCAGAATGGCAGGCAGTGACTAGTGGGTGCCACAAGGCTCAGTGGTGCGACCCCAGTTATTTACAAGAAATATTAACGATTTAGATAAGGGAATTAAATGTAACATCTCCAAGTTTGCGGATGGCACAAAGCTAGGTGGCAGAATTTGCTGCGAGGAGGTTGCTATGAGGTTGCAGGGTGACTTGGATAGGTTGGGTGAGTGGGCCGATGCTTGACAGATGCAGTATAATGTGGATAAATGTGAGGTTATCCACTTTGGTGGCGAGAACAGGAAGGCAGATTATATCTGAATGGTGTCAAATTAAGAAAAGGGAAGGTTCAACGAGACCTGGGTGTCCTTGTTCATCAGTCACTGAAGTAAGCATGCAGGTACAGCAGGCAGTGAAGAAAGCTAATGGCATGTTGGCCTTTATTGCGAGAGGATTTGCATTTTAGAACACCTGGGAATATTGTGTGCAGGTTTTGGTCTCCTAATTTGAGGAAGGGCATTCCTGCTATTGGGGGAGTGCAGCATAGGTTCACCAGGTTAATTCCAGGGAAGGCGGACTGACATAATAACCATATAACCATATAACAATTACAGCATGGAAACAGGCCATCTCGACCCTTCTAGTCCGTGCCGAACACGTATTCTCCCCTAGTCCCATATACCTGCGCTCAGACAATAACCCTCCATTCCTTTCCCGTCCATATAACTATCCAATTTATTTATAAATGATGAAAACGAACCCGCCTCCACCACCTTCACTGGAAGCTCATTCCACACAGCCACCACTCTCTGAGTAAAGAAGTTCCCCCTCATGTTACCCCTAAACTTCTGTCCCTTAATTCTTAAGTCATGTCCCCTTGTTTGAATCTTCCCTACTCTCAGTGGGAAAAAGATTATCCACGTCAACTCTGTCTATCCCTCTCATCATTTTAAAGACCTCTATCAAGTCCCCCCTTAACCTTCTGCACTCCAAAGAATAAAGCCCTAACTTGTTCAACCTTTCTCTGTAACTTAGTTGCTGAAACCCAGGCAACATTCTAGTAAATCTCCTCTGTACTCTCTCTATTTTGTGACATCCTTCCTATAATTAGGCGACCAAAATTGTACACCATACTCCAGAATTGGCCTCACCAATGCCTTGTACAATTTTAACATTACATCCCAACTTCTATACTCAATGCTCTGATTTATAAAAGCCAGCACACCAAAAGCTTTCTTTACCACCCTATCTACATGAGATTCCACTTTCAGGGAACTGTGCACAGTTATTCCAAGATCCCTCTGTTCACCTGCATTCTTCAATTCCCTACCATTTACCATGTACGTCCTATTTTGATTTGTCCTGCCAAGATGTAGCACCTCACATTTATCAGCATTAAACTCCATCTGCCATCTTTCAGCCCACTCTTCCAACCGGCATAAATCTCTCTGTAGACTTTGAAAATCTACTTCATTATCCACAGCCCCACCTATCTTAGTATCATCTGCATACTTACTAATCCAATTTACCACACCATCATCCAGATCATTGATGTACATGACAAACAACAGTGGACCCAACACAGATCCTTGTGGCACCCCACTAGTCACTGGCCTCCAACCTGACAAACAACCATCCACCATTACTCTCTGGCATCTCCCATTCAGCCACTGTTGAATCCATCTTGCTACTCCACCATTAATACCCAACCATTGAACCTTCTTAACCAACCTTCCGTGAGGAACCTTGTCAAAGGCCTTACTGAAGTCCATATATACAATATCCACGGCTTTACCCTCATCAATTTCCAGAGTAACCTCTTCAAAAAATTCAAGAAGATTAGTCAATCATGACCTTCCAGGCACAAATCCATGTTGACTGTTCCTAATCAGCCCCTGTTTATCCAGATGCTTATATATATTATCTCTAAGTATCCTTTCCATTAATTTGCCCACCACTGACGTCAAACTAACAGGTCTATAATTGCTAGGTTTACTCTTAGACCCCTTTTTAAACAATGGAACAACATGCGCAGTACGCCAATCCTCCGGCACTATTGCCGTTTCTAATGACATTTGAAATATTTCTGTCATAGCCCCTGCTATTTCTACACTAACTGTGTATGATGAAAGAATGGGTCAACTGGGCTTGTATCACTGGAATTTAGAACGATGAGAGGTGATCTTATAGGAACATACAAATTCTTAAGGGATTGGACAGGCTAGATGCAGGAAAAATGTTCCCCATGTTGGGGTAGTCCAGAACCAGGGGTCACAGTTTAAGAATAAGGGGTAGGCCATTTAGGACTGAGATGAGGAAAAACATTTTCACACAGAGTTATTTGCCACATCAGGCAGTGGAGGCCAATTCACTGGATGTTTTCAAGAGAGAGTTAGATTTAGCTCTTAGGGTTAGCGGAATCAAGGGATATGGGGAAAAAGCAGGAAACAGGGTACTGGTTTTGGATGATCCGACATGATCATATTGAATGCTCGAAGGGCCAAATGGTCTACTCCTGCACCTATTTTCTATGTTTCTAGGTGTTCTACCTTTACTACTTCAGAATTAACCACCACCATTAGGCATTTCTTGCCCTGAATTTGGAAGAACCTGCAGTTCTCCGTTGGTCTTATGTCACCTCAAAACCCAAAAGCTCTTGATTAGTACAAGTGCCATGGGTAATGGGGAGAAGGCATGAGAATGGGGTTAGGTGGAAGAAATAGATCAGTCATAATTGAATGTAGACAAAAATGCTGGTGAAACTCAGCGGGTGAGGCAGCATCTACGGAGCGAAGGAATAGGTGACGTTTCGGGTTGAGACCCTTCGTCTGACTGATTGAGGGTGGGGGGGGGAGGAAAAAAGGAAGAGGCGGAGACAGTAGGCTGTGGGAGAGCTGGGAAGGAGGGAGAAAGCAAGGATTATCTGAAATTGGAAAAGTCAATGTTCATACCGTTGGGGTGTAAACTACCCAAGCAAAATATGAGGTGCTGCTCATCCAATTTGCGGTGAGACTCACTCTGGCCATGGAGGAGGCCCAGGACAGAAAGGTCGGATTTGGAATGGGAGGGGGAGTTGAAATGCTGAGCCGGTGGGAGATCAACGGTGTAGCTTGATGGGCCAAATTTCCTAATTCTGCTCCTATCACATGACGTTATGACCTTACCTGTCAGTTTCTTCAAAGTTTGGATAGTCCCTGCCTCAACTACCTCCTCAGGCAGCTCGTTCCATACACCCACCAACTTTGTGTGAAAAAGTTACCCCTCAGATTCCTATTAAATCTTTTCTCCTTCACCTTAAGCTTATGCCCCCTGGTTCTCGATTTCCCTACTCTGGGCAAAAGACTGTGCATTTACTAAATCTATAAGATCACCCTTCATCCTCCTGCACGCCAAGGAATAGAGTCCCAGCCTACTCAACCTCTCCCTATAGCTGGGAGTCCTGGCCACATCCTTATAAATCTCACCAACGTAACTTCAAAATGACCTCCCAACTTCTGTACTCAATACTCTGACTGATGAAGGCCAATGTGCCAAATGCCATTTTTTTTTTTTTGGGAAAATATTTTTTATTGGAGATAAGTACACAACCTATTAACATCATTACAGTCTTACATTTTTAAAATGATAATATTATCAATTATTATTACATTGTCTCCAATACTTTTTACCTTTTTATTTTTTATTTTAAACTAGATAGAACTAAAAAGATAGATGAAGTAAAGAAAGAAAAGAAAGAGAAGAAGAAAAGAGAAAAAAAAAACACAAAAAGAAACAAAAAACACAAAAAAACAAAAGAGAAAGATAGTTAAAGAAGAGTGGAAAAATTTATTAAAATAAAAAACTTCATTCGAGATATATTCGTACATTTCAGAATATAGCATTTCATCCATTTTTTAGCCCGAGCATTAGTCAGGTTCCCGTGCTGAACCATTCTGACCCTTTAAATAATCAATAAAGGGAGACCATGTTCCAATGAATAATTCCTGTTTATCCAACAGGGAAAATCTGATTCTTTCCACGTTTAAGGTCTCCGTCATTTCTATAATCCACATTTCTATAATCCGTCATTTCTATAATCCGTAGGGCCTTTCCAAAATTTTAGAATTAATTTTTTTCCTGTTATTATACTATAATCAATAAAGTTTCTTTGTGTTGTTGTAAATGTTTGATTAAATTCTGATGTTCCAAGTATTATAAATTTTGGATCCGGGTCCACTTGTGTGCTGGTCACTTTAGATATTATACTAAAAATATTTACCCAGTATTTTTTAATTTTTGTACAGTTTGGAAACATATGAGATAAGGTGGCTTCTAAATGTTGACATTTATCACATATAGGTGAGATATGTTGAAAGATTTTATGTAATTTTGTTTTTGAATAATGTAATCTATGTATTACTTTAAATTGTATTAAAGAATGTCTGGCATTTAATGAACATTGATGTATATGTTGTAAACTTTCTTCCCAAGTATCTTTCGTTATTATTTGATTTAATTCTTTTTCCCATGTTTGTCTGTGTAAGTCCGTCGATGGAATGTCACTGTTTAATAAGATATTATATATATAAGATATTAATTTTTCTGTATTAGGATGTTTATTCCAACATTCGTCAAGAATTTCTGAATTTCTAATTCGAAAGTTTTGAGTATTCGATTTTACATAATCTCTGAGTTGAAGATATCTGAAATAATCATTTCCTCGAAGTCCATAAGTCTGTTGCAACTCCTGAAATGTCAGAAAGGTGCCTTCCTTATAGAGTTGTCCCATATTTTTAATTCCATAATTCCTCCATTGTGTAAAACCCCTGTCCAACCATGAGGGTTTAAACAAAGGGTTATCCACAATTGGGAGAAAAAGTGATAAATTATCTAATTTTAATGTCTTTTTTAATTGTTTCCAAATTCGTATGGCACTAAATATTATAGGGTTTTCCCTATAATTTTTTTTGTTTAATTTAGATGTAGCAAATAATATCGAACCGATATCAAAAGGCAAACAATCTTCCTTTTCCATTTTTAACCAATCTGGTTGTTGTTCTATTTCTTCCAACCAGAAATTCATATTTTTAATATTAACTGCCCAAAAATAAAACAGAAAGTTGGGTAAAACCAAACCTCCATTTATTTTTGATTTACACAAATGTCTTTTGTTTATCCTATGATTCTTATAATCCCAGATAAAATCATTAACAATAGAGTCCAATTTAAAAAAAAAGTTTTTTGACAAATATATCGGAATTGTCTGAAAAAGGTATAATATTTGCGGTAAAAAAAAAATCATTTTTATGGCATTAATTTTGCCAATCATTGAGATAGGAAGTGTTTTCCAGTATTGAATATTCTTATGTAGTTTATTCAGTAGTGGGGGAAAATTTGCTTTAAATAATGATGTATATATCTTAGTTACATAGATACCTAGGTATTTAAATTTTTCGTTTACTATTTTAAATGGAAATTGTTGTATTATGTGTTTGTTATGTTCCCTTATTGGCATAATTGCACTTTTATTCCAATTTATTCTGTATCCTGAGAGTGAACCAAATTGGGTTATTAGCTCTAATAAGTTTGGAATACTAATTTCTGGTTTTGTAATGTAAATTAGTACATCATCTGCGTATAGAGAAATTTTATTCACTGTGTCCTTTGTGATGTACCCATATATTTCCGGATGACCCCTAACTCTTTCTGCAAGTGGCTCAATAGCTAAAGCAAATAATAATGGAGATAACGGGCATCCTTGTCTACAACCTCTAGATAGGCTGAATTTTGATGACAACCTTTGATTTGTTAATATTCTAGCCGCAGGATTTGTATATAACAGTTTTATCCATGTACAGAATTTCTCCCCTAGTTGCATATTTTCCATCACTGAAAATGCCATTTTGACCAGCTTATCTACCTGTGACTCCACCTTCAAGGAACCATGCACCTGCACAACTACATCCCTCTTTCAATTTCATTTTATAATATTTTATGCCAATAGTCTTTTTGGACACTGATCATCAGATTTTAAAGATCAATCAATCCTTTGCTTCAGTCAACCTCAAAAGTAAAATGTTTCCTCGTTCTTTTCTCAATAATTCTATGACCTTTCATTAAGTTAATACTGACTGCTCACACATATTATTCAAATGAAAAGTCAACAGCTTTTGATTTTTTTGCTTTCAAATGCTCTCTAGTTATTAAGGAAGAGCCATCTTGCATGGCATGCAAGTCAACTCTTCATCGTGCATGAAAATGTGTGCACTTCATGTTTACCTCAGAAAGCTACATTGTATGACTTGAAAGTTCTCCGTGCCTCCTGATATCCAATGAAAAATTGTCTTTTGAGCATTTAATTTTCAAAATATATAATATCCCCACAGAGCACATCAGTCTTCCATGCTCATTATCTTGAAAACATATCCAAGAAATCAGCTGATGTAACATTGCAGAATGTAGCCTTTGGTCTTAGCTGATTCCTGGGTCATTAACAAGCACTTCAAACCAATGTTTTTTTTTTAAATGATTATAAGCATTTAATCTTTTTTTACAAATGGAAAATGAAAACAAAATTGCCCATTTTAATTAATTGCCTCTATCCATGGTTTAATCCTAGTGTGAGGGGGAGTCGGGGAGAAGGGGTGGGGTAGGGGGTAGAAGGGGAGGGGAAGTGGGGGTGGGGGTGGGGGAGAGGGTTGGGAATGGGAGGGGGAAGGGAGGAGCGGGGAAAGGAGGAGGCAGGAAGGGGAGAGAGGAGGAGGGGAAAGGGAGAAGGGAGGGGGAGGGAAGGGGGGAAGGGAGGGGGGATGGGGGAGGGGCAGAATGGGGTTGATGAAGGTGAGGGGAGGAGGGTGGGAAGAAGCAAGGGGGGGGGGTGGGTGGAAGGGGGAGGAGGAGTTGGAATTGAGTCACCAGAATGAAGATGAGAACCACACTATTTGAACTCCTATCCACTCCTACAGTATAGGATAGCAGTTCCTTTTTTTGACAAATCATTATTACTCATTGGTAGTGATAACAACAAAGAAGGTTCACTATATCATCATGTAGTGCAGATAATCTATGAAGCTCATGAAGCTTGGAATTAAAGTTCCATATTGAGATACGTGCCTTTCAGTTAAAGAAAAGTAATATCCTGGATTCCACCACATTGTTGAGAACAGATTAGGAGGCCACTCATCCTGACAAACATATCTACCCATGGAAATCTAGGCTTCTCCTATCACTGCACCCATCTATCACTGTCAAGATATTTACTTTAACTTCTCTATCTGAAGTCCATTTTATATCTTTGCAGGATACAATACAATGGAAGGGTCTGATTGTATAAACTAATGAAAAGATTCAAGGTGCAATCAGTGCCACTAATTTAAGACAGTGGCATATTCAGAGACTTAAACCTTGCTATTTATTTTTGATTGTGGCTTTTGATGTATAGGGTACCATGATTATGATTTTTTTAAATTTCTCCAGCAACTTGTTTGACATCATTCATTCACCTATGTCATAGTCATGCAGCATCTAACCAGGCCCTTCAGCCCAACTCATCAATGCTTACCAAGATGCCTATGTAAGGTAGTCCTATTTATTCATGCTTGATCCACATTCCTCCAATCTTTTTTTTTTCTCTGCATCTCTTGCATTGCAGGTGATATTTGCAGATTGTGTCAAATTAGGATGAATGTAGGAAGAATAGAATTTTATAAATAATGAAGAAATTAGAGAGAACCCAAGAAAAAAAAGCAAGTATTGCAGTGGATGGTGAAATCCAGTACAGTTCATTTGCAAGCTAATTAACAATAAGAAAGAAAATGGGAGACATACTCACACTTTCAGTGGTGACAAACTAACTGGGAAAGAAATTGAAAGCATTCTGAGACTGGTTGGACCTCAGTTTCTCATCAGTGTCGGATATAAATTGCAGTTAAAATCCTTTGAGTCATGGAGTGGACTGTAATTTATCATAATGTGAAATGTGGCTTCAAATTAGTTACGTTAAAAAACAGCCTAATTACTGGAAGAGTAAGCTAGAATTTGCCAAAAAGCACTAATTCTAAAAAAGAGAAACTACCACTTGCCATAAATATTCTAATTAAATAGAGGATTCCATCTCAATGTTACCTTTAGCTCATTTGTCTTTTTTATCCACCATGCTCATGTGTTCCTGTCTCAGTATAAAATGCACTGGAAGATTTATTTTTCTATCACAAGATATGGTTCAAAGAATCAGGACACCTGTACAGTTTACAGAATAGACAGAGGTGAATAAATAGCAGACTGGTGAAAATTGTATTGTAATTAATTTTAACAATATATTGGAAAGCGGTATAGTTCTGGCTGAAATAATTCTTATGTTTCTTTCTGTGAGGGATTTTTAAGATTTGCCCATTAATGCAATCTATTTTATGGTTTGCAGCTGTGTAGTCATTTTTTGTTGTTGAATTGTTGCCACTTATCATTTCAATGCAATTACTAGCCTTCTAAACAACCTTCTGCAGTATTTGCATTGACCTTTATTATTTTATTTGTTAAAAGAGGTAAAGGTCTCTATCTATCAAAGAATTTAACAGAACAATTTCACATTAATTCCCCAAAAAACTGATCAGACCCATTAGGAACCAATTCTCCTAAAAACAGACCGGCTGAGTGTCGAGATTTAAATGAATTTGCAATCTCTTGTCAATCACAAATGTTAGGAGAAATATTTCCCCAATGTAAATGGCTCCAATTAAGAATGCATCATCACATTTCCCGCAGCATTCCAGAATAGATGATTAAAATCACATTAAATAAGGGAAGTTCACGTGACAGATCTTTAGGGTATCTTAGTTTCTATCCTCTAATTGAAAGCACAATGAATTTACAATGAGAAGCTCTCTGAAGAATTCCTTAGCATTGCTCCTGAGGGAACATGTGGTTTTCAGCTGCTTATTCATCCTCATAGTGTTCAATATTGTAGTAAACAGTTTCACTTCTTGTCCTAACTCACACTCCTCCAACATCCCAAGCTCTCCTGAATTAATGTAATGGTCTCAGAGTAGACATTTTTGATATCCAGAGAGCATATTTACATCTTATAAAATAGGAATCTTATTTTCATGAATAGAAATTTGACATGAGCGTATGGGACTAGAAGGTATAAATATCATTATTCTCAGTGTTGAAGAATTGCTCAGCCTTCATGGTGATTTGTGTCACTACTTCAACTTTTTGCCAAGATTTACCAAATATTTTTAGACTCTTCACTTTTGTCATTTTTAGTCATTGAAATCCTTTTTAGTGACTGTTCTGTTTTTACATAATGCCACTTGCTTCTGAGAGACTCGTTTGAAATTATTTTCTCTTTTAAATTAAGAAGTTCATCCTGTCACAAACCTATCTATCCTAAAAACAGGTATTAACTGTCATTGGATGTAGGAATATCACATAATTCTATTTATTGTGAGATGATCTGAAGGAATTGATAGGAGAATTTAATATGAAGCATGCTCTGCGGTCTTATGTAAGATGTTTACATAATACAATAGGGAGAACTTCTCATTTGTCAGTTCTTCTGGAAATTCATTAGTAATATCAGTGCACACTTCAAAGAACACTGGCTGTCCTGTGCAGAGAAGCTGATGATCCACACTGTACTGAATGACCTTGCTAGAATCAGCCCTACAGTAATAATTCAAAATATGTTAAGAATCCATTTCAGATGCATTGTTGGAATAAAGAATGGGAGGAAAATGCGGTGATTGTATTGTACATTTTGCTATTTTGCAGTCTCCCCCCTCCCCCATCAGCATGCTTATTTCATAGAAACATAGAAACATAGAAACATAGAAAATAGGTGCAGGGGTAGGCCATTCGGCGCTTCGAGCCTGCACCGCCATTCAATATGATCATGGCTGATCATCCAACTCAGTATCCTGTACCTGCCTTCTCTCCATACCCCCTGATCCCTTTAGCCACAAGGGCCACATCTAACTCCCTCTTAAATATAGCCAATGAACTGGCCTCAACTACTTTCTGTGGCAGAGAATTCCACAGATTCACCACTCTCTGTGTGAAAAATGATTTTCTCATCTCAGTCCTAAAAGACTTCCCCCTTATCCTTAAACTGTGACCCCTTGTTCTGGACTTCCCCAACGTCGGGAACAATCTTCCTGCATCTAGCCTGTCCAACCCCTTAAGAATCTTGTAAGTTTCTATAAGATCCCCCCTCAATCTTCAAAATTCTAGCGAGTACAAGCCGAGTCTATCCAGTCTTTCTTCATATGAAAGTCCTGCCATCCCAGGAATCAGTCTGGTGAACCTTCTCTGTACTCCCTCTATGGCAAGAATGTCTTTCCTCAGATTTAGTGACCAAAACTGTATGCAATACTCCAGGTGTGGCCTCACCAAGACCCTGTACAACTGCAGTAGAACCTCCCTGCTCTTATATTCAAATCCTTTTGCTATGAATGCTTTCATACCATTCGCTTTCTTCACTGCCTGCTGCACCTGCATGCCTACTTTCAATGATTGGTGTACCATGAAAGCCAGATCTCGTTGCATCTCCCCTTTTCCTAATCGGCCACCATTCATATAATAGTCTACTTTCCTCTTTTTGCCACAAAAGTGGATAACCTCACATTTATCCACATTATACTGCATCTGCCATGCATTTGCCCACTCACCCAACCTATCCAAGTCACCTTGCAGCCTCCTAGCATCCTCCTCACAGCTAACACTGCCCCCCCCCCCAGCTTCATGTCATCCGCAAACTTGGAGATGTTGCATTCAATTCCCTCTTCCAGATCATTAATATATCTTGTAAATAGCTGGGGTCCCAGCACTTAGCCTTGCGGTACCCCACTAGTCACTGCCTGCCATTCTGAAAAGGACCGTTTACTCCTACTCTTTGCTTCCTGTCTGCCAGCCAGTTCTCTATCCACATCAATACTGAACCCCCAATACCATGTGCTTTAAGTTTGCATACTAATCTCTTATGTGGGACCTTGTCGAAAGCCTTCTGAAAGTCCAGCTATAACACATCCACTGGTTCTCCCTTATCCACTCTACTAGTTACATCCTCGAAAAATTCTAGAAGATTCGTCAGACATGATTTACCTTTCATAAATCCATGCTGACTTTGTCCAATGATTTCACCACTTTCCAAATGTGCTGCTATCCCATCTTTAATTACTGACTCAAGCATTTTCCCCACTATCGATGTTAGACTAAATAGTCTGTAATTCCCCGTTTTCTCTCTCCCTCCCTTTTTAAAAAGTGGGGTTACATTAGCTACCCTCCAATCCTCAGGAACTACTCCAGAATCTAAAGAGTTCTGAAAAATTATCACTAATACATCCACTATTTCTGGGCTACTTCCTTAAGTACTCTGGGATGCAGCCTGTCTGGCCCTGGGTATTTATCGGTCTTTAATCCATTCAATTTACCTAACACCACTTCCCGGCTAACCGGAATTTCACTCAGTTCCTCCATCTCGTTTGACCCGCGGCCCCCTGCTATTTCCAGCAGATTATTTATGTCTTCCTTAGTGAAGACAGAACCAAAGTAGTTATTCAATTGGTCTGCCATATCCTTGTTCCCCATGATCAATTCACCCGTTTCTGACTGCAAGGGACTTACATTTGTTTTAACTGATCTTTTTCTCTTCACATATCTCTAAAAACATTTGCAGTCAGTTTTTATGTTCCCTGCCAGTTTTTTAAAAATAATCTATTTTCCCTTTCCTAATTTCCTAAAAAGAGGAATTTTCCCAGTCCTCTGGTAGGCTGCTTTTTCTGGCTAATTTGCATGCTTCATCTTTTGTTTTGATACTATCCCTTATTTCCCTTGTTATCCACGGATGCGCTACCTTCCCTGATTTATTCTTTTGCCAAACTGGGATGAACAATTGTTGTAGTTCATCCATGCAGTCTTTAAATGCATTCCATTGCATATCCACCGTCAACCCTTTAAGAATCACTTGCCAGTCTATCTTGGCCAATTCACGTCTCATACCCTCAAAGTTACCCTTCTTTAAGTTCAGAACCCTTGTTTCTGAATTAACAATGTCACTCTCTATCCTAATGAAGAACTCAACCATATTATGGTCACTCTTGCCCAAGGGGCCACGCACAACAAGACTGCTAACCAACCCTTCCTCATTACTCAATACCCAGTCTAGAATAGCCTGCTCTCTCGTTGGTTCCTCTACATGTTGGTTTAGAAAACTATCCCGCATACATTCCAAGAAATCCACTTCCTCAGCACCCCTGCCAATTTGATTCACCCAATCTATATGTAGATTGAAGTCACCCATTATAACTGTTTTACCTTTGTTGCACGCATTTCTAATTTCCTGTTTGATGCCATCCCCAACTCCACTACTACCGTTAGGTGGCCTGTACACAACTCCCACTAGCGTTTTCTGCCCCTTAGTGTTTCGCAGCTCTACCCATATCGATTCCACATCCTCCAAGCTAATGTCCTTCCTTTCTATTGCGTTAATCTCCTCTCTAACCAGCAATGCTACGCCACCTCCATTTCCTTTCTATCTATCCCTCCTGAATATTGAATATCCCTGGATGTTCAGCTCCCAGCCTTGGTCACCCTGGAGCCATGTCTCCGTGATCCCAACTATATCATATTCATTAATAACTACCTGCACATTCAACTCATCCACCTTATTACGAATGCTCCTTGCATTGAGACACAAAGCCTTCAGGCTTGTTTTTACAACACTCTTACCCCTTATACAATTATGTTGAAAAGTGGCCCTTTTTGATTTTTGCCCTGGATTTTTCTGCCTGCCACTTTAACTTTTCACCTTGCTACCTATTGCTTCTACCCTCATTTTACACCCCTCTGTCTCTCTACTCATGCTCCCATTCCCCTGCCACATTAGTTTAAATCCTCCCCAACAGCACTAGCAAACACTCCCCCAAGGACATTGGTTCCATTCCAGCCCAGGTGCAGACCGTCCTGTTTGTACTGGTCCCACCTCCCCCAGAACTGGTTCCAATGACCTAGAAATTTGAATCCCTCCCCCTTGCACCATTTTTCAAGCCACGTATTTATCTGCAATTTCCTCCTATTTCTACTCTGACTAGCATGTGGCACTGGCAATAATCCAGAGATTATTACCTTTGAGGTCCTACTTTTACGTTTATCTCCTAGCTCCCTAAATTCGCCTTGTAGGACCTCATCATGTTTTTTACAAATATCGTTGGTGCCAATGTGCACCACGACAACTGGCTGTTCACCCTCCTCCTCCAGAATGTTCTGCAGCCGTTCAGTGACATCCCTGACCCTTGCACCAGGGAGGCAACATACCATCCTGGAGTCTTGTTTGCGGCCACAGAAACTCCTATCTATTCCCCTTACAAGTGAATCCCATATTACCATGGCCCTGCTACTCTTTTTCCTCCCCTCCTGTGCCGCAGAGCCACCCATGGTGCCATGAACTTGGCTGCTGCTGCCTTCCCCTGATGAGCCATCTCCCCCAACAGTATCCAAAATGGTATATCTGTTTAGGAGGGAGATGACCGCAGGGGACTCCTGCACTACCTGCCTACTGCTACGCTGGCTAATGGCCACCCGTTCCCTTTCTGTCCGCTTACCTTTTACCTGCGGTGTGGCCAACTCACTGTACGTGCTATTCACGACATTCTCAGCATTGTGGATGCTCCCGTATGAATCCAACCGCAGCTCCAATCGTTCAATGCGGTCTGCCAGGAGCTGCAGCTGGACACACTTCCAGCAAACGTAGTCACCAGGGAGACCGACCATATCCCTGATCTCCCACACGTTGCAGGATGAGCAAACCATGGGGCCGAGCTCAACTGACATGGCTTGCCCCCAAATTAAATCAACTCTCTCACACTATAAAAATCCTAATCCTTTAACTGTACCTTTACTATAAAGCACTGTCCCCTTAACTCACTGTACCCTTAACTCACTGTACCCTTAACTCATTATCCCCTCAACTCACTGTCGCCTTAACTCACTGTACCCTTAACTCACTGTACCCTTAACTCACTGTACCCTTAACTCACTGTACCCTTAACTCACTGTACCCTTAACTCACTGTCCCCTTAACTCACTGTACCCTTAACTCACTGTACCCTTAAGTCACTGTCCCCTTAACTCACTGTACCCTTAACTCACTGTACCCTTAACTCACTGTACCCTTAACTCACTGTACCCTTAACTCACTGTACCCTTAACTCACTGTACCCTTAACTCACTGTACCCTTAACTCACTGAACCCTTAACTTACTGAACCCTTAACTCACTGAACCCTTAACTCACTGTCCCCTCAACTCACTGTCCCCTTAACTCACTGTACCCTTAACTCACTGTCCCCTCAACTCACTGTCCCCTTAACTCACTGTAACCTTAACTCACTGTACCCTTAACTCACTGTACCCTTAACTCACTGTCCCCTTAACTCACTGTCCCCTTAACTCACTGTACCCTTAACTCACTGTACCCTTAACTCACTGTACCCTTAACTCACTGTCCCCTTAACTCACTGTACCCTTAACTCACTGTACCCTTAACTCACTGTACCCTTAACTTACTGAACCCTTAACTCACTGTCCCCTTAACTCACTGTACCCTTAACTTACTGAACCCTTAACTCACTGTCCCCTTAACTCACTGTCCCCTTAACTTACTGACCCCTTAACTCACTGTCCCCTTAACTCACTGTCCCCTTAACTCACTGTACCCTTAACTCACTTTCCCCTTAACTCACTGTCCCCTTAACTCACTGTACCCTTAACTCACTGTCCCCTTAACCAGAAAGCAGAAATGCAAGCCTGGGGTTTCTCCCAATCAGCTGCTTCCTCTAGTCCGCTTCCACCAATCAGCGGCCTCCACCAGAACACTTCCCCTGAAGTGTGGAACGTTACAGATTGGGCTCCTCGTCTCGCTCCAACGGCTCCTCAGCCTCTGTAGAGTAAAGCCCCGCGCTCGAGTTTATAACTCACCGCCCGTAAACTCCTCCTCTCACTCCAACGGCTCCTCGTTCAAACAGGTGGAGCCCATAATGAGCATTTGATCCATGGGTGAAAGCATTACATCTCCAATGAATGTACGTGGTCAAAGTCTTCCATTGAATTGAGTGATTGTGGGGAGCAGGAGGATGGCATCTTAAATGTTACACCTAAAGATTATAAGGTGTGGATGAAGATTTTAGTGACAGGGACAGCATAGTGGAGGAAGATGTGGAAATTATACTAGAAGTAGAAAATAACAATTTTTGCAATGGTTTGTGCATGGTGCTGGAGTTCATATACAACATATGGTGTCTGTACACTGGTGAGTTCAGCCTGAGCAAGCAGCTGTGCTGGAGAATGGATCAGAAGCAGAGAGACTGGCAAGAGCCAAACAGGTTAGCTCATCATTGCCAAAATTTAACTAGACTTGATTTTAATGGGTAAAATTATAAGCAACCATTATTGATGATCCTCAATAATTCCATTTCTGGAAAACAATAGTTAATGGAAAATTCAGTATTTCTGCTAAAGTTATTCTCCTGTTGCTAGCTGGGTGCTTTTTATAACCATTGAATAATTAAAGGAATTAGAAATAGAATAATGACTTCATAGGTAAGTTGTATTTCTGAGTAGAAACTCACCTGTAAAGTATATAAAACTCTTCTTAAGGAGATCCTTTACCAATTTACACCATTCACTGTAATGTTATGTGCGAGTAAAACCATTCAAAAATAAATCTTTCATTAAACTGCCACAGCTGATTGTTTAATCAGCTTAGGTTCACAAATCCCAGAGTTTGGCAAAACATCCAAGTCAAAATCCGGCACAGAACCAACTCAATTATTGGCAAATTTGTATTTACTGATGATACTTAAGAGCATTTGCTGGTTGATTTAAAGCTGTGGGGTAGCTGGCAATTTATATATTCCAAGCATTTGATTCAGCTGAAGAATAAACTCGATTGAAAGAGAAGCACAACGACTCTAACTGTTGCCTCGCAGCTCCAGAAACCAGGGTTCAAATCTGATCTTAGATATTGACTGTGTGGAGTTTGCACATTTTCGAAGTGAATGTGCGAGTTTCCTATGAGTACTCTAGTTTCATCCCATTTAGTTTTAGCTTTAGAGATGCAGCGTGGAAACAAGCCCTTCGGCCTACCGGGTCCATGCTGACTAGCAATCACCGATACATTAGTTCTATCCTGCAGACTAGGGACAATTTACAGAAGGCAATCAACCTACAAACCTGCACGTCTTTGGACTGTGGGAGGGAAACGGAGCATCTGGAGAAAACCCACACTGTCACAGGGAGAACGTGGAAGCTCCGTACAGACAGCATTGAACCCGGTTGAAAATATCTGAAAATATACGGGTTAGTCAGTCAATTGACAACTGTAAATATTGTCCATTGTGTGTAAATAGTGGAATCTGGGGGGAATTATTGGGAAAGTGGGATGAATAGGTTACCATGAGAATTACCGTGGAATGGGATTGCTTTATGAGCTGGTATGGACTTGGTGGTCAACATTGCTTCTTTCTATTCATAAAGAAGAGGGTAGGTGCATAAAGGAAAATATGCAGCGATGCGTTTATCCATCGCAATAATACAATATTCCAGAGTGACTTCTTCCCATATGTGTTAGACATATCAAACATGGCCATAAAATGATCTAACAAATTTTTGCCAAGTGATTATACCTCTTTTGTGGCCATTTTTATGGATGGTTTGATAACCAGACAGCTAGATTTGTAAATTCAATGACTTTGTGCTCCTCCAATCTCATCTCAATAGATTCTAAACTGGGGAAGCAAAATCAGACAAAGACTCTTATCAACTCAGCTCGCAAACCTATTGATTTATATCGTCAGACATTTTGCTGTGTATTTTTCATGAAAACACAATGTACCAGGATACCCATGGCATTCAAATACTCAACTGATTGGCAGCTGAGGAAATCTCACCTCCAAACTCCTGGAGCAAGGAGTCAGCCATTATACATCAGCACATCACAATCCTTCTGCCAATGGATCCTAAACTTTCTGATCCATGACCACAATGAAAAGGTGGAAAATGCATGTTAGTCTTTAGGAGGAGAAGATGTAGGAGGAGAAGATGTAGGATGAGCTACTGTATAGAACCAAACATCTCATAAATACCCCCTTTAGTCCACCACACCCATATTGACCATTAGGCACCAATTCAGATCAAACCTACACCAATACCCTTATATTCTCCCCACATTCTCCTTAAAATCAACCTCCCACTCCAAGATTCTACCACTCATCTAGGGGCATACTGAGGGCATTTTACCTTGGCCAAATAACCTAGCAATCTGCATGTCTTAGAAGCAGGGGAACAGGAACTCCCAGAAGAAATCTATGAAGCCACAGAAAGAATTTGTTCTGAAGGTCAGGATTAGACCTGGATAACTAAGTTGTGAGGTAACTGTTCCACTAGCTGTGCCACTGTGTCGCCCAATATGTTTTAATGGGTTATTTAGAGTTTACAATGAACATGAGATAAATGTACAACACAGCATGAATCATAATAATATTAATAAAATAGTGTTAAAAATGAATTGTGACTGGTAATACTGGTAGAGGTGGTGGTAACAATTGCCTCTCACTCCCAGGGCAGTATTTGCAGTCTATCCAATAATGTCAACAGCTGTAGACAATCCTTTCTAGCAAAGCAATTCCAATTTTTGAGTTTAACAAGGGAATAAATTAAGTTTTAAATAAGGAAAGAGCAGCAAAGAGCATCAAAAGATTCCAAAGTAAAAATTGGAAAGTCTCCAAAACAAATGTGTGATGGTTGTTGATTAGCCTTGTGGAAGGATCTAAAGACCAAAATCGAATCACATTTAGAGAATTGGGATGGATTCTAATGCATGTGTAAGCAATGAAGTTTGATATGTTCCAAGATATTTGTGAGATTTGTACTTCAGGGTGCTCTGGTTTCCTCCCCATTCCGAATTCCAGGTTTGTAGGTTAATTGACTTCTATAAATTGCTCCTAGTGTGCAGGATGTGAAATTGGAATAACAAGAGCTAGTGTAGGAGTGAACGTTGGTCGGTGCAGACTCAGTGGGCTGAAGGGCCTGTTCCCACGCTGAATCTCAAAATGAACTAAACTAAATATATCGGAGGACCTGATAGAAATTCCAGGAGCCCTAGCAGTGATATATGAATCATCATTAGCCATGGGTGAGATGTCAGCAAACTGTTGTGCTTCTCTTTAAGAAAGTCTGCAAGTAAAACCAA
This sequence comes from Malacoraja senta, assembly GCA_038087875.1. Taxonomy (NCBI): domain Eukaryota; kingdom Metazoa; phylum Chordata; class Chondrichthyes; order Rajiformes; family Rajidae; genus Malacoraja; species Malacoraja senta. Next base: position 34,570,464 of record CM075983.1, read on the forward strand.
GGGAATTATAGACCAGTGAGTCTAACATCTGTGCTGGGCAAGTTACTGGAGAGGATTCTGAGGAATAGGATATATAGCAGATGGATAGACAGGGGATGATTAGGGATAGTCAGCATGGTTTTGTACATGTGAGATTGTGTCTTACTATTTTTTTAAAGAAGTAACCAAAGAGGTTGAAGAGGTTAAATGTAGACATTGTTTATATGGACATCAGCAAGGTATTTGATTAGGTTGCGTATGGTAGGCTACTCCGGAAGGTTAGATCGCATAGGATCCAGAGAGAACTTTTCGACTGGATAGAGATTGGCCTTCATGCCAGGGAGAGGGTGATGGTGGAAGGTTGTTTTCCAGACTGGAGGCCTGTAACTCGTGTGCGCCACTGGATCACTGCTGAGTCCGCTGCTATTTGTGGTTTATATCAATAATTTGGATGGGAATGTAAAGGACATCGTTAGTAATTTTACAGAAGCTCGTGGAGAGGAGAGGAGATCAGGCACCTGGCACAATTCCAGGAACCTGACTCCGGTTAATCCACTCAGTAAACCGCTCACTTTAACAATACTAAATTCATTTTAAAATAGTTAAGAGATAAAGAGTGAGTAGGATATGGAATCAAATACATTTGACATATATATAAATTGTAACTGGGTGAAATAGAACTGAATTGGAAACGGTAATGACCCCATAGATTTTGGGTAATAAATACAGCGGGGCTAACTTTATACCAACTACGCCGGAAGCGTTATGGATGTCGTACCCCACAGACGAGTGGGCCACTCACTACGGTGTTGAAATTTTAGACACCGTAAATTTATTTGATTTATATATATTTTTTTTAATCACAATATGTCACATCTGTGTGTTTTTTCTTCAAGGACAATCGCGCAGGAGAACTACCAAGGAAGTCTATAATAGAAATACTCCCAAAATAACCAGAGTCCGGAGGTATGAACGCACCACAATAATTAAGGTCATTAAAACTGGTAAAAATGCATGACGACAATCAAAAGAAAATAGGAGGAATCACATTATGTAGTTGGAATATAAGGGGGATTAATGAACCTATTAAAAGGGGCAAGATACTAGCTCAGTTGAAATCATACAACATGGACATTGCGTTTCTACAGGAAACACATCTTAAACAGCAAGATCAGACAAGACTGAGGGCGAACTGGATAGGCCAAACATTTCACTCTTCATTTACCTCCAAATCTAGAGGTACTGCAATTATTATTCGTAAAGGAATTCCATTTAAATCAAAGAACACTATTTTAGATAAGGAAGGGAGATATCTTATAGTAGCAGGGGAGATCAATAATATGCCAATTACGCTGGTAAACATATATGCGCCCAACTTTGATAACCCTCAATTTTTTAATAAAATTCTGAATATAATTGCAGAATCTAATTATCAAAATGTTATAATCGGAGGAGATTTTAATTGTGTTTTAGATCCTTATTTAGATAAATCGATGCAAAAACAAAAAGGTCAGACGAAATCTAAAACCAGTGAACTCTTACACACATATATGGAAAACACAAATATAACAGATGTATGGAGGATTGCAAACCCGACGGGAAGGGATTACTCGTTTTATTCAATGGTGCATAAAACATATTCACGGATAGACTATTTTCTTGTGGATACAAAATTAATTTCGCAATCTCTGAATCCTAAATATCATATTAATGCGATCTCAGATCATTCTCCGTTAACTTTTGTTCTAAAACTAGAAGGAATGTCTATGAATAAACCGTTCTGGAGGTTTAACTCACAAATTTTAAAAGACCCTCAAGGGAGTATCTATCTAAAAAAACAGATGGATCTATTTTTTGAGTTAAATGATACACCAGAGATATCCCCCACGTTATTATGGGAATCCTTCAAAGCATTTATAAGAGGAGTCATTATTTCATTTCAAGCTTATCAAAATAAAAAGAATAAGAATGAACAAAGACACTTAGAAGATCAAATAAAACAGTTAGATATAGATAATGCTAAAGACCCAACTATGGATAAACATAATAAAATACTACTACTGAAATTTCAGTTAAATAAATTACTGTCAGAGAAAGTTATAACATTATTTCAAATCACAAAACAAGAACACTTCGAATTCGGGGACAAACCCCACAAACTTCTAGCACGACAACTTAAAAAACGGGAAAAAGAGAATGCAATATTAAAGATTAAATCAGATAGAGGGGAAGTATTAACACTACCCAAGGATATTAATAAAAGATTTGCTCAATTTTACCAGAATCTATACACATCTAAAACGTCAATAGACAATAATAAAATCTCAGAATTTTTAGATAATTGTAATCTACCACAATTAGAACGCAGGGAACAAGAGGAACTGGGAGCACAAATTACTTCTAAGGAGATAGAAGACACAATAAAAACACTAAAAAATGGAAAAACACCAGGACCAGACGGATTCAGTAATGAATTTTATAAATCTTTTTATGATATAGTTACTCCACGATTACAAAAAATGTATACATATGCTTATAAAGAGCAAAACCTACCTGAAACACTAGCGGAATCAACGATCATATTAATACTTAAAAAAGATAAAAATATAGAAGAACCAGGATCATATAGAGCTATTGCTTTGTTAAATACGGATCAGAAAATAATAGCAAAAACATTAGCCAATAGATTAAGCAAGTATGTTAGTAGACTAATACATGAGGATCAAACAGGATTTATACCTAAGAGACACTCATTTAATAATTTGAGACGTTTGCTTAACATAATGCATTCACATAAATCTTATGACCAAGAGTTAGCTATCATCTCACTGGACGCAGAAAAAGCGTTTGATCAAGTAGAATGGGACTATATGATCAAAGTATTGCAAAAATTCCAATTGGGAGAAAACTTTATTGCATGGATAAAACTACTATATAACAAACCTACGGCTAGAATACTAACTAATAATATATTATCCTCAAAATTCGAATTATCTAGGGGCAACAGACAAGGATGCTCACTATCACCGCTGTTATTTGCTTTGGTAATTGAACCCCTTGCTGAAAAAATAAGAACACACTCGAATATTCACGGTTATAACACAAAATATTCAAACAACAAACTATCCCTATATGCTGATGATGTACTACTGTACATCACAAAACCACAAATTAGTATACCAAATATATTAAACTTAATTGAGGACTTTGGATCCTTTTCAGGATATAGAATAAATTGGAACAAAAGTGAAATTATGTCGATTAAACCAAAAGACTCAACACATCTCAGGAAATTCCCTTTTAAAATAGCTATGGAAAAATTCAAATATTTAGGAATTGAGATTACTAGAAATTACCATGATATGTTTAAAGCTAATTATAATCCCCTACTTAAGAAATTAAATAATTTGATTAAATTTTGGAAAACACTTCCGATGTCCTTAATAGGTAGGATAAATGCTATAAAAATGATTTTCTTACCACAAATCCTTTACCTATTTCAATCAATACCTATATATCTCCCAAAAAAGTTTTTCAAAAAACTGGACTCAGACATTACAAATTTTATATGGGATTACAAATCCCACAGAATACAAAGTACACACCTTAACAAACGAAAAGAGTTGGGTCTAGCGCTCCCTAACTTTATGTATTATAACTGGGCAGTAAATATTAAAAATATGATTCACCTGCTGGACAATTCTGCCCAGCAGGTGGACTGGATTATAATGGAAAAAGGGGATTGCTCCCCGAATAATATAGGAGCGATTATTCTCTCTCCAATAAATTTGAATAATAAAAATTATAATAAAAATCCAATTATATATAGCACTATTAGAACATGGAAGCAAATAAAACAGAATCTAAAATTAAGAAACCTATCTCTCTTAATACCAATAGTCAATAACCCATCGTTTAAACCTTCAATCATAGATAAATCATTTATACAATGGGAAAGAATGGGAATCAAAACGCTCGAAGATCTGTATGAATTAGAAAAATTACTATCATTCCAACAACTACAACTGAAATATAATTTGAAAAATAATCAATATTTTAAATATCTACAAATCTGTGACTATTTGAAAACACACACAAAAGATTATTATAATATGCCTTCCGACTTACTAGATGAAGCAATGAAGACAAAGGCGGAATCAGTTAATTTAATATCATACTTATATAATATCATCTTAAATATAGAAATACCCACAACAGATGGAATTAGAAGAGATTGGGAACAAGATCTAGGTATAAAAATTTCAAAAGAGAGTTGGGATAATCATTTATTACAGGTGCATAAATGCTCGATCAACGTACGACATACGCTTATCCAATTTAAAACATTACATAGATTATATTATTCAAAAACCAAACTAAATAAAATCTTTCCTAACGTCTCACCAATCTGTGATAAATGTATATGTCAAGAAGCTACCATAGCACATTCTTTTGTTTTTTGTACAAAAATCCAAAAATTCTGGTTTGAAATATTTGATATTTTTTCAAAATTAATCAAAATAAAACTGGTACCAAAACCAGAATGGATTATTTTTGGAATATCGGAAGGTATTCCTGAATTAAACGTGTATCAGAAGAATTTACTCAATTATGGGCTAATAATGGGAAAAAAGCTTATACTTAAATTCTGGAAAAATGCGCCCACACCAACAATAAAAATGTGGACATCAAATATGTTGGAAACATTACATCTGGAAGAGATGAGATTCCTCCTAGTAGGCAAAGTAGACCAATTTCAAAAGACGTGGTCTACGTTTTTGGACCTATTACAAGCATGAGGTGCAATAGTAATTTAGAAAAACAAATAAATAAATAAAAGGTATCTGGACCTGGTAATGGGAGGTAAAATAAAAACAGACTTGGTTGGTAGTTCCTTCTCTATGAAGTATGTTATAAGAGTTATAATAGAGCGATTGTTCCTTCTTTCTTTCTCTTTCTTTTCTAGGGTCTATTTTCTAACTTTACTTCCTTCTCTAACTTCTTTTCTAAGGGGCTTTCTTTTCCCAACACTCTTTTGCACTTCACAACCTCTGCGCACTTTCTTCACTTTTCTTACTTCTTTCTTTTTCTTTCTTAAAGTTTAAAAAAGTGAAGCGGTACAAAAAATGTATTAATATATACGTGTTGTACATTACTGTAATCTACCGTACTTCTATTAAAAAAATTATTAAAAAAAAAAAAAAAAAGTAATTTTACAGAAGACACTAAAGTTGATGATACCCTAGATAGTGAAGATGGTTATCGGAATTACAGGAGGATATCTGCAGAAGGACTTGGACAGGTTGGAAGTGTGGGCAGAGGAGTGACAAATGGAATACAGGGTGGCAAAGTGTGCAGTCATGCACTTTGATAGAAGGAATAAAGGTGTAGATAAATTGAAGATGTTTCAGAAATCAGAGGTGCAAAGGGACTTGGTGCAGGTTTCCCAAAAGGTTAATATGCTGGTTGAATTGGTGGGAAGGAAGGCAAATGCAATGTTAGCATTCATCTCAAGAGGACTAGAAAATAAAAACAATGATGGAGGCCAATTCATTGGGTATTTTTAAAGAAGAGATTGATAGGTTCTTGATTAGTAAGGGTATCAAAGGTTACGGGTAGATGGAAGGAGAATGGGGTTCCCTTCAGTCTCTAATGTTTCAGAGAAAACAATCCATGTTTGTCCAACATCTCCTCATAGCTAATAGTTCAGGCAGATTGTTGGTGAACCTCTTCTGCACCCTCTCCAAAGCATCCACATCCTTCCTGTAATGGAGCGACCAAAGCCTTGACCACATTTTTTGCACTCTGTCTATGATGACATTCTTGGGATTATCACGGCATACTCTTCACCCAGAGTTTTTGTTTGAGGCACAACCATCTCTCCGTCTCTTCAACCTGAAGTCAAGGTTGTCATTGTTTATTCTGAAATCTATTCCCTGCTGCAAGGCAGACTCTTCACAGTTCATTCTGAGACACAAGGAACCTGTGGCAATTTTCAACAGCGTCCAGTCATCTGCTCCCCTTTGAGAGCCATGTGAAGGTAGATAGGATTGTAGATAGTGAAGATGGTTCTTTAAAAATTACACCAGGATCTTAGTTGTCAAATCAAAGCAGGACCTTCACAGTGAATGGTAGGGCAATGGCAGTGTTGTCGAGGAGTATGAGGCCGAGTGGTGGCGCCATCGAGTGTGGCAGCCTCGCCCGCAGCTGTTCATCCTTTCATCCTTTTTCTTATTTTTAGTCTGTTTAAAAGTTTTGTTTTGGAGATCTTTTAGTCTTTTTTATGTGAGGGTGGGGTGGGGGGGGTGGGGTGAAATGGGGGAAAGTGTTTTTCTCAGTCACTACTTGGTCGAGGATGCCTCTTTCCTCCGAGCCGCATCTTTGCCCCCTCCTCGCGGCCTACTATCTGGATTGGCACAGCCTTTCCTGCCGGAGCTTCAGCAGTGGCACAGCACAGAAGTACCATTGTGGAGCGGGCGATGCCTTTCCGGGATCACCGTGTTGGAGCTCCGGAATGTTGGGCCTGCTGACTTGAACAGCATGGAGCTGTGGTCTGCGGAGCTTCCAGCCGCAGGCGACGCTGACTTTAACATTGCAGTGCCTGGGATCCTTTGCCGAGGTCGCCTGCATTGGAGCTCTGCCCAGCTCGGCCTGTGGACTTCGGGAGCAGCGGTCTCCGGTAGGAAGCGGCCGATTCGGAATCTCCAAGCCGCTGAGAGCGTTCTTCCATTCCGATGACGGAACTCCATCATCCCGGCAAGAGGGCCTGAAACATCGGGCCTCCGTTGCGGCGACTGCGGAGGCCTCGATAGGCCCCGCCCACAGGTGAATGGGAGGAAGATGAAGATGACTGGACTTTGTTGCCTTCCCTCACAGTGGGAAATGTTGATTCCACTGTGGAGGGATGTTTTTATGTTCTATCTTTAATTCTATAGTGTTGTGTTTATCTTAATTGTGTGCTGCATGGCAACTCAAATTTCACTGCACCAATTGGTGCATGTGACAATAAATGTCCTTTGTCCTTTGTCCTTTGTCCTTTGTCCTTTGTCCTTTGTCCTTTGTCCTTTGTCCTTTGTCCTTTGTCCTTTGTCCTTTGTCCTTTGTCCTTTGTCCTTTGTCCTTTGTCCTTTGTCCTTTGTCCCTTTGTCCTTTGTCCCTTTGTCCCTTTGTCCTTTGTCCCTTTGTCCCTTTGTCCTTTGTCCTTTGTCTTTTGTCCTTTGTCCTTTGTCCTTTGTCCTTTGTCCTTTGTCCCTTAGTCCTTTGTCCCTTTGTCCCTTTGTCCTTTGTCCTTTGTCCATTGTCCATTGTCCATTGTCCATTGTCCTTTGTCCTTTGTCCTTTGTCCTTTGTCCTTTGTCCTTTGTCCTTTGTCCTTTGTCCTTTGTCCTTTGTCCTTTGTCCTTTGTCCTTGCTCCCTGAAAGTGGCATCACAGGTAGACAGAGTGGTAAAGAAAGCTTTTGGTACATTGGCCTTCATCATAGCTTGGATGGGGATTTTAATCAGCATGAACGAGTTGGGCTGAAGGGACAGTTTCCATGCTGTACGACTATGATTCTAAAGTTACAGAGAGACCTAAGAGAAAGATGTGCAAGTTGTTGGTATTCGGAGATCATTATTTATACAAAACTGTAATGTGTTATTCTTAATGCTTTAATGTTTTATGTTTTATTCTTAATTGTTTACTGTATGTCGTGTTGTTACTTGTGAGCAGAGCACCAAGGCAAATTCCTTGTATGTGTACATACTTGGCCAATCAACTTATTCATTCATTCATTAATCTGTCTGGATACTGAGTATAGAAATATGGACATTATATTACAGTTATACTAGACATTGGTGAGGCCAAATTTGGAGTATTGTGTTCAATTTTGGACACCCTGCTCTAGGAAGAATGTCATTAATCTGGAAAGAGCACAGAGAAGACTTAACAGGATGTTGACAGGACTTGAGGGCCTGACCTATAAGGAGTGATTGGGCAAGCTAGGTCTTTATTCCTTGGAATGCAGGAGGCTAAGGGGTGATCTTATAGAGGTGTATAAAATCAAGGGTGAATGCACAGTCTTTTGCCAAGGATGGGGAATTCAAGAACCAGAGAACATAGGTTTATGGTGAGTGGGGGAAGATTTCATTGGAAACTCGGGGGCAACTTTTTCACTCTGAGTGTGGTAGGTTTATGGAATGCGCTGCCAGAGAAGGCATTTGAGGTGCACAGCATTTAAAAGACAGTTGTACAAGTACTTGGATTAGAAAGGTTTAAAGGGATATGGGCCTAATGTGGGCAAATAGGACTAGCTTAGATGGGGATTTTAATCGGCATGAACGAGTTGGGCTGAAGGGCCTGTTTCCATGCTGCACGACTCGATGATTCTAAAGTTACTGAGACACCTAAGAGTTAAAGATGTACAAGATTGTTGGCATTCAGAGATCATAATAGTCCAGATATTTTGTATTATTTATATTGTATAATCCTCAGTATTTTCTTGTGATGTCTTATGTTACATTATCTTTGGAACTTTTATTTATGTTATTTTATTTATAGCATTTGCTCAGCCTTAATAATCTCTTAAAGGTGTTCTAGTTTGTGCTGCCCAGTCAGCCTCGACTAGTATTACTTCACCCAGAAGAATTCTGGCCAACTAAAGATAACTGAGACAACTACTTACACCTCCTTCAATTAATTTTATTCTTCTCTGAACCCGTACCGTCTATTGTGTAATTCATAGAAGTTCCTTCATGAAGATTGCAATGGAGTGTACGTGATTTGGTGTACAGTTAGATAGTAAATAAAATGTTCCGTGCAGTGATGACATTTATCTGATCCAAAGGTATTGAAATATTATCACAATGTAGGATTACTGCTAACAATAAAGTTAATCTTTTCCTTACATTTAGAAATGCTTGCTCTCATGCCAGATGCTGGTCAGGATTTAAGTGTGCTGAAAAGCCCTTTGAGATTTCAGCATTGATTTTATAGTGAATCTGATGGTTCTTGTGTACTCCACATGATAATATTGTCTCAAGGGTAACTTGTCTCCTGTTTGTCCTGCTGACTATCAGCCTTGCAAGAATCTCATTCTTTTATATGACTTTTGGCTTCCATTAAAATGTCACGCAGCGCAAGGTCAAACCTAACATTCAAGGTATAGGCTTGTGAATTTTGCTTTCTTGCATTCGGTTAGCCTTGCTTGGTGATTCAAGTGGGATGTTTGTCTTATATAATTGAAGGGTAGTGGTCTGGAGGGAGGGGATGGCTGCAGGAATGGTGGGGTTCCTGTTATAAATTAGAAGCATGTTCTAGCACACTAAACTAATTTAAAAACTGCAGTGAAAAAGAAATAAGTGATCAATATTATGCTCCAAAATCAAGAAGAGAACATTAATGGATTGATAAATAATATTACATGCATTATTCCAAACATACTTATTAACTCTGAGCAATCATGTGAACTGCAATGATATGCTGTAAGAATTGATGACATTTGTGGAAATAAAGAAAACTTCAGATGCTAGAAATGTGAAATAAAAGCCAAAAAACAATGCTGGAAATAGTGAGTTAGACAGCATCTGTAGAAAGGGATAACATTTTGGTTTGAAATGTTAAATAAAGTAACAGCTTCAAAAGCTGAATCATGAGAAAATAAATCCATGTACAATGCATTTAGTTGTTTTTCAATGAGTACATGTGGACTATGAAAGTGGCTTTCTATATGGAGCTTACCCATTTCTGAAATTATTTGATAATAATATTTTTTAAAAAGTAGGATCTAAAGAAAGCCAAACAGCTTTTTGAAGATTTTGATTAATCTACTAACCTATAAATGTTCAATATTATTTGATGTCTATTCATTATGAATAGAAAAATATGTGAAATAACTATCCTTCTCAAGCCATGTCCATAAAAGATACATGCATCTCCAGGATCTTAGAACATGACTTCCAAATCATGGATGTGATTAATAGTAAGATTAAACGAGAACTTACCAGTTTGAAGTTTGATCTTTATTTTATGAGGAGTTACGTTGGTGATTACGTGAAGAAGACCCGTCAGGGCGCATGCGCATCAATATTCAAAGCAGCGGTATGAAATCACAGACAACACAATAATTGAAGTAACATATTAAGATGATCAACATGAGAACTACCATTATGACCTTTTTTCTATGAGAGAGGGTTGGGCGTGGCGGGCACGTAATCACCAACGTAACTCCTCATAAAATAAAGATCAAACTTCAAACTGGTAAGTTCTCGTTTAATCTTACTATTTTACTTAGGAGTCACGTGAGTGACTACGTGAAGATTTTAAAGCTCTGTGATTTTTATGCCGCAGATCAAAATCCCGGCTTCTCACTGCATCGATTGACTCTGAGTATCATCAATAATGCTGTAAACATGACATTGCCTATCATGCAAAAACAAAACAGTTTTATTTTTGGTCATAAAACAACCAATAAACCCTCTTAATTTAGGGGCAACAAACGAAACAGAATTAAACAGTATTGAAAATAGACTTTAAACAATAGCAACAGCACTCAATATTGAGTGGGCAAACAGCCCTCCATCGGCAACCGGCCGATGGTAGTATTGCTGAAACACAAGTTCATTTTTCCAACCTGCGGCTTTTAATATATGATCGATGGGAACGTCCATCGCCCTGACCACGGATGTTGCTACTGCGCTAGTAGAATGAGATGTAAACACATAAATTTTAATTCCTGCCTGAACCAACTCTTGCTTTAACCACGTTGAGATAGTCTGAACTGCCGCTCTTTTATGTTGGCTTCTTGTAACTGTCAAATAATCCTGTTTCTTCTTGTCTTAAAGCCCTTGTGGCTTCAATGTAATGTAAGAAATATGTCCTTACACATAAACATGGATCTGTAGGATATGCTGAGAACACAATCTTAAATCCTGTCACACCTGGCCTGCTTCGTTTGAGCAGGTCATAAATATAAAACAGAACATTCTCTGTAGTCACTTCCATTCTATCTAACTGAAGTTTTTGCAAAGCCTGCACTCTCTGTACTGACACCAATGCCATTAGCATAGCCAATTTCATGGTTAATTTTAACAAAGTTATAGACGTGACAGGAACCCAATGACAAAGCATGTTAAGAACAACGCTTACATCGCAGATTACCATATACCTAGGCTTAGGCGGTTTGGAATTAAAGATTCCTTTCATCAACCTAGATATGAGAGGGTGAGAACCTATATTTTGTGTCCGTGTACCTATTACAAGATATGCCGACAAAGCACTTCTAGCTGTATTGATAACACTATAGCTAAGACCCTCATCATAATAAAGTGTAGATAAAACTCTAACACATTTTCAATAACTACAGTATCATATTGAATATTCTTTTGAACACAATATTGTTCCCATTTTTTTACATAAGTCATATACTGCTTTTGAGTACTCTTTCTGCAGGCTGCAGTGAGTATATCCACCGTTGGCCTAGAAAGTCCTCGACCAATGAAAGGCATTCTTAAAAGCCTGCAAATTAACAGATCAATACGATCACATAACGGATGAACTGAACGCGTTACTGGATGCTCCAGCAAATTCCTACTGTTTGGAATCAGCAAAAGGAGGTTGGATCGCTATCTGTAACATCAAAGGGAACCATGGTTGAATCAGGCAATTTGGTATCACCAAAACCCCTGAAGCGGCATCCTGCTTGATTTTCTCAAACACCCATGTGATTCATATAAGCAACTGCTGCAGTGTTGTCTATTTGGCACTGCACATGCAAACTAGTTTTGTTAGTGCCATAAGCATTGAGTCCATAAAATACTCCTGGTTAATTACCCATGTTTGCAGAAGCAATGTCCATCTGTCTCAACAGCTGGATCTTGTATCAGTAGCACCCCACCCAAGTGCTCTGACATCTGTCTGCAAAATCATGGAAGCTTGGTCCAATAACACTTTGGAACTACTCGTGGACACATGCTGAATCCACCATTGTACATCAGCAACAGCCTCTATTGATAGAAGCATAGGTCTATTATAATGACCCCAATGTATCCTCAGTGCTTGTTCCTTTGACCTTTGTAATTGTAGATAATAAAGTGGCCACTATTGAACTGCTGGAAATGCTGCCAGCAATTTCCCCAGCAGACTCGTCACCTGGCTAATTGAAGGCTGTGTCAGCAATTAACTTGATACAGCTCTTAATTAGCTCTACCTTTTTTTGCCTCGGCAAGGTCACAATCATGTTCATTAAGTCTATTGTGAAACCAACTAGTCAATTTGTGTCACAGGTATTAATTTAGATTTCTCTGGATTGCTTATGAAGCCCAATTTTTCAAAAGTGTTTTTTACCAACTGCCACTGATGCTTCAGCTGTTTCCTTTGATTGTCCTACAATCAAGATATTATCTAGCTAAGCCATGAGCACATGCCCTTGACTTCTCATCATGCCTAGAATAGGTTTTAACAACTTTGTAATCACTCTAGGAGCTGAAGACAAACCATTAGGCAGTGCATTGTATTGCCATAATTGCCCCATCCAGCTGAATTTTATATCTTCTATCCTGCAAATGAACAGACACCGAATCCGCATCTTTAAAATCTCCTCAAACGTTTCCATCTTAAAATGTCTATACCGTACAAAAAAGGTTTAAGACTATTCAGGTCCAGTATAATTCTGCATCCCCCATCCTTTTTTGGTCTGGGAAAGATATTGGACACAAACTGATGGCTTTGGTAAACTGCCTGAGCAAACTGAAGTCAAACTCCTTTTTGGAACATGTTGCATGGGTAAATCAGAATTTGCATTAAGCTTTATTCGAAACCCTTCAATAACCTTCAGTTCAAACATATCTGAGGTACCACAAGGTACCGCAAGGCTCAGTGCTGGGACCCCAGCTATTTACAATTTATATTAATGATCTGGACGAGGGAATTGAAAGCAACATCTCCAAGTTTGCGGATGACACTAAGCTGGGGGGCAGTGTTAGCTGTGAGGAGGATGCTAGGAGACTGCAAGGTGACTTGGATAGGCTGGGGGAGTGGGCAAATGTTTGGCAGATGCAGTATAATGTGGATAAATGTGAGGTTATCCACTTTGGTGGCAAAAACGGGAAGGCAGACTATTATCTAAATGGTGGCCGATTAGGAAATGGGGAGGTGCAGCGAGACCTGGGTGTCATGGTACACCAGTCATTGAAAGTAGACATGCAGGTGCAGCAGGCAGTGAAGAAAGCGAATGGTATGTTGGCCTTCATAGCAAGAGGATTTGAGTATAGGAGCAGGGAGGTTCTACTGCAGTTGTACAGGGTCTTGGTGAGACCACACCTGGAGTATTGCGTACAGTTTTGGTCTCCAAATCTGAGGAAGGACATTATAGCCATAGAGGGAGTGCAGAGAAGGCTCACCAGACTGATTCCTGGGATGTCAGGACTTTCATATGAAGAAAGACTGGATAGACTTGGCTTATACTCGCTAGAATTTAGGAGATTGAGAGGGGATCTTATAGAAACGTACAAAATTCTTATGGGGTTGGACAGGCTAGATGCAGGAAGATTGTTCCCGATGTTGGGGAAGTCCAGGACAAGGGGTCACAGCTTAAGGATAAGGGGGAAATCCTTTAAGACCGAGATGAGGAAAAACTTTTTCACACAGAGAGTGGTGAATCTCTGGAACTCTCTGCCACAGAGGGTAGTTGACGCCAGTTCATTGGCTATATTTAAGAGGGATTTAGATGTGGCCCTTGTGGCTAAAGGGATCAGGGGGTATGAAGAGAAGGCAGGTACGGGATGCTGAGTTGAATGATCAGCCATGATCATATTGAATGGCGGTGCAGGCTCGAAGGGCCTACTCCTGCACCTATTTTCTATGTATCTATGTATCTATGTATCTACCACATTAGATCTGTCTACATGAGAACCAGACCCACTTACCTCCTTACCACCTGGCATTCTTCCCCGGCCTCGAGCTGGATATCTCACCTTCCCTGGCGCTGCTACAGCCGAACAGCAACTACGCTGCATCGTAGCTGGACTCGTCCGTTGCCCGGACCAGTCTCCTCGCTTATAGGGATACTTCCGCTTTAGTGGATATGTGGCTGCTGGCTGCTTAATCAAGCCCACCGTCTTGGCCTCCTCCTCCAGCACCTGCTTTGCAAAATCCTCGCCAAACAGATTTGCCGCTTGCACTGTGCCAGGCTGGCAGAGTGAAGCATATTTAGGGTTGATGGTTGGTCTAAAAGCATTCTTGCGGAGGCAGCTGATCTCAAAGTGGGCACTCCACAATAGCGCCCCACCTTTTGTTGTAATTTTGTCATTGGCCTCTCCATCCACCATCCTGGCAAAGCTCGTTATGCCAGATGCCAGCCACTTTAAATATATGCAGGAGCTTCACCTCCTCCTGGGCTCTCATTTGTATGCCCATCTTGCCCCAAATCTTCCTGTTCCCAACAGGAACTTTTAACAGGCCACAGTTGATTGGGGCTTCATGCTTCCTTACCGTCTCATCCATTGTCAGCTCCTGTAGCTGATGTGAGACTTGGTAATTTATGCTGGTGGTAAGTTCCTCACCCAGAGGCTCACCAGCGTCCGATGACAGGGCAAACCATGCTGCACACGGTGTCAGCTCTGGCCGCTGCATGCCCTCCCTTTGGAAGTCGTCGTCGGACTCAGGGTCAGAGCGTATCTGCCCTTCTGCACTCACCTGCACTGGAGGAGGAGCCATCTTGGGGAACGGCTGCTAACCAGCAGCCGTCCGTTTAAATCACTTTTTTTTAACAGTTGTAGTGAGTCTCCATTTTGCTTGTAGGAGTTATTCTACTTTTTAATGTTGGGTGAAGGGGCAACGACATTTCTAGGTCCCTACCTGGTTGGTGAGGCAGCTTTTTCTCCGGGCTGCCCCATCGACCCATCCTCGTGGCCTACCAGCAGACCTGGAGCGCCGTTTCCTGGCGGGGACCGCCCTGCACCTCGGCTTGGTGGCGGCACAGCGCTGGAGCGCTGTCGCGGAGCAGAGCGGGCGATGCCTTGCCTGGGTCGCCGCGCTGGATCGACGCGCTGGAGCTCCGGTGAGCTGTGACCGCCGAGGTAAACACCTCCGGGCTGCGGGACTGCGGAGAGGATCGGGCGGCGCCGACTTTAACATCGGGAGCCTTGGAGCTCCAAACCGGCGTGGCCTTGTCGGCTTTGGTAGCTGCAGCCTCCGGTGAGGAATGCGGCCATTCCAGGTGGCCCAGCCGCTGAGAGGACTCTCCCGACGCCGGGGCAACATCACCCGGTGAGAACGGCCAGGAACATTGGGCCTCCGTAGAGGCAATAGCGGAGGCCTCAATAGGCCTGACTTTGGGTGAACTGGGGTTGGGGACTGGACATTGTGCCTCCCCCCACAGTGGTAACCATTGTGGGGGGATGATTTTTGTGTGTTGTGTCTATGTTAGTCTGTGTCCAAGATGGCGGTCGGAGGGGAGAGTGGACGCTGGCGCGGTTTAGCTGCCGCCGCTCTCTCCTCACATTGTGTTTCTGATTTTCTTTTTTTGTGTCTTTGGATTGAATTCTGTCTTTCATTTGTGTATTGGTGATGTCTTTATAACTTATTTTACCCCGATTATTTGTTTCTTTGTTAAACTCTGTAAGGTGTCCTTGAGACTTTTGTATACGCGCCCACAAATAAAATGTATTATTATTATTATTACTTCTTGCAAAGAGGGTGCTTTCAAGCAGGCTTCTACTAGGCACTGCCGGCGGAGCCTTCGCCATGGCCTCCCGCGCACACAACTCCTCCTGGAGTGTGGCTTTGTGAAGCAGGCCTCCACTAGGCACTGCCGGCGGAGCCTTCCCCACGGCCTCCCGCCTGCACAACTCCTCCTGGAGTGTGGCTTGGTGGAGCAGCCCCTGTATGAGCTGCTCCTTTTGGATAACCGCTGGGGCACGGTATCCTGTCCCCGACGGGACTCTCCTGGCCCGACTCTGTGGAGTCAATGGCCCTGACAGACTTGGCTTATGCCTACCGCCCGACTGGCGTTGGCTGTGTACCCTGCTGGGCACTTTGCCAAGTCTGTCGCCGCACCGCTACCGGCTTGCGACTCCCCACAGGTGACAGGCTGCCTTTCAGAGACTGCGCTCCCGCAGCTCTCTCTCGCCTTGTCCGTAGCACACCTGCACCTTGATGATTTTCCTTGTTCCTGTATTGTGGGGGAAAAAAAAAAAATACAGCAACAATTTCTCTACTTTTTTTCTAACTCCTCCAAAGTCTCCCCGACTTTGGTGGAGCTGTAACTACTCACCTGCAGGAGGAGCTCCGTCCTCCTGCTGCCGGGCGCCAATGCGTCAGACGTAATGACGCGCATGTGCCCTGACGGGTCTTCTTCACGTAGTCACTCACGTGACTCCGAAGTAAAATTAAATATTTTCACCCATTAACATAACATTTCTGTGCTTAGATATATTTTTATGCACCTCACACAGTTTAAGTATTCTAGATATGAAAATAAAGGGTTGAATTTAATTTCATGACTGTCCTGTCATGACCAAAATTATATTTATGTTGATGCTGGTATTTCTTTTAGAAGGATCTGAAAAGTCAACAGCATTGTTTTCACCATGCTATATGTTGATCCTGTGGTTAGTTCTGTCAAGCTTGGCTTTACAAATGAGTTGTTGTTTTGCCAGACAAATACTGATGTTAAGGCTGAGAATTTTGATAGGTTCAGAAAAGAGGTTAACAACGGCCTTTCAAGTTAACGGCTCTGAGTATGTGCTTTGAGTTTTGTAGCATCAGTTCAGGATTGTACTTGCTCTTGACAATGTTGCGAATACAAAATAACAATTACATTTAATTCTGGTATTTTATTTTATTCTTCACATAGTCATAGAGTCATAGAGTGATAGTGTAGAAACAGGCCCTTCGGCCCAACTCGCCCACACCAACCAACATGTTTAAATTATAATGCTTTATTTTTAATTGTTTACTGTATATTGTGATGTTACTTGTGAGCAAAGCACCAAGGCAAATTCCTTGTATTCAATTCTATTTGTCCACCACATCAACAATATGTTTTTAACCTTTGAGTGTTTCATTAAATGTATTGTGTGTAAGGTGCAGGAAATATCCCTTGAATTATGATATTTTGTAATCGAGCCATTATGTGACAAACACCCATCAGTCTTATATTAGGTTAAGTCTCTGATTTATCTCCAGTCTGAATGAACGTTTTGAGAGTAATTTGTGTTGATATTGATATTGTAAAAAATAAGTAATATAATTTGCAAGCTATTTGTTTCTGAATTGCTATGCAAAAAATCCCATTGTACATTTTTTTCATATCTCAATTTAATAAAAATCAAAGGGGGCAGATTCTGCAACGTGCTACTGTATTTGCCGAGTTAGAATGTGGGCAGAATACCAGAGTCTGTAAATGATCACTGAACCAAGGACCTTCCAAAAACATGCTTGTCAATCCATAAGAGCCCTTGCCTCATTGTTGGGATATGAATATCCTGGCCAGTGCTTCATGTGACAGCCTTGTCTACCTGTGCACCAGGCTCTGTGGATATTCCTTGGGTGCACTCTACTGCTCAGTGATGGGAAAGCTCAGAATGTGTGCGATGGCAGTGTTCAGAATCCATGTCCATAGTTGGAAAATAATGGTGTTGGGTAGTGAGCTATTTCGCTCCTACCACTTGCTGTAGCGAAATAGCAAGTGGTAGGATGTGACTGAAAAAGGTGGTATTGTGTACAAGGCAGAGAGTACTAAAAATCTCTACTACAAGGCCTGGTATAAATGTCATGTCTTCTGAGATAGTGTTTCCAATTTTGGGTAAATAAGCATAAACCACCCCACTCACGTGAAACCTTAAACATAAGTCTGTGCAATAGATGTTTATTCGGGTAAATATTTTCATGGCCAAATCATCTTTACAATTATATTATTTCTCCATGGACTAATTTATCTAACTAATATAACACAAAAAAAATTAATAATTTCTGAACTGCATTATTTGATTGTTATAAACCAAAGCAGACACATAGTAATATTCGCTTAAGATGCACTGCAAAAACATTCTATTTTTTTGTACAATTTTTTGACAGAATTCTTAACAATTTGGGGCTACCTTATTGATCCTTGTCTTGTTGAATTCTTAAGGATGGTAAGGGTGGAATATTGTTTTGCAGCTATATGCTATGATGAATCCCAGCTGGAACATCATCTGCTCCCATATAGTGCAGTAAATATAGGTTGAGGTAATATTTTCTGCAATGTTACCATTTAATCGTAAATCTATCTGTTAAAAATCTTAGCTGAGTTTTTCAATTACATTCTGATTTTTATGGATTATACAAAGACCATTATAGTTTTGTTACATGGCCTGTGCTGTAAATCATTTACAAAGCATGCCTAACACGATACAACACATATCGTCTCAGTGAATAGGTTAGCAACAAAAAAATGTACATACAATTACCCTCTTGTGGTAAGAAAAAAAAACATGCCTTAAAACAATCTTTTTCTTTTTTTTTCACCCTGTTTGTTCAATTCCCCTTGGTATCTACACACGGCACAATATCTCAATGTCAAGTTTAAACATATAGGAAGAGAGTTTTACACTTGGGAGTCATGGGCATTAACACAAGCATTGGATTAAAGAGCAGTGAAGTAGCTAGTATGGCATGATTTTTTTATCTCATTGGTGCAAAAGCACAAATAGGAATTTAAGTTTTGACATAACTTGTATCATGAATGACAGGCAGCAATCATCCTCAATGCTAGATCAACATGGCAGTTTTACTTCATTCTTAACAAACCTCAGTGTCGATGTCCATGAGAATTATAATACAACACAATAATTAGATGCATCTGCATAGTATAAACAAAAATAACCAATGAAGTCAGCATAAAGGCTTGGATCCCACCACTAATCACATATTCCCATCTCCACCCCTTTTCGCCTCCCTCCACGACACCTTGGTCACTCATCCCTTCTTACCCAAACCACAGCATCCCCAGGTACTTTCCCCTGCAACCGCAGGAGATGCAACACCTGTCCTTGTACCTCCACCCTCGACTCCAAGAACAAATGTAGACTTGGTGACTGGTTCACTGAATACTTATGCTCAGCCTGCCAACGCCTATGGGATCTCTCAGTTGCCAATGATTTTAACTACTCTTCCCATTCCCACACTGACCTTTCTGTCATGGGCCTTCTCCATTGCCAGAGTGTGGACACATGCAAATTGGAGGAATAACAATTCATATTACAACCCAGCAGTATGAATGATGAATTTAATTAACCATGGTAAATGTTTATTCTCACATACTGTACATTTATAAAAATAATTAGTATTCATTCTGCACTCTGTTTAGGCCTTGCATGTGAAATAGAAAAACAACTGGCTTTCAGTGATGGGGCTTTTATTTTGATGTCATCAGCACATACAGGTGACATGCAGATATCCTTCATCATATACTTATATCACTGCAGCTCTGCCTGCTCATCTGACACAGGATCTAAGCCAGCTCATTGGCCATTGCCGATGGCATGCATTGTCTCTCCAACCAGTCAGTGGT
The DNA here is from genome assembly GCA_038087875.1 of Malacoraja senta. Taxonomy (NCBI): domain Eukaryota; kingdom Metazoa; phylum Chordata; class Chondrichthyes; order Rajiformes; family Rajidae; genus Malacoraja; species Malacoraja senta. Next base: position 34,589,976 of record CM075983.1, read on the forward strand.
TGACATGGATATATTGGCTCAGAAGATCTCTGCCTCATGAATCTGTATTCACCAGCAATAATAATCAAATGAGTCCAGAAGTTGTTCCGTCATGTCGTCATATAGCAACGAATCGGGCACTCAGACCATCACGTCTATGCCATTAAATAGGCACTACTGGCACTGTTCTATCTTCATTAAAAAAAAAAAAAAAGTGTATTGGGGATTAAAATCAGGTAAGGCTTCTGTCAAAATTACGAGCAAATGAAATTCAGAATGATTGTAATTGGATCTGTCTATCGACATTGGCAACATTATTATTCAAAAAGAATCCCGGTGACTGAGGGGTAACGCAGCTGCATGAAATATTGATTAAAATTATTAGTACAATATAGCATGAGTAGGAAATGAAAAACGGAACCGATATGATGTCTCATGTATCTAACCCATCTATTCAATATGATTTAAGTGAAAGGGAATTCTATATTACGAGGGGAAATTGGTTGCATATTTCCTGTTGTGTTCTGCACTTCAGAATCACACAGATGCATAAAAATACAAAGTTTAAGAGTTGTTAATTTATTTTATTTACCAGTATGGAAGAACAGCCAATAACTTACCAGTAACTAAATTGTGAACAAGTTGGCAACCTTCTCTCTTGGTAAACTTGATAAGTCCTAGCTATCCATTCTGTAGGGAACCCGTGTTCAATAAAATAAGTTTTTCTTTAAAGGATGTATTGAATTTCCCCACATATAAGCTATTGCTGCAATCTACTCAGAAGTGCCCATCTTGATAAATCTCAGGACAGATATTTGATTTCAGAAAATCTGCAAGGTTTGTAAAATTCTAACCGGCCAACAATGGAAACAAAAGTTTCTTTACTAATACAATAAACTGATGATAAATATTTCACCCCTCTATTACAAGGTTTCTGGCAAAGATAGAAGCTCTTAAACCTATCGCCAACAAATCTGATAATTGAAATAGGATTTACCGATATTTTTCCTCACAAACAATGCTTGCTCGTATGTTTCATGGACATCTGGTTTTGTATTCAGGAAAGCAAAACACAATCCTACATTCAAAGCTGTAAATCACTAACTATACAAACTATTCTATTCTATTCTATTCTATTCTATTCTATCATCTGTTTTGTAGAGCAGCACAGCATGTTGGATTTCTCTCAAATGTAGTACAGTATTTCACCTGAAATAGATCTAAACAATGAAATCAGATGGATACTCTGTCTTTGCAGAAATAATTCATTCCCTGTTAGTGTGTGAATATGCAGGAATGGGGATGCTTTGGGAATGGAAGGTAATGGGCCTGTCCAACTTATGCGACTGCCGGCGACTGTCATAGTCGTAGCAGGTCACCAAAAATCAGTGACTGGACCCCCCTACGACATTGTCTATGACAATGTCTACAACAACCTATCTCCTAGTCGACGTCAAGCTACGGCAAGCTACCAACAACCGGCAACTCATTAGGACGTCCACCTACGACCACACCTACGACTACACCTATGACAACTTACGTCCACCCGCAACAATCCATGACAAGGTAAGATAACTCAATAGCCAGTACCTGTCGCCAGTTGATGTAGGTGGACGTAGGTGTTAATCCTGGCCAGATTGGAGAGGCTAGGGCTATAAAATGGGTTAAAAGCGTCAGGGCTGCTGGGAGATTTAGTCCATTTGAAAGTGCTCTCTCTGGAACTGGGACAAGCTGCAGAGTGGTGCCAGTTTGTCTAGAGCCCAGATCCAAGCTGCAGGAAAGGAATAAGAACATCTGCAGACCCTGTCAATTAGGTGCAAAATGCATAGAATGGATTGGATGACTGCAAACCAGACATACACCTTGTAAATAATCTGCAAGAGATCAGGGTAAATGTTGCTATGTTTGCTTCCTTGAGAAGCCCTGTTTGAATACAATGTATTAGCCTCTGTATTATTGGGTTAGGGAAATGTCTTTTATGTATGGGGTTAATCGATATCTGTAATTGGATTATAAAGAGACCACTCCCATGTGGTTCGGCCCCTCGAGTTCCCGGGACCTATAAAACGAGGTCCTGCATTGATCTTCTGGGAGAGCGCTTGGGACTGCGTGACCTTCTGGAGCGTCTCTGTTTGAGTGAGGCCTGGAGGGCTTGATCAGGCAGATACGAGGATCGAACCCATGGTGGGATAGGTACAGTAGTTGAACTATAATTGTGTTTTGTCAAAATAAAGATTAGTTGATCAAGTGCTTGATTCAGTGGTTTTTGACTGAAACGAGACTGGGGGGAAGCTTAGAATGAGCAGTTTACATTGGGGGCTTGTCCGGGAATTCAACAGACCCCAAACACAAGTTTGCGATCAAAGGTGTTGAGATGTTTCGATCGCGAGTGCAGAAATCGGGCCCACTGTATGGTTTTCGCATTGAATTTCAGCACTTCATTGGTCAGAGCAGATCGATCATTCGTGGGCTTGGGAAAGCGTCTAATTGAGATCATTAGAATAGAGTCTAGCCAGCATTGGGGGAGGGGGGATTGTTAGCACTTCTTTGGGTGAGGGGCCCATAAAACCAGGCATGGAGTGGCCTAAAACTTGTTCGTAGTTGGCAGACTGCAGCTGCTTTACCGAGAGCCTGACGCGCTTCATTGGGCGAGGAGTGGCCCAAGGTTAGATTTGGTATCCAATTCGTGGGGTATTGAAATACAGGTCTGACCTATGTATCGATCGGATCTTTGCCGGGAGCGCTGATTGGAAAGGTGCGCTCTAAAAATTGGCATCGATAACTGCCAGCGCAAAGCGGCTAGGCATTGAACCCCCAGTGCCCAGCAGAGAGGAGTGTCTGCATGTAGATATCTTAGTCCCGTGTGACGGACGAGGAATCTCATAAAGGTACTGGGTTCAGTGGTCAGAGTATAGATTGGCCGGAATATTCTAGTCCATTCGAGAATCTAATTGGGCAATTTTAGTTTGATTCGAGTGCCCGCGTATGAGGAGGGATAGGCACTAAAACTAGAGGTTCGAGAACGAGTCTATATTGGCAGAATCAAATTTCCAAATACAGAATTTCACATTGAAGTTCTGCCCGTAAGGTGGAATTCAAATTCCTGCATATAGAACTTCGGATTTGGTGCATGTCCGTGATCGATTCCGAATAGCAGCTGATCAACAGTGAATAGTAACCCTCTGGTCAGTTGTTGAATAGTACCTGATAGCAAAGAGTACCTGAGAGATGGGAACCTGGTTAACTTTGTGAAAAGTAATCCGAATGCGAAGGCTACCCCCAATTCTGTAGAAACTAGAGAGGAGGGATAGAGGTCCGCCTATAGAAGTCCAGTCTTGGTAGGATAGTAACATTCAGGAGGAAAAGTAGTCATTTAAGTAGTACCCCTCAGCAAAGAGTAACCTAGGAAGGGGAAAATCTTCGGTATCAGAGGGAGAGGATGACTGAGTGATAACAGAGTGACGTGACATTGAGATCGAGTGTTTGTGAACTGTGCTCTAGTGCTTTAAATCATTTTGTAAATTGTAAAAATCTAGCTTTCTGTATTGTTACCAGATCCAAACTGTGTAAATAGTCCATGTGTGTAAATAAATTTAGAAGGTTAAGATTTAGAGGTTAAGATTTAGAATGTGTTAAGTTTGCAGACTGTTGTTTCTGTTGCTGCTTGTGTGCATGTTTACGGATTTAGATACTTGAAGTAAGAGTGTGTTTGAGTTAAATATTTGCATTTGTTTAGATCGTATTGTGAGAATCTGAGTCGTGGTTTGATCAGGAGTTGTACTCTTTCGATCGCTGTGTAGGGGGAGGAGTCATGCTGCTGAATGATTGTGCCACGAGGAAGATTTATTAGAGTGGGATTTGTTGGATGTTTATAGTTTATATCAGGGTGTGTCTTGGGTTATTTGTAATCGGGGGAATATTTTTGTTTCTAATTATAGTTTTGGTAGCTTGGTTCGGATTTGTCTGTCTGTGTGAACTTAAAGTGGATTAACTAAGAGGGAGATTGCTGCAATAAAGAGTCTGTTATTGAGAGTTAGATTTGGACTGAGCCTTTCTTTGAAAGTTTAAAGTTGAATGAAGTGATTGCGATTTAACTGATAAGAGAGTTGGGAGAGAGATTGAATACGAGCAAGTGGTTTGAATAATTGAATAGAAGTGATTGAGGGAGTGATTGAATAACAGTTGAAAGGGAGCGATTGTGAGAATAAGTGTGAATCGGAGAGATGGTTGGCCATTGTGTGGGGGAGACTCCGTTGACCTTGGAGTCTGAGAGGAAGGAGTGATTTGAATATGTGTTAGTGTCTGGAAATTTTATTTTGTGATTCGTGTTGTGACCATTGTTCAGAGAATGGGGAATGTCTCGGAGAAGAGCCAATCAAACAAATTAGGAAGCCTGATAAGGATAATTTGCGAGAAGCTTCCACATGAAGCGGACAGACTAAGAGGATTATCTGGGGAATTAAATGCAGTATTAAGAGGCGAGTTTTGGCTGCTGTGTGGATTAAAATCTGTAATATGAATAAACTATATAGAAATGATTGTTAAAAAATATGGAAATAGTGAAGAAAGAAATGAGTTAATCGGAATATGGAGAATGTTTCCTAAAAGGAAAATAAGTAGAGATCGTTTTGCTGTCCACCCTAAGAATGGTGGCATGTAAATTGGGGATTACAGGGGAACACGATAGAACTGATCCTTCTCGGGACATTCCAGAACAGGGACAGGAAGAACTAGTAAGCCAACAGCAGGAGCAGGAGAGAATACCATCTTCTAGAAGGGAGACTATTGAGATGGCTCTTAAAGGGGAGGTGCCGACAAAACCTAAACTTGTTAAATTCGGTAAGAGTGAAACAGTGTCTGCAGACCTCGAAGGGAGAGAGGCTTATTATATGCCAGGGTGGGCAGAATTTTTCGGAGTAGAGCCACAGCAGTCCTCACAGCACTCTCTTGTTCTCACTCTCATGTTCTCACTCTCACTTCAGCTCCTCCCACTAAATCTAAATCTGAAGTGGAGAAATCGGGGAAGGATCCTCTAGTTCCTATGATTACTCCAACAGTGGAGGACAGTGGGGGACAGTGGGGAAAATCAAGGAGCTAGAAGGACGGTTCCATCAACATCAGTGCCGAAATTTATTAGAAAATCTAGCAGTGGGAAAATGAGGGAATCCTTCCTGAATTGCAGGGATAGAATGAATAGCTTTTCGGAGGGTGAGATAGGAGAATACGGAGGGATTGATCTGGACATTGATAATATTATTATGTCGGAGCAATTCCCTGATGAAGGGGATTTAGAACGGATTCCCCGTAACAGTTTGTTTGGAGGGTGATGCCCGCATTAGGTATAAATGTCCCCCAGACCACAGACGTTCAGACTTTAAGGCAGCCTGGTTCAACGGCAGCTCAGCGACCTATATTAAAGATCCAAAAAAGAGAAATAAGGACTGAAGAGGATAAGGGAGGAGGAAGACCTCAAAGCATGGATAGATCTCACATTCCGGGAACCGACCTTTCCTCGGTTTGGCGGGAGAGGTTATAGAGCGGTCCGGCCTGATCAGTGTTACAACTGTGGGGGATTGGGACATTGGAGTCGGTCGCGTCCTGTGAGAGAGTACTATCGAGAGGGAAGGAGGCAAATAAGAAGGCCACGGGGTTTCAGAAACCAGTGGATTCTGAGAGGTTCCTGGGACTCTTGGGACCCCGAAGGTAGAGGACGAGGACATTGGCAGAGAGATCAGGGGGCAGGGACCTTTTGGCAATCGAGCCCATTTCGTTAGCCCTAACCTGCCAGTTAACAGTTAATACCATCTATTAAATTGAAGGCGTCCTCACATAGCCCGAGAAACAGCACTACAAATCAGAAAGAACATTACCCCTTCCAGATTCTAGGAGGACACAAATAATCCAATTCTCAAGAAACCCTCACTGAAAGTAAGACAGGGAAACATAGTAGCTGGCATGAGAAGGAATGACAACTAAGGAATGGAAATGGCACTAGGGAGAGAAGAAACAAACTTATTGTGCAGGATGTATGGGAGTGGGGAAAGAAGATATTATATTAACGTGGAGGAAATGCACCTCATATTCCGCTTGGGCAGTCTACATCCTGGTGGCCTGAACATTGAATTCTCCCAATTCTGCTAGCCCTGGCTGTCCCCTCCCCTTCATCAGCCATCTGGTTGTCTCCTCCCCTCCCCCAGCCCTCGGGCTCCTCCTCCGCCTTTTCCTTTTTTCCTTTCTTCTCCCCACCCCCTATCAGTCTGAGGAAGGGTTTCGGCCCGAAACGTTACCTATTTCCTTCGCTCCATAGATGCTGCTGCACCCGCTGAGTTTCTCCAGCATTTTTGTGTACCTTATATTAACGTGTTACTGAGTTTGTGCCTGCAGGACAGTATATCGAGGACATACTATCTGGGGAGTGAGGTAAAGACTACACAGACCCCTTGAGAATGGGCAGAAGACAGCAAAAGTAATGTAGCTCCCCAGAAACAGGAATCGACTAGCAGGAGGAAATGATACTGTCCTGCCCCTTTAAGACATATCTGGGGAGGCCAACACACACAGATAGAGCTCATCAGTATCCCTACTCCCTTGAAATTGAAACTGACACCGGAAAAGAAGAAGAAGACCTACCCTCGTGCCCAACTTCAATACCATCTAGCTTTTGAAGAAAGAAAAGGAAGGAAAGTAAAGGACACTATCTAATCTTCCCTAAAGAAATGACACTGACAACTTGTAACAACTGTTGGGACAAGCTCCTTTAGGAAGAACTGAATAAAAAACATTCTTCTGTGGTTTGGGGTAAAATACTTAATTTGCGTCTAAATTATAGTTATTAGAAATAAATTTATGAAATTCTGCATTCGGTTTCGAAATTGTATGGTGGTGAATTGGAGGGACTTTAAATTTTGAGATTTGGAACAGACTTGTGGAATTTGGCTTAGGAATATTTGGAGTTTGATTATTAATTGATATTGTAATTATCTCATCCCCAGACAAGCAGGCAAAGGTGGGAAGGATTATTCAGAGAACACCAGGAAGGATGGAACTTGGGAAGATCTGATAACATGGAAAGTATTCAGGAAGTATGAGAGTTGGAATTAAAATTGTAATTAAAATTGGGATTAAAATTGGAACTGAAATTAGAATTGGAGTTATAATTGGAAATGGTCGAAAGAGGAACTGTGAGCAGCAGGACTTCCCTTTAAGAGACTGGACTAAGGAATTATGCAGTAGGTAAGAACTAGTATAAGTGAGAATCCCTAGACAGAGAACGGAGCCAACATAGTAAAGAGTCAACATAGTAAAGAGTCAACATAGTAAATAGCCAACATAGTAAAGAGTCAACACAGTAAGGAGAAGGACTGGAGGAGAGACCTAGTGAACAAGAGCTTTAAATATGAATGGGTGTAAGAATAGCAGAGCCGATGCATATTTAACCGATGGATTTAAATTGTTTAACCCTTGATGGTAAAGAGGCTTCTATTATCAAGGTGGAAAGAAATGGTCCCTGGATTTGCCATTCTTAATTGGATTTATGATGAAATTGACAGCATATGGAAATTGATTGTTTAAATTTGAACAGCTGGGAATGCCAAAAGAATTGGAATGGAATTGTGTTATCAGCCACGATGCTGTGGAATGAGAAGGATGAGATGGACACCGAAATTTGAAATAGTAAATTGAAGGCCGAGACAGAATTTGGTTGAATTGGAACATTTATCATGGTTTGCTTTAAATTAGAATCATGCCTGTAGGGAAATCTAGACTGAACCCAGCTGAAATTTATATGAGAACCCATCATCAGATATATATATTATAACATTGTGTGAATATGAAGAGGGCTGATTAATGTTGATCCTAGAATAGTAAAGAGTATATTAGGGAACAGAATAGGAATAGGGATACAGTGATAGAGCATAATATAATAGGTTCAATAGGAATAGATTTGAGTGAGTGAATGTATGGGAAGGCATGGGTGCATGATGGTAACTTGCTTTGTCCCAAGTTTTTCAGAAATTTTAGCTTTTAGGTTAGACTATGGAAAGGGATGGAAGAATGGGCAACAACACAGATGGAGGGAATTCGCACCCATGAAAACTTGGGAGGTGAAAACTCATCAGATGGAAATTGTGAAGCTACGCCCATGAACACTCGGGAAGCTTGATAAGATTCTGGGAAGAAACATCATCATCTTGTGTTGCTGATAGATGGGAAATGTAATGGGCACACTTATGTATATCTAGTTAGCTGATTATTGGACTATTTGGTTATCATAAATGATGGGTTATCATATATGATAAAAAGGAAGGAATGTTAATCCTGGCCAGATTGGAGAGGCTAGGACTCTAAAATGGGGTAAAAGCTTCAGGGCTGCTGGGAGATTTGGTCAATTTGAAAGTGCTCTCTGTGGAACTGTGACATGCTGCAGAGTGGTGCCAGTTTGTTTAGATCCAAGCTGCAGGAAAAGATTAAGAACATCTGCGGACCCTGTCAATTAGGTGCAAAATGCATAGAATGGATTGGATGACTGCAAATCAGACATACACCTTGTAAATAATTGTAAATAATGTTGCAGAGCTTCACTTTGCCGAATTTTGATTGGATGAGGTATTGAGCCTTGTCTGGTTTTCTTGCAGATCAGGGTAAATGTTGCCATGTTTGCTTCCTTGATGAGCCCTGTTTGAATACAATGTATTAGCCTCTTTATTATTGGGTTGGGGAAATGTCTGTTATGTATGGGGTTAATCGATATCTGCAATTGGATTATAAAGAGACCACCCCCATGTGGTTCGGCCCATCGAGGTCCCGGGACCTATACAAGTTCGCTGCGATGAGGTCCTGCATCTATCTTCTGGGAGAGCGCTTGGGACTGCGTGACCTTCTGGAGTGTCTCTGTTTGAGCGAGGCCTAGAGTGCTTGATCAGGCAGATACGAGGATCGAACCTGCGGTGGCATAGGTACAGTAGTTGAACTGTAATTGTGTTTTGTCAAAATTGATCAAGTGCTTGATTCATTGATTTTTGACTGTAGACTGGGGGGGAAGCTTAGAACGAGCAATTTACATAGGTAGTCGCCAATGGAACTCACTGAAGTCAGCACCGGCGACAACCTACGTCATCCTGGCGACAACCTACATCATCCTGGTGGCAGCACCTATGTCAGGGTATGATTGTTGGCGTCTAGCCCACGGGCGCCAACTGTCGCTGAAAAGTTTTAAACATTTCAAAATCCAGCGGTGACCAGAATAAAGGTACGACTCTTTGGGCGACTGAGGAGACCATACAGACGACACCCCGGCAACCATGTGGCGACAGCCTAGTCGCCTGTAGACACCTAAAAAATCACCTAAGTGGGACAGGCCCTTAACTGTTGATATTGGCTTCACTGGTGGTGACATCACAATGTGGAGACTGAATTCCTGGAAATCATGTGACCCATTTGTCGCCACCAAGTCTGGACCCCTGAATAAGTTTCTACTTTGTTTCTCTGTCCTTACAACTGTTATGTATCTGTGATTGAGCTAAAGTGTTGCCACCCACTGTTTTTCCCGCCATTATCTGTGATTGGGCGATAGGGTTGCCTCCCATATACTTTCCCGCTGTTGGTTTCCCGCCACTGTATGTCTGTATAAATAGGTGATCGGTTCATTGGCGCGTGTCGTCTTTCTTTTCTGTTCTGTCTGCGCGAGGCTGCAGAGGGCTTGAGTGAGTGGATCAGGAATTGGCCTTGCAGTGAATAAAGGGTTTGGACTATACAATACAATACAATGCAATTTATTTGTCATTTGGACCACGTTGAGGTCCAAATGAAATGTCGTTTCTGCAGCCATACATTACAAAACGAAGAAGACCCGAGACACAACACAATTTACACATACATCCATCACAGCGCTGTGATGGAAGGCAAAAAAAAAACTTATCTCTCCACTGCACTCCCCCCCCGATGTCAGAGTCAAAGTCAAAGTCAAAGCCCCCGGCGGGCGATGGTGATTGTCCCGCGGCCATTAAAGCCACGCCGGGTGATGCAAGGTCGCGCACCGGGTCTTGGTGTTAGAGCCCCGGCGTGCGCTCGCAAAGTCCCGCGGCCATTCCATGCCGCGCGGGGCGGTGATGTAAAGTCTCGCTCCAGGTGCTCTTCAACCCCGCAACTCGGGCGGGAGAAGTCGCTGCTGCGGAAGCCCCAAAAAGCGGTCTACCACCAGGGACCCGCGGGCTTCCGGTGTTGCCGTCCGCCAGACCCGCGGTTATAGCCTCCGAATCTCCGGGGGTCGGGTCGCAGCAGCGCTCCACCACAGCTCCACCCGCCCCGGACTCGGCCATCCCCGTGACGGTGAGTAGTCCGCTGGAGGCCACTCCACGTTGCCCAGCCCCAACGACTACAGTACTCGAATCATTGATTTACTGATCCAGACAGGGGGGGTAAAGGAACCGGAATCAATATTTGCGGGCTCGTCCGGCATCTCAATGGATTACCAACACGTGTTTTTGGTCGAGGAGCTGAATCGTCTCGGATCGCGGAAGAATGAATTGGGCCGCCGATGTAAGTAGTTTTACTACATCGGTTTTCCCCAGTCCGCTAATCTGACGACAACTTGGTCATTCGCTGAAACTCGATGAGATCAAGGTCAGTCTGGTGAGTACTAGTAGTAGGGTATTAGGTCACAAACATAGTGTTACTGAGGATTGGTATTGGGCCAGTAACAAAGCGTTACTGAGCGTTGGTATTTGGCCAGCAGCTGTCTGAGGGTAGAACCATTGGATTGGTTACTGAGGGTCAGGACCATTGACCTGGTTGGGGTAAAGTATTTGGGTAAACGATTGGCAACCTACCTTAAAGACCGATGCTGAGGAAGTCAGTACTAAGCGGGTCAGTACTGAGGGTCAGTGCTGAAGTGAAATTGGCAAATTACTTCAAAGATCAATGCTGGGGTGGGTCAGTATTAAGCAGGTCAGTACTGAGGGATCAGTACTAAGGTAAAATTGGCATCTTACTGTAAACATTATTTCTGAGGGAGAACGTAATAATGTTGGTAAGATGCTTCTGTGATATTCCAGGACTATAACAAGAGGAATATAGGAGCAAAGAGGTCCTTCTGCAGTTGTACAGGGCCCTAGTGAGACCACACCTGGAGTATTGTGTGCAGTTTTGGTCCCCTAATTTGAGGAAGGACATTCTTGCTATTGAGGGAGTGCGGCGTAGGTTTACAAGGTTTAATTCCAGGGATGGCGGGACTGTCATATGCTGAGAGAATGGAGCGGCTGAGCTTGTACACTCTGGAGTTTAGAAGGATGAGAGGGAATCTCATTGAAACATATAAGATTGCTAAGGGTTTGGACACGCTAGAGGCAGGAAACATGTTCCCGATGTTGGGGGAGTCCAGAACCAGGGGCCACAGTTTAAGAATAAGGAGTAAACCATTTAGAACGGAGACGAGGAAACACTTTTTCTCACAGAGAGTGGTGAGTCTGTGGAATTCTCTGCCTCAGAGGGCGGTGGAGGCAGGTTCTCTGGATGCTTTCAAGAGAGAGCTAGATAGGGCTCTTAAAATAGCGGAGTCAGGGGATATGGGGAGAAGGCAGGAATGGGGTACTGATTAGGGATGATCAGCCATTATCACATTAAATGGCGGTGCTGGCTCGAAGGGCCGAATGGCCTACTCCTGCACCTATTGTCTATTGTCTATTGTCTATTGACTGTGCAATCCAAATTTTTCTGCTCTAAATTTTGCTAAAATGTAAAGTGTTGATATTGAAAGCTTTGTTTAAGTTTGTGTGATTTTCTTGTATCATAGTTGCTTATGCTCTTGCATAAGTTTGTGTGATTTTGCAAGTATTATTATTGCTTGCTCCCTTAAGGAGGTTGTGTGAATTGTGTGTGTGGACCCCGATTATCTTGTTGCATGGAGATAATTGTGTGTGGAAATTCTTGTTGAGTGCCAAACCAAATTTCCGTTATAAAATGTACTGCCCATACTATTGGCCAAACCTCAGTAGATATAGGAAATCACCGTGCTGACCACGAAGCAAAAGAAATGTCCCGGGGACGCAGGGTGGTTGTACCTAAAATGATGAGGAAAACTAAAAGTATAGATAAAGGCAAGTCTCCGTGGGAAAAGCCAATGCCAACCATCCAATACGTTGTTAGATTACAGGAGGACGCTCCTGGCCAAGATATAGAAATGTAGAAGCAACTCGGTTGTAGAGTTGATTGTATGTCGGGATTGTGGGTTACCCCGGCAGGACAAACATGTATGTCAGATGAACTCGCATTGTGGGTTATTGATAGTATACACTTTGCAACTCACTGTGGTGCCCAAGCAACCGGCGATACACTTCTAGCTACATGGTGCCATCCAAAGTTGTAGACTCTGGCTCAGGGGATTAGTAGTCATTGTCTGATCTGTCAGCAACATAACCTCGGAAGGGTATTCCTTGTGAAAATGGGAAAACACCCTTACCCATGGGTCCCTTTGAGACCCTCCAGATGGACTACATTGAGTTGAAAAGATGTCAATGTTATAAATATGTATTAGTTATTGTTGATGCTTTCAGTAAATGGATCGAAGCCCACCCCCCGTAGATAACAAAGCCTCTACAGTTGTTAAGATACTTATGAAATAAATTATTCCTAGGTATGGGATCCCAACTCGGCTGAGTTCGGACAATGGCCCTCATTTTGTGGGACAGGTAAATAAGGAATTTTGAAATCAAATGGGTATCCAACAGCAGTTACATTGTGCTTATCGGCCACAGGCTGCTGGACTTGTTGAACGAGCCAATCAAACACTCAAAAACAAACTCGCCAAATTACAGGCTGAAACAGGAGCTAGCTGGTTTAAACTGCTCCCTGTGGTACTGTTCCAGATGTGCATTACCCCAGCAGGGAAGGCACGATTGAGCCCAGCAGGGATTATATATGGCCGCCCACTCAGAACCCCATGGAACCAGAATACCCCAAAGGCCGTTCACTTTCACCACATGACAATGGAAATGACTAACTATATTTCTTCACTAACCAGGGCATTGCATTCCAGGGTATGAGCTGCATACATTGAACTCCCACCTCTAACCACTCTGTCTAAAATTGAACCTGGTGATTATATAATGGTCAAAAATTGGATAAGAAAGGGACTGGATGCTTGGTGGGAAGGACCTTATCAGGTCTTCCTCACATCCCCAACTGCCGCCAAGGTGGAAAGAAGAAATGCGTGGATCCACCTTCACCATTGTAAGATTGTCAGTATTGCGCCTCAAACCCAAACTGCTAACCTCTTCTTTTCTTTGATAAATCTCTACCCAGCATAGATAAGTTGAGTCACCATGGACACACTGCTGCTGCTCATCTACCTTGGGATACTGGTAACCATTGGAGTCACGAAGAATAGAGTATGCTGATGTAAGGACCCCAAGGGAATCCACCACCCATGTGAAGGAGACACACTGCAATATGACAGCGAGGGAGAATTCGGTAAGTGGAGACTTACTCGACTGGTCGGATGTCTTGGACTCCTGGCATAACCTCACCAATCATCATTGTTGATCATAATTATGGACTGCTGAATTATGGACTGTTGTCATATCACCATACTTGTGTGAGGATCATGTAATTATGTATGCCAAAAGGAGGGAGCAAAAGTCCCTATGCCAAGTAAATCCTGTAAGCATGAGGGTCAATGTACTGCTCTCAGGAGATTAGAATGGGGAGAACATGAAGAGTTATCATGGAATGATAAAAAGAGGGAATGTGAATATGCAGGAATGGGGGTGCTTTGGGAATGGAAGGTAACTGTTGAGACTTGGCTTCACTGGTGGTGACATCACAGGGTGGAGACCCAACACCTCGAAATCATGTGACCCATTTGTCGCCACCAAGTCTGGACCCCTGAAGAAGTTTCTACTTTCTTACTAAACTAAAGGGTTGCCTCCCACTGTATTTTCCCACCGCTATCTGTGACTGGGCGAAAGGGTTGCCTCCCACTGTATATCTGTATAAATAGGTGATCGGTTCGTTGGGGCGTGTCGTCTTTCTTTTCTGTTCTATCTGCCCGAGGCTGCTAAAGGCTCGAGTGAGTGGATCAGAAATCGGCCCCGCGGTGAATAAAGGGTTTAGACTACAGTGCTCGAATCAATGTTTTCCTGACCCAGACTGGGGGGTAAAAGAACTGGAATCAAGTGAATATCATTTGGAAGATCAAGGTGTTTTTTAAAGCTGAAGTTTTAAGATTTGAGCATTCATTTCCCTAACCAGTTGAATTTGGCTTATTGAGCATAATTCAAAATGTAACTGTTTTTTTCTAGATGTGTGGTGCAAGGTGTATGGAAATCATGCTTTCCCACAGAGAAACATGATTAACCATTTCTAATTGGACTTGTACAACTCCACGATTTTACTGACCATTTACTATCACAGATAGACACAAAATGCTGTAGTAACTCAGCAGGGCAGGCAGCGATATAGGAGAGAAGGAATGGGTGACGTTTCAGGTCGAAATCCTTCTTCAGTCTGAAGAAGGGTCTCGACCCGAAACATATCAGTCTGAAGAAGGATCTCGATTCGAAACGTCACCCATTCCTTCTCTCCAGAGATGCTGCCTGTCCCGCTGTGTTACTCCAGCATTTAGCGTCTATCTTTGATTTAAACCAGCATCTGCAGTTCTTTCCTACACATTTACTATCACAGTTTGTGTTTGCATACATGTCCCTATCAGTCTTGTCCCTATCAGGCATGTGTTGAATTAAATAATATATTGTACAAAACATATATATTGTGTCTTGAATGAAGTAAGTCCACATTTTTCTGAAACACATCTGCCCTGGGACACTGATAACTATCCATCAGCCCAGGGCTTCTACCAAAACCCAACCTGCCCTCACTGCCTCCTGACTTGTCCCTTTTGTCACTGGGTCCAGTTCTGAACCGTTTAACTCTGAGTGGTGTCTTGGGCTTTGAGAAATCCTGCATTTTCATGGCCTACATGTTTAAAGTAGGTATGGGCAAGCTATGCAGAAACAGATTTACATGCCTTTACAGATACCCATTCTTTTCAAGATCAATTACGGATGGTTAGACGGACGGCTGGATGGAAGAAACGGAGCACTTCACACTTCAGACTTGTCAAAATTATATTGCATCTGTCAATCCTTGGCCCACCTCCCCAGTTGATCTAAATCCAGTTGTAATTTTAGATAATCTTCATTGTCTGCCGCACCACTAATATTGATGACCTTTACAAACCATGTCAGCTAAATTCTGCTTCAAATCATTAATATAAATGATGATCAAAAATGGACCAGGCACCAATCCCTGCAGTACATCACTAGTCGCAGGTCTCCGATCTGAAACCAGTTTCACCCTTAGGCTCCTACTACCTTGTATCCAATTGGCTAGCTCACCCTTGATGCCATGTGATCGCATATTCTAGCCCAACGTGCACGATCTTGTCAAAGACCTTGCTTAAGCCATTGTAAAGGTGGAAATGCTTTGGAGTCCAGAAGTTACTGGCCCCAATTTACCCAGCCAGGCCTGACTTTTCTTATAGCCACAAATGTTTTTAGTCTGGTACAGTTGGTCTCTGGTGACCTTTCCATCCCCCTTTCCTTAAATATTGAGGAACATTCAGTAATGTGAATGCCATTTATTGTCAAAGACAGATGATTAGATCCTCTCATCTGAGAGAAAGTAATTGGCATTTGAGACGCACACCACTCATCAGCTCACTATTACCAACGTCTTCTGGCATGCAAGTGTGGATAGTTTTTGGTACTGAAGAGTTTTGTATGGAATTAAACATTGTTTAAGAAGGGGCTGTTCCTGAGTCTGGTGGTAAGTGCTTTCAAGCTTTTGCATATTCTGCCCAATGGTAGTTGAGAGAAGAGGGAATGATTGGATAGGAAAATACCTTTGACTATATTGATTCCCCTTGATGTTCACTGGACAGTTTTACTTGGGCTCTTTAAAGCTACATAGTACAGTTTAGTTTATTGTCACATGTACCGAGGTACAGTGAAAAGCTCTTTGTTGCATGCTATTCATTCAACAGAAAGACAATCCATAATTACAATTGGACCATTTACAGTGTATAGATACCATGATAAGGGAAGAAGGGACTCGACCCGAAATATCACCCATTCCTTTTCTCCAGAGATGTTGCCTGTCCTGCTGAGTTACACCAGCTTTTTGTGTCTATCTTTGGTTTAAACCAGCATCTGCAGTTCCATCTTACACATGATAAAGGAATAATGTTTAGTTCAAGTTAAAGTCAGCAAAATCAGATCAAGGTTAGTCACCAATGAGGTAGATACTCCAGTTAAATGTTGTGTTGATTACAAAAGCACCCTACCTCTTCGCTGAAATGTATCTATTTGGGCCATGTTTGGACTAAGGCAGGGTTGAGTGGTCTTGTGTATAAGTTATGAGACCAATTGTCAAAAACACCTTCCACTACTTTGCTAATGATTGAGAACATACTAATTTTGCAGTGCTAAGCTGTATAGATTGGTCATGCTTTTTGCAAATATCTCGAATACGCTCTGTCCTTTGAAGGGTAAAAGGCTTGTAGTCCCACATGGCTTGTGCTATTATCAAGAAAGTTGATGATATGCTAATTAAAAACATCTTTGACTCAATTGCATGATTAAACAGATCATCGGATTTAACTCCTGTAGTTTTAATAAAAAGAATTTCAATTTTCTGTTGTCCAACAATGGTATTGATAATGATACTATTATTAAATGTTATACAAATAATTATTTTGCTGATAACATAATGTTGTCAAATTAAAATCATCAAGTTGTAACTCATCGTTCATCTAATTCTGTGCAGTAAGATTCTGAGAAATATTAAATGTTTTGAAGTTGACTCTCCTTATTAGAACAAGTTTGTGTTAGTGCAAACTCCAAAATTATTTAAGAATAATTTGGGTTGGTGAGCACTGAAACAAAATAGATTAAAATGTTTTGTAGATTGTTTTAATGCATTGTTTAATTCATGTTTTTCCCAAAACTGAGTGGAAGCATCTCATTTCATCTTGTACTCATCCCACTGCTACCATCAGGAAGAAGGTACAGGAATCCAAGAAACATTACCTCCAGATTCAAGAACAGCTTCTTCCCATCAACCATCAAGCTCTTGAACCACCCTGCTGCACAATCCTGAACACAATCCTAACTCAGCTCCAAACCATTACGGATTATGTTTAAGGTTGCATTATTACAATCTAGTTTACCTAATATAACTGATAATTATTGTATATTCATATGTTAAGTCGGTGCATTTAACACGTCAGTGAAGTAGCAGCAAGTAAGAATTTCATTGTTCTAGTTTGGAACATGTAACAATGAAACAGAACTTAACTTTTGACTCTTGAGTGCAGTTTTTGACACTGCTTTCTTTAACTAATGGGACCCTATCTACTCTCACAGGTGAATGTTTAAAATCCATTAGCACTCTATTGGAGAATATTATTGGCATTCTGCTCTGTGAAATGGTTAGTATTTAACCATCAATATTTGTTTTGAAAAGTAATCATCTAGTCATTAGTTTTTCAATGTGAGAGATCATCATGCTGGCAGATTGTCTATGCTTTTAGCAGGCTCACGAGCTACAAAACAACTTGGGAATTT
This sequence comes from Malacoraja senta, assembly GCA_038087875.1. Taxonomy (NCBI): domain Eukaryota; kingdom Metazoa; phylum Chordata; class Chondrichthyes; order Rajiformes; family Rajidae; genus Malacoraja; species Malacoraja senta. The sequence goes on from CM075983.1 coordinate 34,607,576, forward strand.
ATTTTCTTAAAAAAAGGTGCAATGTTTTGCTTTCTTCTTTCCCAAGACCAGTTTGTAAGAACTTTTGAATGTTTCTTTTCAATAGCATTAATAATATTAGATTTCAAGGTTACCAGTCACTTTGCTCCAATTGTCCTATTTTTGCAGGTGCATTTCTGCTTCACATTCAAACCTCTGTATTCTAAATCCAATATTGTAGATGTAAATGGTCACAATTGAATAAATGTTGCAGCCAACTTATGTATAATATTTTTAAAATATTAGGGCAGAATTAGAAGGGTTCAATTAATTTTGACTCAGCCTTGATGCATGTGTCATAGAATACCTGTGAAAATGTGCAATCAAGGCTAATGCTATACACAAGACAATTATTGGTTTGCATTCAGGAGCTAATTTAGATTATTTAACCCCGTGAAAAGCAGCTCGGCATTCTCAATTAAAGATGATCCATGGAAATTATGTATTCCCATTTATATTACATTTGGACAGCTACGTGGGCAGGAAAGGTTTAAAGGGCTATGTGCTTCCGTGCTGTATGACTATGACTCAATGAAAGCTGGGAAATTTTGTTGAGTCCACTAACTCTAAGCTAGCTCAGAATATGAACAGCAAATCTGAAGCATTTCTCTGTGGCAAGTTGGTTACACATTTATCGATGTATAATGCCCTGCAGTTGGATTTAGCTCATTGCTCAATGATGTTAAAAAATCAAAAGCCCAGACAAGCCTGTAGATGTGTTCATACACAGTTCAGTGATTTTCGATCTAAAAAGTGGAAGCTGAAAGCTTTCAACACTTAATTTTTCATTATTCTTATTGAATCTGTTATTGTTGCTGGTTGTGTTATTTTCCTGGAAGGAAATCCGATTTCTTACAGAATGCAATCATTATCATTCTATCACAAAATATGTATTAAAGGAAGAATTATCCTTTCCAGTTGATTGATGTTTAAGTATTTTTCTGAGACAGATCTCTTTTATCGGTGACATGGGAAAGGACCCGTGAAAGTCAGACAGTGCTTAGTGACTCACAATGAACCAAACACAGTGGAAGAGAAACAGTTTTAGAGATAAAACCTTCATTGTTGTGATAAATTAGTAAGTTCTTTAAAAAAAAAAAAATGTGGGTATGATAAACATATGGAAATAAAGAAATCGTTTTAAAACAGTGCAAATCTCATAGGTAACAGCAAGGTGTCCAAATCTTTATTGTGGCAGTGCCTTGAGGCAAAGATGACATGGTTCCACTCAAGTTCTGCATGTCCTGAAATGAATAATGAGTTTTCAGTGAGATTTGAAGACTCCACCGCAGAAAGGATAGGCAGAGCTTGATGAGAAATGGTTGGGGAAACAACGGTGATTAAGTTCCTGTTCGCTCCTTCTGCTACTAATGCTAGGCCTCCATGTGCTCCTGTCGGAGAGATCAAGGTGCACAGTGGCTTCTCTGCCATCTTGTGTGGTCTTCATTTAAAGATCTGCATGAGTTGGTGTGGATTTCACATTTTCTCAAAAAGGTTTTGAGGAAATCCTTCAACTGCCTCCTCTGGTGGAAATTGCTTATCACAATCAAGCTCAGGGAGTTGCTTGCTTTGAGAGGCTAGTGTGAAACAGATTTGCAATGTAGACTGCCCATCCAAATTGTTGAGCATAGACAATACATCAATGCTGGGGATGCTGGGCTTGGACAGATGTCAAACATTGGTTCACAATCAGTGCATTTGAAAGATTTTTTGGAGAGGCAGCATTGGTGATACTTCCCCAGTGTTCTGAGGTGCTAATATAAGTGTTCCCATGACTCTGACATATACAGGAGAAAGGAAACCATTGCTACTTGGTAAACCATGAACTAGATGCCAGTTTTAAGATCTTGTACTTCAAGCATTATTTTCCACTGGTGGCCAAAGGCTGTGAGGGCCAGGCAGTCTGGCATATTTCTTTGCCCATGTCTCCTCTCACTGAAAGGTAGCTTCTGAGATATGGGTAATTATGAATTTCGATCAGGATCTCCCTATGGACACTATTGTGTATTATATTGTGAGATTTAGGATGATGAAGTATTTATGTCCCTCAGGGTAATTTCCCCCAACCCCCTCCACCATTATCTCTCCTCTACTTATCTTACCAATTATCACATGTATGCCTTATTTCTATTGATCTCTGCCAAACTGGCTTTTAACATTCACTTTTCATAATTGTATACACTTGATTTAACCTCCTAAACTTTATTCCACATAAACGGTTTCCAGCCTTGCCAACCATTCATGATTTGTCAGATTTCCTTATAATATACTGTAGATGAAAGCTATTTAGCCCATTGAATTTATGGTCATTTTCAGGTCAATTCTTCAATTGCATTTTCCCCACATACTCACAAAATCAACCCATGCTAAACCCAGTTAACAACTCATCTATACTTTCTAACCTTGAGCTAACTTTGGATCCAGCAGCCACTTTCCACTGAATTCTGCATTTCCAAATGTTTTCTCTGCAATACCTCATCAAAGGTCTTTGTAAAACCAAATACAAATCCTGAAACATGTAGTCTATGTAACTGAGTCTAGGACATTCTGTAAAAGATTAAGTGTGCGTCATTATCAATAGTCTTGGCTTTAGTTCTGCAGTAGCCTCTTCATGGGTCACTGAGAAAGTTATGAACTGCACTTCAGAATTTTGAGACCAATGTTCAGGATGAGTACTGAGGGCCATTGCACTGCTGTTAAAATTAAACTGAGGGGTATCTCAGGTGAATGCAAATTACTCCATTATTCTATTTAAGGCAGAGCAGGGGAGATTTCCCTGGTGTCCCAGTCAATAATTATTTTTCAACCTACATCACTAAAAACAGATCATCTGGTCATTATCACATTGCTGCCCGTGGGATTTTGCTGAATGCATATTAGCTTCAGTGTCCTATTTATTACAACAGTGAATCGCTTCTTAAAGTATTTTATTGACTTTAGGATTGTTTGAGGCCTAAAGCTAAGAAAAACACTCTATAAATGTAATTCCTTCTCTTCTTTTAGTGTCATTAATCAGGCATATAAATCAGCTGGTTGACATTTCCTTCATGTGACACTCAGATTTAGACCGAAAACACAGAGAGAAGTGTCTGGTGAGCATGCAAGGAATGCTGTTTGCTCTTTAGTAATTATAACCAGAAGTGACTACTGTCCTTGGGTACAGGCCATCCCTAGGTAACCAATGAATTTCATTCTGACAGATGTCCTTGAGACAATTTTGTCCCTAAGTCAGAAAAAAACTAAAAATCACTCAATGTGGCACATTAAGTCTCATCAGTCACACAGTTATTAAACCATACAGCACAAGCCCTTCAACCTAATTAGTACATGCCAACAGAAATGCCAATCTGTGTGCTCATACTTGACCAATAGACCTCTCTATCTTTTAAAAAGAAAGGTTAAAAATAAAGTTTTCAAATAAAAAATGAAAGGTAAAAAAACCAATCATTATAAAAATGCAGAGAGGAAACTAGTTCTGCCTTTCTTCGGTACAAATGTCAGACAGACTTTCAAATGCAATGTAATGGGAACTTGCTCGTATACCTCAGAGTTCATGTCAATCAAACAGGGGACAGCCTTTACTGCAAAATGTTATTTCTCTTAACTTTTCCTCTTATTGTTGACCTAAAGCAATCCTTGGCACAGACTCCTCAACCTAAGGAAATCTGTATTGTTCATTCATCCTTTTGAATGCTTTCATATTTTTAGTGAACACATAAATGTCCCAATTTCCATTCCCACCACACCCATGCATACACCTGCCCCACTCCCCACCCATGCATACACCTGCCCCACTCCCCACCCACACACCTGCCCCACTCCCCACCACACACCTGCCCCAGTCCCACTCACACACCTGCCCCACTCCTCAGGTACACACCTGGCCCACACCCCACCCATACACCTGCCCCATCCCACCCACACACCTGCCCCGTCCCACCCACACACCTGCCCCAATCACACCCACACACCTTCCCCCTCCCAGCCACACACCTGTCCCACTCCACATCCACACACCTGCCCCACTCCACATCCACACACCTGCTCCAATCCACATCCACACACCTGCCCCACCCACACACACACCTGCCCCACCCACACACACACCTGCCCCACCCCCACACACACACCTGCCCCACTCCCACACACACACCTGGCCCACTCCCACACACACACCTGGCCCACTCCCACACACACACATGCCCCACCCCCACACAGACACACCTGCCCCACTCCCACACACACACCTGCCCCACCCACACACACACCTGGCCCACTCCCACACACACACCTGCCCCACTCCCACACACACACCTGCCCCACTCCCACACACACACCTGCCCCATTCCCACACACACACACCTGCCCCACTCCCACACACACACCTGCCCCACCCCCACACCTGCCCCACTCCCACACACACACACCTGCCCCATTCCCACACACACACCTGCCCCACTCCCCACCCACACACACCAGCCCCACTCCCCACCACATACACACACCTGCCCCACTCCACATCCACACACTTGCCCCACTCTGCAATCCATCCAGGCTCCTGCTGCCAGAGCTGTAGTGATCTTGTGCCCAGCCATTTGCTGAAATGGTATCACTGAGAGAAGCAGGTGAGCATGGCTAGATATTGGCTGGTATCTTTCCCCAAACCACTCGCTACCGCATGGCCGACTGATGTCCAGCAGGACTGTCCCCTTGCTTTGACATTTCTTTCCATCTCTCCTACTGCAATGCTGAGCCTACAAGCGGCTTCCTGCTGGAGTTGGACTGATGGGAAACAGTTCAACCCATGTCACCTCCAATCCAGAACCAAGAGCATCCCAGTCTCAGTAATCATACTGCAGTACTCAGACAATGCTGTCATTGGTACACATTCAACTGAACCGCAATCATCATCAGCCCATTCACTCAACATCCATAAATCATAGTAAAGCGCTTGATGAACGAGGGTTTGATTAACTATTGGCCCGACCACCAGATGGTGCCACAATAGGACCTTTATCAAAACTGCACCAACTGCTGTATAGTGATAAATGTTCAAGGTAATAGCCTGAAAAATGACGACCATTTACAATATGTCAGGAACCCCATCCTGATAAAGGTAGACATCAACTTTGAAATCGAGCATTTCTTTCAACAATACAGCAAGCCTTTGGTCAACTGAGGAAAATGAGTGTGGAAATTTAGACTTCATACCTTGCACAAAACTCATGGTTGATGAGTCAACAATGATCCCTACCCATGAATATACTTCTGAGATTTAATCTGCCTACAGCAAGCAATTTGAGGTGCTAAACTAGTACCACCAATGCAGGCTCCTCAAAATTCTCCAACATTTGCTGGAAGCGCAAGAAAAATGACATCAATGCCTTCCTGTAGGCTGCATTCTCAGCACCAAGGTTCTACACTAAGTGGTCTCCATTGAACACTGGCTTAAATGTTTAATGCCATATTATCATACCATGGAATTGTACTGTATTACAGGCATTCAATTAATCTCTGTACATGAGATTATTAGGTGTATGGAGCAAATACTTCAAAGTTGTCTTCTTGAAATGCAACATCTTCACTGAGTCCTGGCCCATGAATGCTCAATGTAAAGAAAGAGTATTTGGATTGACATAGAGAACCTCTTATCTGTGTGTCAGGCATATGCAGAAATTGGCTTGAACAGCAGAAGGAATGCATCACTTCACTTCAGTCCCACCTCTAGAAAAGTCTGCAGATTCCATATTGGCTTAATTTGTCACCTCAGGACCTGACAGAAACCAAGTCAATATCAATCCAGAAGGACTAGCTAAGACGAGAAAGCCAAACCCACTACCAGTGTAAAATCAATAACTTTACTCAAAACAAAGAAGTCTGGAGTTCAGATTTGTGTTTGAGCTCCAACAGAAAACCTTGAAGACATTGACCATTGCATGAAGTTGTTTGGAAAAACACATTCTTTCCACAAATGCCCCAAGTCAATAAAAACTCCTAGGTCATCAAGGAAGTAGATGGATGGTAGATAATAATACAGACAGTAATAGTAGCAAATGCTGTTGTACCATATTATATTTGCTTCTTCCCACTTTTTTGTTCATACATAAATTCCTGAATCCACACCAGAGTAAATGCTGGTGATGTGCATTACAGAGAGACATGAATGATTTGCCAACACACCTGCTCTGAAATTAAACCCAGAGATTCGTTCTGAATGCAGGCTTTTAATCTTAGTTGGAATTTCAATTGTATAAATTGCACAAATAAAACAAAATGATGGGTAAATTAATCAGGTTTAATGGAATCAAATTAGCACAAGCAATGTACTAATGATGACTTGCTTTCAAATTCCACCTCCTCATTTCCCCCAGATTGTGCAACTGTCTGTATTGCACCACAGCATCACCAAATCAGACCATTGGTTTAGGAAATTATGTGAATGAAGTATTGGTTTTAATCATGATATCAATAAAGAAGCAATGTAACATTGGTCAATGTTATTCTGGAGAAATCTTATGTTACCCACATTACCGTTGGCATTTCCCTGCTTTATTGAGAGCAACTTTGGACTTCCCACTTGTAAGTGGTTGGTGATATATTTCATGTGTGCTCTCCGACATTGGACTTTTCATGGAGTCAAGTTGAGGAATCAGTAGGTTTACATTCTCCTCCATCTACAGCAGAAAATATGCATAGACATAATGTGCAGCGACTCCCTATTTCAAGGGAATAAATAACTGTTGGTATTTGCGGTTTTTATTTTAGTTGCTTTGGTGCAATTTTGTGTTTGAAACATTTAAAAATATTCAGAGTTTTTGGCAACTTTGACTTTATGGCAACCCAGGAGGAATGTTTAGTTTAGTTTAGTTTAGTGATACAACAGAAACAGACCCTTTGGCCCACCGAATTCACGCCGACCAGCGATCACCTGTGCAGTAGTTCTCTCTTACACACTAGGGACAATTTACAGAAGTCAAGTAACCCACAAACCTGCACATTTTAGTTTAGTTTAGAGATACAGTGCAGAAATAGGCCCTTCAGCGTTCTGAGTCCGTGCCGAACAGTGATCCCCGCATATTAACATTATCCTAAACACACTAGGGACAATTTATAATTTTACCAAGCCAATTCACCTACAATTCTGTACATCTTTGGAGTGTGGGAGGAAACCAAAACTCCTGGGGGAAACCTACGCAGGTCACGGGGAGATTGTATAAACTCTGTACAGACAGCAACCATGGTGAGGATCAAACACGGGTCTCTGGCGCTGTAAGGCAAGAACTCCACCGCTGAGCCATTTTGCCGCCCACACTTTCAACTTTTTTATTTCACTATCCCATGGCCTCTAACCTCTGGAATGTGTTAAATGAAAATACCCTCAACAATTATCTTTATTGTTTTAAATAATTTGATAAGTTCATGGGAAACTGCCTTTAGCTATTCACATTGCATCATTATTATTCATACATACAGAATCATTCTACAACATTTCCACATATAGTAACTGAGCTGTATTTGGTAATAAGCCTGGCTTCTAACTAGAGCCCATCATAATGGTTTACTACGCTGCCATCCAGTTACATATACAGTGACCTCCTAGAAGCATAACGATTTAGCTTGTATTTCCTTTATTTCTAACTCAGTAACCACATCAGCAAAGCAGATGGTATATTGCATTGATCACTAACTTCATTAGCTTTGCCTCGTTTATAATAATTATAACCTTTGAGCTGTACAGAGAAGAAAAGGATTACATTCCAGAAAAAAATGACGAATATATCACTAAAATGAGTAATACTAAACTTCAAGTGGAGTCTCCAAAATCAAACATATATTATTACTTTTCTTCTGTCTGTTAAGGGATGACATCAGAAGTAGAAACTTTATTACTCAGCTGGGGGACATCAAGTTGAGTATAAATTCTATACCTCAGATGTTATGTGATAAGGAGGATTAATTCATATTGACCAATGAAAAAGAGGATTGTGTTGGTAATAGTCTGCTGATTTACCCAATTCATGTTATAATCCAATTGCACATATCTCTCCAATATTTCAAACTCATAATAATAATAATTCCCCAGCACTGGTTAATTGTCTGATATGACAGCAGGTGTATAGGTGCCAAGTGCAGGGGGTGTTGCAGGCTGGATTAGGTTTCAAATTAACCTCAACTGATTTGGTGACAGAGATATGTAAATTTAAAACGGATCACAAAGCTACATCTAGTTTGGGCACAAAGGGCCTGAAATTCTTTAATGAAAGTACAATTGCATTGAGATATCACTGCAATGGCATACCCATGGAGGGTTTATTTGTCTGCACAGAATAGCATGGAGATCCAATACATTACGGATGACCAAACTGGACTTACACCCGAGTCATTTGTGCATTGTGCCAACCCAGAGCTGGTTCTGCCGGAGAAGGAACCAGGAGCAAATGTGAGGTGAGAGGTGGTGGTGGGGGGAAGGTGGGTTGCATTTTTTTGTTAAAGTTTCATGATTGAAGTGAGGTTTTGCAATCAGTGATCTGGGTTGAAAGACGGGGTGGGGAGGGGGGGCGCTGGATGAAAAATACTTTGGTGGGAGGTTGAGGGAGAAACATTAAGTACATTTGCTAAGTTGGATACCTGGTGCCCTCTAATGCTTTCTCAAGAAGCAGCAGCATTGAAACTGTGTGGGGCTGAGGTTACCTCAGGACAGCTGTTACGGCCGCCAAAATTAAATACCTCAAAGGCCAATAACATAATACAAAACCAGGTTCAAATGGAAATATTATTTATTTTTCACTAACAAAAAGAACTAAAACCTGGATCAAACAAACAGAGGGGGGGGGGGGTCAGATGGGCTAGCAAACAAAAGATAAAGGGTGCTCTGGCCGACCACTCAATGGGCTGTCGGACCAGAGACTCTAAACCTGCCTCAGTGTTAAAATAAACCTGAAACAAAACCACGAAAACAATAATGCCAGTCCCATCCTTCCCAAGCAAAATAAGTTAATACAGAATGAAGAGTTACATAAAGAACACTACGCAATCAAACAAACTAAACCAACACCAGACTGCTGCAACCAGTCTGAGGGGGGTAAAGAGACAGAGAGAGAGACTGCCAGTCACATGGTCTTTTTAAGCTGAGGCTCCGTCATCAGGCTCACGTAATGCCGATTGGGCCAGGAGCCTCCAATCAGGTCAGGAGCAGCCAGGCAGCAGGAGGTACTAATGGTAATCAGAGAAACAGGTTAGTACATAATTAACACCAGCAGAGGGAGAGCATAACAACAGCATGCTGCAGGAACCCAACAATATGGCATGGAGAACATGGCATCCTATTCACAACTGGAAAGGCCCAGTTACATTTTCAAACCAACACAATTCAACCCAGGTAAACCCATAATTGCATTGACTTTAGAAAACTGCTTAATGTATAGTTCTGAAGATGGCCGAATTACGCAACTGTTTTCCTTATATCTTTTACAACAAGATCTTGCATTCTACATTGATGGTCAGTTAAATCTCTATCAGACTATAGAACTGCTTAAGGAATTTTGATACCAGACATTATAATATTAGCAAATCGTGCAATCAATCAAATCACAGCAGTTCAGTAGTTTACGGGCCAATCCGGTTGAAAGCGATGGACGAAGGACCTGCAGGAGCCTGGGGGCAGGATCGAAACTGCTCCAGTAGACCAAGCGCATGGGTGGACCAGACTTTAGGACATTGGAAATGCTGCCAAAGCATGGTGCATCCACATGTGTAAATAAGCAAAAAGAGTTTCACTGTGCAGTTGCAAATGTGACAAATTAAATACCATTGAACCATTGAGAGTGGCATTATGCCTTGGAAACTATACTGAACATGGATTATGAACAGGAATGAGAAAACAAATCAATTGATAATGTTACTTATTTTAGATAGTTGTTAATCTAATAATGAAGTTGTAAAATATCCCTTTCAAGAATATTTGCAGACATCTAACCAGTGAAGAAAACAAACTGCAAAAGATCATTATCAATACGGAACTGATTCAACTTGATCCCTTCCATTAGCAATGCTGATATCAATACAATACCCACCTACCCCTTCCTTCCCCGCCCAACACTGTCTGAAGGAGGGTCTTGATCCGAAACATCACCCATTCCTTCTCTCCAGAGATGCTGCCTGAGTTACTCCAACATTTTGTGTCTATCTACAGTTTCCCACGACCAATCTTAACCTTTTGCAACTCTGCTGGTTCTTTTGAGTTAAAGGCCTCTTTCCCACATTCATCCCCAACATGGAGTAGGCTTCAAGTGGAAGTTAGGACAGCGGTGGATTCTCGTATCTCTTTGATAGCTCATTCCTGCTAATAGTCTTTGAAGTCCATTTAGCCATTTAGCCAATTCAAGAGAGAGAGGTCTAATGCATCTGAACTCTAACTCATCTTGGACTTCTATGTTGCAATTCACAGGAATGAAGTCAAACAGAAGTTGGCCAGCAAGAATATTGCCAAACATATCTAAACACAATTCAGCCCATATTCCAACAAATATGTAATGATATATGATAACAACCTATTCCTGCCTATTTTATCTCATAGGCAGTATGATATTCTGCAAATAACACAGTTGTAAGGCAAAACGGTCGTAACAAGCAAGCTCCAACTGGATCATGAGTAACACTGTGCCATCTGCCCCATTAAAATGTGAAAATACACTTTTAATCATGAAGTGTAAAATATTTCTTATTCATTATCTTCCATTTGCAGTGAAGAGGAATAGAATGTATGCACAGCTGGAGGGCCGTGATGTTGCAATGCTTCATCAGCCACATTTATATGGCTTTCCAATCTAAGAAAAGCTGTTAGATTAAATGACTCACAAAAGCAAAACCATTTTAGTTTGATAGGTAAAAAATAGACAGTTGCTATCTCCATTAGTTGAAAAGTAATCACACAGCACCGCTGATAGCAGTGGCAAAGATTCCTACAGCTGTGATTATAGCGCCTTAATCAGAAAGGAAATGTTTAGCATTCAAGTGGCCCTTTTGCAAACACATAAATTTAAGGAAGAAAACATGTTGGGTCACAGCTTGCTTGGAAATGCTAGAAAACATTCTGTGCCAAACTGTTGGCAGTTAATCTCAACACCCTCCCCCCACAAGTTTGAAAGTTTGAAACTCACATGTGAACACAGAAGTCCAAAATGTCCTGATGGTATTTTATCACTGAACTGCAGGTTCCAAACCTACTGGTGACAGAGATCAGACCTGCTACTGATCCTCAACAGCTGTTCTTACCCTCATGTGTCTGCACACAAAAAGTGGAGTAAGAATAAGCCATTTTATCAGCCATTTTATTGGATTGCCTCTTCATGGATCAGACATCAGCCATTTCATTGTTGGCTATTGGTTATTCACACAGGACTCCATTTTGAATCAGTGTCAGAAGTAATGGGAAGAAGGCAGGAGAATGGGGTTAGGAGGGAGAGATAGATCAGCCATGATTGAATGGTGGAGTAGACTTGATGGGCCGAATGGCCTAATTCTACTCCTATCACATGCTCTTATGAATCGGAACCAGTTCAGGAAAGTTATCTGATGGAACTCTAAACGTAGGTCCTGAGTTAGTATAGATATCGTCGTTGATCTGAGGTGGTTTGCAGCATAAGATCTGTCCTGTTGTAAATGTGAATTTAGAAATACCACCAAATATCTTCATAAATCTAGCAATTAATTCTTTATCAGGTTTGATGCAGTTATACCCAAAATGCAGCTTCCTCTAAAGTGTAGGGAATATTGTTCACCAATCCTTTAACCCTACCATTTACTGGAACGTGAACAACATTTATAGGTTGACTGCAATTCTCAGGCTTTTTTTCACTGAGCTATACATTCTTACCTCTACAACTATTTTACTTTTTACATCTACCACAGAGCTGCCCAATAATCAATGACCTTCCTTTCCTTCTGTTATTATTCCTAGCCTTGTCATGTGCTAATTCATCTTTTCACCACCATTATCATGTCTTTGCCACAACAAACAAACCTATTTTATAGTTGCAGCAATGTCATTTATTGCTCCATCTGCTGAAGAAGTAAAATAAATTGTAAGCCATCTCGGTCATTAACTGCTTGTGTCTCATTTATAATCATTTGTAGAAATTGAACTATAAAAGGTCAATTCAATTGCATTTTGCAGCCTACAAACACGGTTAGTTTAGAAGAATGCCAAGAGCAAGCACATTTTCAAGTGCTTTGTTTTAGTAAATGAAACTAATTTTTCTCATTATTAAAACCAGATAACCCACTGAGAGAAGATAATGCAGAATGCTAGCCAATATTTACTGGCTACTACTAGTTGTATTTTTCATGATGTGAGGAGTTGTGGATTGAATTGAAAATTTTACTTCGGAGTCACTTTAGTGATTCCGTGAAGAAGACCAGTCAGGGCGCATGCACATCATTACGTCGGTCGCATTGGCGCACGGACCAGTGGGAGAACAGAGCTCCCCCTGTGGTAAGTACTTTTAGAGTATTTTAAAGAGTTTTAAAGCTCCAGCTAAGTGGGAAACTTAGCTGGAGTAAAAAGTTCCTTTATTGTGGTGCTCTGTTTTTTTATTACAGGCAGCACCATGATGAAGACGACCAGGGGGAGGGCAGCCGCAGGTAAAGCATAGAAGAGCCGCGGGAATGCGGTCTGTCAGCGGCTGCCTCGTACCCCTGCACAGTCGCCGACCGGGAGCGGGGCGACTTCAGACTGAGTGCTAAAAAGCACCAAAGCCAACGCCAGTTGGGCGTAAGGCACGGGGAAGTCTGGGAGGCCCTCGGACTCAACTGAGTCGGGCCACAACGAGCCTGTATGGGGCTGGAGACGTTTTTTAAACGGTTCTCCCAAAATGGAGCACCTCATCCAGAGGTTGCTCAGAAACGCACACTCCGGGGGGAGAAGTTGTGTGGGCGGTAGGCTGCAGAAAGGCCATGCTGGCAGCACTGGTAGAGGGCTGCTTAAAGCACACTCATGCATGAGGTGAGTGCAGAGGGTCAGCTAAGTTCTGACCTCGACTCTGAAAGAGACTTGGAACTTAGCGAAGAACGGCCGTTGTCAGAGGTCCATTCTCTGGCAGCACGATTCGCTGTCCCGTCAGAGTATGGAGTGCCACTGGGAAAGCGAAGACGGCCGTTGTCAGAGTTCCCATCTCTAGCAGTACGATTCGCTGTCCAGTCAGAGTCTGGAATCACCAAGAGACGGGGTAACTGCGAGTTGCTGAAGGTGCCAGCAGTGAACCGGGTGATATGGAGCCAGACGGGCGTGGGCGTGCAGTGCCCAGGAGATGAAGCTGCAGAGAATCCTGAAATTACTTGGCTCAGGAATCACGGTGTTCGCGAGAACGGTGGATGGAGGGCATGTGTCGGAGACGCATCAAGAGGTACTAGGGTTGCTTTGTAGCACCCATTTTTGAGATAAATTGTCTCAGGGAAAGTGCCATTCGGCCCACCATTAATTCCAAGATTGCAGTATTTTTCCAGCCTAGCAACATACAGCCGGCCAACCTACTCTTCGGAGAGGACTTCGCCAAGAGTGTCGAGGACATGGATGACGAGGCAAAGACGGTGGGCTTGATCAAGCAACCGGCAGTCGGTAAGTTTCCAAAAAAGAATGTAACCCTACAAACGAAGCAGGAACATGGTCAAACATCCACCAGGTACCAAGGAGGTAGGCGGGCCTGGTTCTCAGGTGCACATATCAAATGTGACACAACTTAAATCTGGGGTACATTACATCTGTTTCTGGGATGAATGGAAGCAAATAACCTTAGCTCTGTTTATACAGAGTGTTATTCAAAGGTTTCGAATGGATTTCAATCCAAATTGTGATTTGCACATTCAGCATGTTCTTCGGAGAACTATTCAGTTTTCATTAACAGAACAGATGGATGTTCAGACTGCGCTTGGAAGCTTATGTGATAAAGGTGTAATTGTAAAGTTGGTTCACCAACCCCATCAATTTGTGTCCAATATTCTCCCAGGCCAAAAATGATGGGGGTTGTAGTATAGACATTGTAAGATGGAATTGTCACTGCCAAGCAACTGGGTCAAGAGGATGCTATATGGCGATTATAGAGCTTAAAGATGCGAATTACTCAATGTCTGTTTATTTGCAGGATAAGGATATTTGATATTCACCTGGATGGATCAACTATGGCAACAAAATTGTTAAAAACCTATAATAGGCATGCTGAGAGGCCAGGGTCAGGTGCTCATGGCTTATCTCGATGATATCTTGATAACAGGGGTATCCAAGAGAACAGCTGAACTAACAGGTGGTAGTTGTTAAATCCAATTTTCAAAGATTGGGCATTATCCATCCAGAGGAATCCAAATTAACACCTGACTATTTGGGTCACAATTGATTCGATTAAGTGACTCTGCCAGGGAAAAAAGGATAGAGCTAATTGACAGGTGTATCAAGCTAATTGAGGCATTAAGGATACATTCGGTCATTATAATAGACCTATGCAGTTATCAGTAAAGGCTATTTCTGATTTGCAATGGTGGATTCACCATGTGTACAGGAGTTTATAGCAAGGTAATGCTTGACCAGCCTTCCATGATTTTGCAGATGAATGTCAGTGCACTCGGGTGGGGTGTCACAGATACGAGTTCAGCTGTGGAGGCAGATGGACTGAGCAAGAGGCATCGCTTCTGCAGACATGGGCAATAAACTATTGAGGCTTATTGCTCTAACAAATGTAATCTGCATGTTCAGTTTCAGATTGACAACACTACGCAAGTGGCATATATATTAATCACATCGGTGGAATCAAGTCGGCATTTTGTGACAGATTGGCTAATCACATTTGGCCTGGTGCATTGAAAAAGATATTTCAGCTATTTATCTACCAGGTAGATTCTACATAGTAGCAGACGCCAAGTCACGAATGTTCCATGACAACATAGATTGGATGTTGAACCAGGAGGTGTTCAATAATATAGTACTTATATATGAATGCCAGATATCGATTTGTTTTGCATCAAGGTTCAACCATCAGCAGCCTAAATAGGTTTCATGGGAACCAGACCAGGTGGCAGTTGCAATTGATATTTTGATGTTACATTGAGGTGGTATGTTTTTTATATATTTTCCTACCATTTTGCCTAATAGGTCGGAGTCTGCAAGAAATCAAGCAGGATGCTGCTTTGGGGGTGCTTGTAATACCTAATTGGCTGAATCCCTTTCGCATGGTTCCCTTTGATGTTACAGTTAGGGATCCAACCTCCTTTTGGTGGTTCCCAAGCGTAGGAATTGACTGGAGCATCCGCTAACATGGGAAAGTCATCCGTTATGTGATTGTATTGACTTGTTAATTTGCAGGTTTTAAGAAGGCCATACCTGGAGCAAGGACTGGCTGGGTGAACGGTGGACATGCTCACTGTAGCCTGGAGAAAGAGTACTCAAAAGGGGTATATTACTTATGTAAAAAAATGGGAGCAATATTGGGTACAAAATAATATTGACTATAGTACTGCAGGTATTGTGGATATTTTAGAGTTCCTGTTGACACTCTACGATGATGAGGGGCTCAGTTATAACACCATTAATACAGCTTTAAGTGCTTTGTCTTCATATGGTTTTGATGGGGTCAGGAAAGATCCTATTGAGTTTCATCATATCATAGCTGGATTGATGAAAGGAATTTAAACTCGAACCTCCTAAACCCAGGTATATGACGATCTGGGATTGAAGTGTGGTCCTCAAGATGCTTCGACAGTAGGTTCCTGTCATGTCCCTGAATTTGCCAAACTAATCATGTAAGTGGTTATGCTCATGGCATTGGTTCAGCATAGCAAGTGCAGAGTTTGCAAAGCTTCTGCTAGACAGGATGGAAGTTGCTGAAGAGAATGTTATGTTATATATTTGCGTCCTGCTCAAACAGAGCAGGCCAGGTGTCACAGGTTTGTTAAAATTGTGTTTCAGCATAACCTACTGATCCATGTTTATGTGTAATGGCACATTTATTTTCATTATATTGAAGCTACAAAGACCTTAAGAAATGTGGAAACAGCATTGTTTATCAGTTACATGAAGCCACACAGGAGAATGTCAGTGCAGACTATCTCAAGGTGGTTTAAAGCAAATGTTGATTCAGGCAGGTATTAACACTGAAATGTATATATCCTTTTCCACTAGTGCAGCAGCAACGTCGTCGGCTAGGGCGATGGATGTTCACATCGGCCATATTTTTACAGGTGCCGGGTGGTCAAATGAATTCTTTTTTTTGCTGATTGCTGATCGGCGAGAGGCTGTTTGCAAATTCAGTATTAAGTCCTGTTTAGGTTCCCCTGTGATAGAGGGGTTACTGTTTGTTTTGATTATTCAAATCAATTGTTATTACATGATATTAAAATTTCATGTTTAACGCATTATTGATTGTTTCTCATCGAAAGTCAATCAATTTGTGAAAAGCCGGGATTTGGATCTGCGGCATAAAATCACAGAGCTTTGAACTCTTCACGGAATCACTAAAGTGACTCCGAAGTAAAATAGTAAGATTAAACGAGAACTTACCAGTTTGAAGTTTGAGCTTTATTTTATGAGGAGTTACGTTGGTGATTACGTGCCCGCCACGCCCAACCCTCTCTCATAAAAAAGGTCATATGGTAGTTCTCATGTTGCGCATCTTAATATGTTACTTCAAATATTGTGTTATCTGTGATTTCATACCGCTGCTTTGAAGATTGACGCGCATGCGCCCTGACGGGTCTTCATCACGTAATCACCAACGTAACTCCTCATAAATAAAGATCAGACTTCAAACTGGTAAGTTGTCGTTTAATGTTACTATTATACAATAATCAGTGACTATCTTTACTGATGTCTGCATGATAGAGGAAAGGTCATTTTGAGTCCATCTAGAGACGTTTAGATTGAATAAACTGTCCTGAGGAGCTCCTAGATAAACATTTGGAACTGGATTGATTGATCCTTAACAATCACAACCATCTTCCTCACGATTGTTGCACAGCTCTATAAGGGGAGCAGAATTGCAGCTTCAATGACTGAAGTGATTTTCCTATGATATCTTTTGATTTCAGCTTTATTCTTGTATACCTGAATCCATTTCCCAATCTAGAGAACAGAGTGCACTTTCACTGCAGGGTTCATTCGAATCATGCTGGGTTGTAAATGTACTGAAATCACCAAATCCAAGATTCAGCCCGGTCCATCGTGGGCATAGCCTTCTCTAACATCACATACATGCACATGAGAGTGCTGCTTCAAGACAGCAGCATCTATCATCTAGGATCCCACCATCCAGCCCTCTTCTTGCTGCTAGCATTGGGAAGTAGGTACAGAAGTCTGAAATTTCATATCACCAGATTCAGGAACAGCTACTTTCCCACAACTATCAAGTTCTTAAATCGACCACCACAACCATAATCTTATCTCAACAAAAGAACATTACATATCAGCTCTTGCACCACCATGGACTCGTTTTCTAATTGTGCATTTTTGCACTTATGACTTTTTTGTTTTGCATAGTTCTTTTCTTTTCACTGACTAGTAGAATTTTTGTGTAATTTATGAATAATTTATGTATAAATAATTAATTGTCTGAGTCTGTGTGCCCGTAATGCTGCAGAAAGTAAGAGTTGCATCAATTCCTCACCATACACGAGCATATAACAATAAACTTGACTTGACTTGAATAATTTCAAATTTTGCACAAATAATTGCATATCTAGTCATAGCAACAGTATGATTTTTATTGACAGTAAGTTAAACAATAAAAATATGAAAAAAGAATGATGTTAATATATTTGAAAACTAAAAACTGAAAATTCTGTAAACATTCAGCAGATCAAGCAGTCTACTGTATGTAAGAAAAAAAAGAGTTAATATTCCACAGTGAAGACCAATACAAAGGACTAAAATGTGTTTTCAGTTTAGCATTGGTTGGCATATATATCTTTCAATAAGCGAGTTCGGTATCTCGATAAACGCAAGGAATCGTGGGATTTGTCAAATGTCATTCAGGATTTTTTGTTAAAGCGAAAGCAGCGCTGTATGAACTGTGTATATGTTTGTTAACTATTCTACCAAGAAATGAATCTAGAATTATGTCGACTCAATAGCTTCCTTTCTTGTTCTGCTGTTCACACACTACTTACACAGACCCAGTTCTAGTTCAGTTAATTAATCTGCAATTATGAGATATTCAAAAATTTAAAGAATTATTATTTTCATTTTATCCTTAATGCATTTGCTACTGGAATAAGAAACTATTACTTGTGTTTGAAACATTTTCTTATGTTTATTCATAATTTATTTGTAGAAATATATTTAATCTGAGGCAGGCAGCGACTGTATTTGTGTGATGTGGGCTGATGCTTTACCTACAGGCGATGTGAATGTGCTGTAAAAGCATAGATTCATCTCAGAGGAAAACTGAGTACAGGGTTGGCCTGTGAAGGAGCCGCCAATCCGATATAAGACATTTAACTGCAAAATGCCTGCCCTTTAGTATTGGATAGATTGAGTGGAGGGTCTGTGCTGTTCCAAGTCTGCGGTGGTTGCAGTGCGTTCCCCCCAGCATCTCGCCCAGTGCACGTTGACCAGCACAGTTCGCCAGCCCTTGTTAGCAGAGGCTCCTTGTGCAGGTGTTATCCGAAGCCCAAATGTTTTGTGGAGGTTCTGCGTTGGGGTTGGACACGCAGCGAGCTAGTGAGAGGGCTGTGAGAGCAGATCAGCCGAGAGGCCGAATGGTGGATTTTAATGGGTCATTATTAAACTGTTTCCGTCTGTGCGGCATCACCAGCTCGCTCTCTCCCAGATTCCCCACCCCAACTGTCGACAAAGTCTGACTGAGAAAATGCTCCCACTCATATTAAGGGTTGGCTCCGTGTTTTCCCACTCGATGGGGTGGGTGGCGCCTCCTTCAAAGAGAACAAGAACTGGTCCCATCAGCTGGGGAGCTGCGACCCACTCCTGAGTGAAG
>CM075983.1:34626767-34661717 GCA_038087875.1 Malacoraja senta
CAGCCCGTAACATCACACAAACCAACCCCCGTTTCCATTGACTCCATTTGTACATCACACTGCCTCAGCAAGGCCAGCAGCATAATCAAGGGTGAGTCGCACTCTGGCCACTCCCCTCTTCTCTTCTCTCCTATCAGGCAAAAGTTATACAAGCGTGAAAACACACATCAGATTCGGCGACAGTTTCTTCCCAGCTGTTATCAGGCAACAGAATCATCGTACCACAACCAGAGAGCAGTGCTGAATTACTATCCACCTCTTTGATGACCCTCGGACTATCCTTGATCGGACTTGGCCGACTTTACCTTGCACTAAACGTTATTTCCCTTATCATGTTTCTATAAACTGTAAATGGATCTATTGTTATCATGTATTGTCTTTCTGCTGACTGGTTAGCATGCAACAGAGGCTTTTCAAATGTACCTCGGTACACGTGACAATAAACTAAACTGAACTGAATTGAACTCTTCACTGTCCCCTGTACCTATACAACCAATTTTGGTGTTATCTGCAAATTTACTAATTTATTGATATAGGTTAATTACATTATCATCCAAATTGTTAATATACAGAACAAACAACGGTGAAGTTAGCACAGATCTCTGCAGTACATCATTTTCACTGGCCTCCAACCTGAAAGACAAGCCCCCCAACGTCACTCTCTGACTCTAACTAATGCAGTTTTGAATGCAAAGGTTTAGTTTGACGTTTATTATTTTCATGTATACAGAGCCACAGTGAATAACTTTGTTTTACATGCTATCCAATCAAATCAGATAATATGATAAAGAAATAGAATCAAGCTAGAGCATAATATGTTGAGTGAAAGGAAACAATATGTAATATAGAACAAAGAATAAAAAAGTGCAGAATATAATTATCAGCAATGAGGCACAACAAGTTCCAAAGACAAAGTCCAATATCCACAGTGAGGCTCAGGAGAATTGGACTGTACCATTGCTTATGGAAGACCATTCAGAAGCCTAATAACAGAGGGGAAGAAGGCGTTTCTGTGTCTGGTGATGTGCACTATCACACTTCTGTATCTTCTGCCTGACTGGAATGGAAGAAGAAGGAAAAGTCCTTGATTATGTTGCTGCTTTTCAGTGTGAAGTGTAGACGGACTCAATGATGGGGAATCTGGTCTGTGTGGTGGACTGGGCTACATCCGCAACTCTCTGTATTTTCATGTGGTCTTGGACCTATGTGTTCCCAAACCAAGCTGTGATGGAAACTGACAATATGGATTTCATGTTGTATTGTTGAAATTTGTAAGAGTTATTGGAGACATGCCAAATTTCCTCAGTTATTGAGGAGGTAGAGATGTTAGTGTGCTTCTTGGCTGCCATTGCAATGCAGTCGATCCACATTATTGGTGATATTTATGTTGAGGATTTGACGTTCTCAACCATTTCCAAAATTCAATGGAGAATGATATATGAAGAACGTCAGGGGCAACTGCTTCACTCAGTGGGTGGTCCATATATGGAATGAGCTGCCAGAGAAAGCCATAGAAGCGGATACAGTTACGACTTTCAAAAGTAATTTGGGCAGATGTAGATAGGAAGGGTTAGAGAGATAGAGGTTAAATGCAGGCAAATTGGAAGGTACAGAATGCCAACTTGGTGGGCATGTAGAAGTTGAGCCAACGGGCCAGTTTCCATACTGTATTGCTCTATGTCCATGTAAAATGTGTACATATATAGCCAGACACTTACAATCTGCCTTAAAAAACTAAAATATTTGTTCATACAATTATTTTGTCTGAGGAAATTCTTGACGCTTATTCAGATCCATACATATTTAGCACCAGTTTCAGCTTGAGCCTTCATTTTAATTTTCCAACACCGATTTGCAAGTATCCAAATGCCCTCTCTCAAAGGCTAATAGTAACAGACCATAAAATATGAATTTTCAGTTACAGTATGTTTCATCATTGCACAATTATCATAACAAATTCTGGTAAATACATATTTCTTTATGAGAATCAACCAAATCTTCTGCAAACATTAACAAAACAGTAAATTGCAAAAAAATAAAAATACTCATCAGGTCAGATAATATCTGTGAAGAGAGACTGAAAGAAAGAGAGAAGGGAGACAGTGAGACCTGAGAGAGAGAAACAGAGAGAGAGCAACAGACAGACAAAGATAGAGAGAAAGAGAGACGGATGGATGGACAGAGAGTATGTTACTATTCAGACGGATGCACTTCCATTGATTCTGATGTAAAGTCACCAAGTTGCAATGTTAACTCTCTTCTCCTCCACAGTTGTTTCTTGACCTGCTGAGTATGTCCAGCATCCTATATTTCAGCATCTGCATTATTCCGCTTTTCTCAATAGTTAATTTACAATAAACAATTCTTTCATCTATTTAATATTAATGACTTGCCACAGGATAATGTCAATGAAAATATAATTATTAATACACAGACAACAACAACATTTCCTGTTAGATGATGTAACCAATCCTACATATTTACAACATCCGTGGAAGCAATGATATGCCTTGAATAAGTGACAGAGATCTTCTCGACAAAAAGTTCTTCAAGACAGGTGAAATAGAGAAAAAGATTAATGCCGAGTAGTTTCTCCCCTGCCAGTAAACATAAAGGAAGTAAATTGTTGCACTGGGATGTTGTACTCTGCCTCTGAAATTCATTGCATTCACTTCAATGGGACGGATTTTGGAGATTGAGTACAAAGTGGTGTTGAGACCATATAGCTCATTAACACTACCACCAGGTTGAGTCTTACTATATGTTGTGCCTGTAGGAGTGTGGAACTATGAAGGAAAAATTAGTAATTCTGAACATTTTATTTACACGGTGAAGGAAATTGTTGCATGTCTTGCTATTACAATGTGTAACCCCAGGGGAGGTGAAGGTAGCTTCCTTGGTAGTGGAGGGAGGGAACATCTATAAATGTAAACCCAAACATCAGGATTTTCTACTTTTGCATTCACAGTCCTGTGTTTTTCTGCCTGTTAAAATGGTTGGGAGGGAAAGAGAGGAAGTGATGGAGAAATGTGAAACCTTGTCTACGTTACCAGGAAATCAACAATGTTGAATGGCCCAAAGACTCACAATCATCTTCAAACAAAGGGTAAATGAAATGGCAAGAAAAATCTAGAAAAAAAATCTAGAAAAATCTAGAATAACAAATGAATGCCATCATTTTTCATTGTGGCCGGGTGGACAGTGTGAAGTCCCGGAAGAAGCAAATTTGTTCAGGCTTACAAATAAATATTCACATCACAATATTTATCTCACTAATGTTCTCTGGATTAGAAGGATTCAGCAGTGCATCTGGAGTTTGTTCCACATGCATCAGGATTAAGGCTGATTTTGTTGTAAATCATTAAATACCCACTGATATTGGCAAATTGAGAGACTTTTATCCTCTGGTGAGTGAGACATCGTTTGCAATGCCGAGTTAAAAATAGCCACTTTTTGCAGTTCCAAGTATAGCTTCAGAACCCCCCAGAGAAATAAATAGACTCACGTTCTGCTGAAGTTGTGACAGCCAGTCATAACTCCTGAGTAAATGTTTGTTATAACCAACAATATAAGTCTACAAAAATCAAACAATATTATTTAGCCAATTGACGTATACTGCCTGCTCCTCCTCAATCAAAAATTGAATTAATGCATTTCCTTCAGTCAGCCATTGCTGACTATCTCAATGATGTAAAAAAAAACCTGCCCAAATTGCAAGTTATAACTAGCAGCAAGCAGGACCTACAAAATACAAGGTCTGAATTAAAAACATAATGTTACATTAATGACACATTCTAAGTAAATCTACATTGTCTCTTTATCCACTGAATACTTAACATAGGTCCTGTGGAAGATTAGTTCATGGAACATTGCCTCTAATTTCAATGTGTGAATCTAGCTACAAATACCTGTCACATTATACACAGAATTAATAGAATTTAAAAAAACCTTGAGCCCAACTGGTCTGGGTTATTGATCCATATGCACAAATTCTACCCGACTCCATCTAAAGGTAACACCATTCATGTTCTTCACTAACTTTCTTTTCAATGCATCCTTGCTAATTGTCTCAATCACTCATGTGATAACAATTTGCAGATTCTTAGTTTAGTTTAGAGATACAGCGCGGAAACAGGCCCTTCAGCCCACCGAGTCCATGCCGACCAGCGATCCCGCACATTAACACTATCCTACACTCTCTAGGGACAATTTACACTTACACCAAGCCAATTAACCTACAAATCCGTACGTCTTTGGAGAGCGGGAGGAAACTGACAATCTTGTAGAAAACCCATGCAGTCACAGGGAGAACGTACAAATTCTGTACTGACAGCATCTGTAGTTGGGATGAAGATTCTCTGGATGAAAAATCTGTCTAAGAATGTTCTATTATAATAATTTCTATGGAGCATTCACTATATCCCTGCTAAGATAGGAGATGCTAACAATTTAAGTATACTCTATAACCGTTAACATTAAAACTGATTAAAGAATATTTCAAACAAGGACGACACATGTCATGGTATTTAGGTACATGCTGCAGATATTTATGAACTTTTCCTTTTTAAACTGGACACAGTTTGAAAAAAATGTGTAGACAGCTACCCCTAGTGTTTATTTAAGATAAAGCACTTTATAAAACTTACAAATAATAATTTCTTTAATCTTTTGTTGGCTTTTCCACCAACCATTGATTTCTCTCCATGATTTCCTCTAATCTAATAAGTGTGCAATCTTCCATTTCCGCCTCCTTGTTCTAGGCTGGCTTGTCTCTGTCCCTACCTGGTCGGTGAGGCAGCTTTTTCTCCAGGCTGCCTCGTCGACCCGTCCTCGTGGCCTACCAGCGGGCATGGAGCGCCGTTTCCTGACGGGGACCGCCCAGCACCTTCAGCTTCGGTCGGCGGCACAGCGCTGGAGCGCTATCGTGGAGCGGAGCGGGCGATGCCTTGCCTGGGTCGCCGCGCTGGATCGACGCGGTGGAGCTCCGGTATGCGCTGACCGCCGACATCAACACCTCCGGGCTGCGGGTCTGCGGAGCGACCAGCCGCGGGCGGCGGTGCCGACTTTTACATCGGGAGCCTCGTGGCTCCAAATCGGCGCGGCCCTGTCGGCTTCAGGTGCCATCGACTCCACTGGGAAACCGGCCGTTCCAGCCGCTGCGAGGACTCTCCCGACGGCCAGGAACAACGGGCCTCCGTAGAGGCAACTGTGGCGGCCTCGATGGGCCTGACTCTGGGGAGAACTGGGGTTGGGGACTGGACATTGTGCCTTCCCCCACAGTGGTGGTCATTGTGGGGGGATGATTTTGTGTGCTGTGCGTTAGTCTGTGTGCAAGATAGCGGTCGGAGGGGAGAGTGGACGCTGGCGCGAATTGGCTGCCGCTGCTCTCTCCTCAAATTGTGTTTCTTATTTTCTTTTTGTGCTTTTGTACTTGAGTTCTGTCCTTGATTTGTGTACTGTGGTGTATTTATATTTAATTTACTCCGATTATGTGTTTTGTATTTTTGTGATTCTATGCCTTGTAAGGTGTCCTTGGGTTTTAGAAAGGCGCCAGTAAATAAAATGAATTATTATTATTATTATAATTTCAAAGGCACTACCTAAAATAGTCATTTTATACCATTTGGTAAGTTCTACTACATGTGTTATCTTTAATCTCCTTTGGTCTTTTCGACATCTCTCGACTTCATTGAAACCATTAAAAAGGCAGAAAACAATTTTCTCGTACCAAACAATAAATAAAGTGTCACAGTGATACAAGCGACTGCAGATGCTGGAAAATGGAAGAGAAAACAATCTGCTTGAGGTACTCAATGGGTCATGCAGTAGCTGTGGAGCTAAAGGGATGGACAATGTTGGGGGTCAAGATTTGCAGCAAGACTGAAAGTATAGAGGGGGAATAGTTTGTATGTAGAGATTAGAGGGAGGGGTGAGATGGGGCAGGTAGGTGATAGGTGGAAGCAGGTGAAGTTGGAGATAGACAGATAGTCAGTTGGAGGAGGGTGCGGAAGAAGTTTTGAGACCAAGGCTAGTGGTGATAGGGGGAAACAAATAAGGAAAAAATTAATGGGGCAGATGGAGCCAGGGGAGGAGGGGAGGAGGGAATAGAGGCAAAGGCTGGAAAGTGACGAATGAAACCGGTAAATGAGTTATGGTGGGCAAATCAAAACAGATGGGGAAGGGGGGAAGGGAGTTAAACCAAAAGAGAAAAAGGGGGGGGGGGGGAACCTGCAAATAGGCATCTTGGCCAGGCCCAGGAGAAAACCGACGGAGATCCTCACCCCCCCGATCGGCCCTCCTCACACCCTGCCTTGTGTCTAAACATCAGGATCGTGGGACTAAAATGCAACCAGGAGGCCGGCGAGTCCATAAAATGGCCCTGTGCAACTAACTAACTAACTAACTAACTAACTAACTAACTAACTAACTAACTAACCTGACTAACTAACTAACCTGACTAACTAACTAACTAAATCTCTCTCCCTCTCCCTCAGCTTTGGCCAGGCCCTCTCATAGATGAACTTAATTTCAATTTTGGAGGCCCCCAAACCAAGATCAAGCAGAGGCCCCTCAATTTTAGAGGCCCCAAAATCAAGATCCCTTTGGAGCAGACAGGCACGAGGCTGAAGCCAAATGGCACTCGTTGCTCCCCCTCTCCTTCTGCTGCAGTTACCGTTGGCAAAGTCCCAGTGTGATGTCATTGTGGCACTCGGCAGCTTGAAAGCCAATTGTGATTGGTGCACTGTGAGTGGGATTGTGATATCATTATTTGAAGCTGCTTTGATAAAGGCTCTCTGTCAGAAGTACTTTTGGGCTTTTTTAAAAACTTTAATTGCAAATAACGTGAAATTATAGGATGAAATGTTAAGTAAACCTGAGTACATAGAAACATAGAAAATAGGTGCAGGAGGAGGCCATTCGGCCCTTCGAGCCAGCACCGCCATTCATTGCAATCATGGCTGATCTTCCCCAATCAATAACCCGTGCCTGCCTTCTCCCATATCCCTTGACTCCACTAGCCCCTAGAGCTCTATCTAACTCTCTCTTAAATCCATCCAGTGTTTTGGCCTCCACTGCCCTCTGTGGCAAGGAATTCCACAAATGCACAACTCTCTGGGTGAAAAAGTTTTTCCTCACCTCAGACTTAAATGGCTTTCCCCTTTATTCTATGACTGTGGCGCCTGGTTCTGGACTCGCCCAACATTGGGTACATTTTTCCTGCATCTAGCTTGTCCAGTCTTTTTATACATTTCTATAAGATTCCCCCTCATCCTTCTAAACTCCAGTGAATACAAGCCTAGTCTTTTCAATCTTTCCTCATATGACAGTCCTACCATCCCAGGGATTAATCTCGTGAACCTACGCTGCACTGCCTCAATCACAAGGATGTCCTTCCTCAAATTAGGAGACCAAAACTGTATGCAATACTCCAGATGTGGTCTTACCAGAGCCCTACACAACTGCAGAAGAACCTCTCTAATCCTATACTGAAATCCTCTTGTTATGAAGGCCAACATTCCATTAACTTTCTTCACTGCCTGCTGTACTTGCATGCCAACCTTCAGTGACCGGTGTACAAGGAGACCCAGGTTTCGCTGTACCTCCCCCTTACCTAACCTAAAGCCATTGAGATAATAATCTTTCCCCTTGTTTTTGCCACCAAAGTGGATAACCTCACATTTATCTATATTATACTGCATCTGCCATGCATCTGCCCACTCACTCAACCTGTCCAGGTCACCCTGCAACCTCCTAACATCCTCTTCACAGTTCACACTGCCACCCAGCTTTGTGTCATCCACAAACTTGCTAGTGTTGCTCCTAATTCCCTCTTCCAAATCATTCAAATATACAGTAAACAGTTGCGGCCCCAACACCGAGCTTTGCGGCACTCCACTCGCCACTGCCTGCCATTCTGAAAAGGACCCATTCACACCTACTCTTTGCTTCCTGTCTGCCAACCAATTTTCTATCCACGTCAACACCCTACCCCCAATACCATGTGCTCTAATTTTAGTCACCAGTCTCCCGTGCGGGACCTTATCAAAGGCTTTCTGAAAGTCTAGATACACTACATCCACTGGCACCCCTTCATCTATTTTACTTGTCACATCCTCAAAAAACACCAAGAAGATTAGTCAAGCATGATTTCCCTTTCATAAATCCATGTTGACTTGGACTAATCCTTTTACCATTATCCAAATGCCCCATTATTACCTCTTTAATAATTGACTCCAGCATCTTTCCCACCACCGAAGTCAGGCTAACTGGTCTGTAATTCCCCGTTTTCTCTCTTGCTCCTTTCTTGAAAAGTGGGATAACAATAGCTATCCTCCAATCCACAGGAACTGATCCTGAATCTATTGAACATTGAAAAATGATCATCAATTCGTCCACTATTTCTAGAGCCACCTCCCTGAGGACTCTGGGATGCAGACCATCAGGCCCAGGGGATTTATCATCCTTCAGTCCCATTAGCTTACCCAATACTATTTCTCGCCTAATGAAAATTTCTTTCAGTTCCTCGACCCCCTTAGATCCTCTGTCCTCCAGTACTTCTGGGAGATTGTTTGTGTCTTCCTTAGTGAAGACAGATCCGAAGTACCTGTTCAACTCTTCTGCCATTTGCTTGTTACCCATAATAATTTCACCCATGTCTGCCTTCAAGGGACCCACATTTGACTTTGCTACTCTTTTTCCTTTAACATATCTAAAGAAGCTTTTACTGTCCTTCTTTATATTCCTGGCCAGCTTCCCCTTGTACTTCATCTTTTCAGCCCGTATTGCCCGTTTTGTTTCCTTCTGTTTTCCTATGAAAGTTTCCCAATCCTCTGGCTTCTGGCTACTCTTTGCTGTGTTATACATCTTTTCTTTTAGTTTGATTCTATCAGTTAACTTATCTTGTCAGCCACAGTTGCCTCCTACTCCCCTTAGAGTCTTTCTTCCTTTTTGGAATGAAATGATCCTGCGTCTTCCGGATTATGCCCAGAAATTCCTGCCATTGCTGTTCCACCATCATTCCTGCTAGGATCCCTTTCGAGTCTACCTTGGCCAGCTCCTCTCTCATGCCTTCATAGTCCCCTTTGTTTAACTGCATCACTGCCACTTCCGATTTAACTTCTCCTTCTCAAATTATGATCACAACCTCCAAGCAGTTCCTTTACCTCGAGTTCTCTTATCAGATTTGGTTCATTGGACAACACTAAATCCAGAATTGTCTTTTCTCTGGTCGGCTCCATTACAAGCTGCTCTCAGAATCCATCTCGGAGGCACTCTACAAACTCTCTTTCTTGGGGTCCTGAACCAACCTGATTTTCCCAGTCTACCTGCATATTGAAATCCCCCATCACCACAGTGGCATTACCTTTGTTACATGCCAGTTTTAACTCCTGCTGCAACTTACACCCTACATCCGGGCTACTATTTGGGGGTCTGTAGATACCACCAATTAGTGTCTTCTTGCCTTTGCAATTCCTCAACTCAATCCACAGTGACTCTACCTCATCAGTCCCTATGTCTTCCCTCGCAAGGGACTGAATTCCATCCATCACCAGAAGTGCTACCCCCCCTCCTCTGCCCACCTGCCTGTCCTTTCTATAGGATGTATAACCCTGAATATTAAGTTCCCAGGCCCGATCCTCCTGCAGCCACGTCTCAGTAATCCCCACAATGTCATATCTACCAACCTCTAACTGAGCATCAAGCTCACCTACTTTACTTCTTATACTTCGCGCATTCAAATACAGTACTTTTAATTGCTTACAAATACACCATTCACATCGATCCCTGCTACACTTGGCCATACTCTCCTATCCCTTTGTGAGCTTTCTTTCCCGTTAATTCTGGGGTCATTAACTATCCCTTTACTCCCTTTCCCTTTAACTTCGCCCTTGACTATCCCATTTGACACCTCCCCCTTATTTAGTTTTAAACCACCTGTGTCGCAGTGGCAAAACTGCCTGCCAGAATTCCGGTCCCCTTGTTAAGGTGCAATCCGTCCCTTTTGTACAGTTCCCCCTTACTTCAAAACAGATCCCAGTGGTCTAAGAATCTAAATCCCTGCCCCCTGCACCAGTTCCCCAGCCACACATTCAGGTCCTGTATCTCCCTGTTCCTGCTCTCGCCAGTACGAGGAACTGGAAGCAAACCGGTGATAACCACCCTGGAGGTCCTGCTTTTCAGCACTTTTCCAAGTTCTCTAATGTCACGCTTCAGACTATTTATCCCCTTCTTTCCGACATCGTTTGTGCCAACATGCACTACAACTTCCGGCTGTTCACCTTCGCCCTTGAGGATTTTCTGCACTCTCTCCGTGACATCCTAGATCCTGGCACCCGGGAGGCAGCACACCATCCTCGAATCCCATCTGTTGCTGCAGAAACCCCTGTCCGTACCTCTCACAATGGAGTCTCCAACCACCACTGCGTTGCCTGACATCGGCCTCCTTGGTTTTGGCTCAACAGCACTTTTTGCATCGCAAGCCAGCCGCACAGTGCGTCAACGTCTTCTGTCCCGACAGCTTTTAAGTGGGTGTACCTGTTCACAAGAGTTACAACACCCGGGGACCTGTGCATTCCATGTTTACTTCCGTTTCTCACTGTCACCCACCTTCACTCTTCCAGTACCTTCGGTGTAACAATCTTGCTGTAGGACTCGTCGAGGAACAACTCAGCCTCTCGGACGAACCTGAGGTCATCCACTTTCTTCTCCAGTTCCCCAACACGGTCCTTCAGGAGCTGTACCTGGATGCACTTCTCACACTTGTAGCAGCCAGAGGCACCAGCGGTGTCCTTGACCTCCTACATACTGCAAGCATCGCACCGAATCAGCTTGCCTGACATCTCCTTCTTTCGTCTCTCCCTCTCCAGCAATCTGCATAGCCTCCTCCCCTTAGCCTCCTCGCCGAAGACTCTTGAGCCAAAGACTCACACTTTACTGACTCTCGGTTCTTTTTTTTTTTTTTTTTTTTTTTTATTTTTTTTTTTTTTTTTTTTTTTTTATTTTTTAGAAGTACGGTAGATTACAGTAATGTACAACACGTATATATTAATACATTTTTTGTACCGCTTCATTTTTTTAAACTTTAAGAAAGAAAAAGAAAGAAGTAAGAAAAGTGAAGAAAGTGCGCAAAGGTTGTGAAGTGCAAAAGAGTGTTGGGAAAAGAAAGCCCCTTAGAGAAGAGGTTAGAGAAGGAAGTAAAGTTAGAAAATAGACCCTAGAAAAAAAAAGAGAAAGAAAGAAGGAACAATCGCTCTATTATAACTCTTATACTATACTTCATAGAGAAGGAACTACCAACCAAGTCTGTTTTTATTTTACCTCCCATTACCAGGTCCAGATACCTTTTATTTATTTATTTGTTTTTCTAAATTACTATTGCACCTCATGCTTGTAATAGGTCCAAAAACGCAGACCACGTCTTTTGAAATTGATCTACTTTACCTACTAGGAGGAATCTCATCTCTTCCAGATGTAATGTTTCCAACATATTTGATGTCCACATTTTTATTGTTGGTGTGGGCGCATTTTTCCAGAATTTAAGTATAAGCTTTTTTCCCATTATTAGCCCATAATTGAGTAAATTCTTCTGATACACGTTTAATTCAGGAATACCTTCCGATATTCCAAAAATAATCCATTCTGGTTTTGGTACCAGTTTTATTTTGATTAATTTTGAAAAAATATCAAATATTTCAAACCAGAATTTTTGGATTTTTGTACAAAAAACAAAAGAATGTGCTATGGTAGCTTCTTGACATATACATTTATCACAGATTGATGAGACGTTAGGAAAGATTTTATTTAGTTTGGTTTTTGAATAATATAATCTATGTAATGTTTTAAATTGGATAAGCGTATGTCGTACGTTGATCGAGCATTTATGCACCTGTAATAAATGATTATCCCAGCTTTCTTTTGAAATTTTTATACCTAGATCTTGTTCCCAATCTCTTCTAATTCCATCTGTTGTGGGTATTTCTATATTTAAGATGATATTATATAAGTATGATATTAAATTAACTGATTCCGCCTTTGTCTTCATTGCTTCATCTAGTAAGTCGGAAGGCATATTATAATAATCTTTTGTGTGTGATTTCAAATAGTCACAGATTTGTATATATTTAAAATATTGATTATTTTTCAAATTATATTTCAGTTGTAGTTGTTGGAATGATAGTAATTTTTCTAATTCATACAGATCTTCGAGCGTTTTAATTCCCATTCTTTCCCATTGTATAAATGCTTTATCTATGATTGAAGGTTTAAACGATGGGTTATTGACTATTGGTATTAAGAGAGATAGGTTTCTTAATTTTAGATTCTGTTTTATTTGCTTCCATGTTCTAATAGTGCTATATATAATTGGATTTTTATTATAATTTTTATTATTCAAATTTATTGGAGAGAGAATAATCGCTCCTATATTATTCGGGGAGCAATCCCCTTTTTCCATTATAATCCAGTCCACCTGCTGGGCAGAATTGTCCAGCAGGTGAATCATATTTTTAATATTTACTGCCCAGTTATAATACATAAAGTTAGGGAGCGCTAGACCCCCCAACTCTTTTCGTTTGTTAAGGTGTGTACTTTGTATTCTGTGGGATTTGTAATCCCATATAAAATTTGTAATGTCTGAGTCCAGTTTTTTGAAAAACTTTTTTGGGAGATATATAGGTATTGATTGAAATAGGTAAAGGATTTGTGGTAAGAAAATCATTTTTATAGCATTTATCCTACCTATTAAGGACATCGGAAGTGTTTTCCAAAATTTAATCAGATTATTTAATTTCTTAAGTAGGGGATTATAATTAGCTTTAAACATATCATGGTAATTTCTAGTAATCTCAATTCCTAAATATTTGAATTTTTCCATAGCTATTTTAAAAGGGAATTTCCTGAGATGTGTTGAGTCTTTTGGTTTAATCGACATAATTTCACTTTTGTTCCAATTTATTCTATATCCTGAAAAGGATCCAAAGTCCTCAATTAAGTTTAATATATTTGGTATACTAATTTGTGGTTTTGTGATGTACAGTAGTACATCATCAGCATATAGGGATAGTTTGTTGTTTGAATATTTTGTGTTATAACCGTGAATATTCGAGTGTGTTCTTATTTTTTCAGCAAGGGGTTCAATTACCAAAGCAAATAACAGCGGTGATAGTGAACATCCTTGTCTGTTGCCCCTAGATAATTCGAATTTTGAAGATAATATATTATTAGTTAGTATTCTAGCCGTAGGTTTGTTATATAGTAGTTTTATCCATGCAATAAAGTTTTCTCCCAATTGGAATTTTTGCAATACTTTGATCATATAGTCCCATTCTACTTGATCAAACGCTTTTTCTGCGTCCAGTGAGATGATAGCTAACTCTTCGTCATAAGATTTATATGAATGCATTATGTTAAGCAAACGTCTCAAATTATTAAATGAGTGTCTCTTAGGTATAAATCCTGTTTGATCCTCATGTATTAGTCTACTAACATACTTGCTTAATCTATTGGCTAATGTTTTTGCTATTATTTTCTGATCCGTATTTAACAAAGCAATAGCTCTATATGATCCTGGTTCTTCTATATTTTTATCTTTTTTAAGTATTAATATGATCGTTGATTCCGCTAGTGTTTCAGGTAGGTTTTGCTCTTTATAAGCATATGTATACATTTTTTGTAATCGTGGAGTAACTATATCATAAAAAGATTTATAAAATTCATTACTGAATCCGTCTGGTCCTGGTGTTTTTCCATTTTTTAGTGTTTTTATTGTGTCTTCTATCTCCTTAGAAGTAATTTGTGCTCCCAGTTCCTCTTGTTCCCTGCGTTCTAATTGTGGTAGATTACAATTATCTAAAAATTCTGAGATTTTATTATTGTCTATTGACGTTTTAGATGTGTATAGATTCTGGTAAAATTGAGCAAATCTTTTATTAATATCCTTGGGTAGTGTTAATACTTCCCCTCTATCTGATTTAATCTTTAATATTGCATTCTCTTTTTCCCGTTTTTTAAGTTGTCGTGCTAGAAGTTTGTGGGGTTTGTCCCCGAATTCGAAGTGTTCTTGTTTTGTGATTTGAAATAATGTTATAACTTTCTCTGACAGTAATTTATTTAACTGAAATTTCAGTAGTAGTATTTTATTATGTTTATCCATAGTTGGGTCTTTAGCATTATCTATATCTAACTGTTTTATTTGATCTTCTAAGTGTCTTTGTTCATTCTTATTCTTTTTATTTTGATAGGCTTGAAATGAAATAATGACTCCTCTTATAAATGCTTTGAAGGATTCCCATAATAGCGTGGGGGATATCTCTGGTGTATCATTTAACTCAAAAAATAGATCCATCTGTTTTTTTAGATAGATACTCCCTTGAGGGTCTTTTAAAATTTGTGAGTTAAACCTCCAGAACGGTTTATTCATAGACATTCCTTCTAGTTTTAGAACAAAGGTTAACGGAGAATGATCTGAGATCGCATTAATATGATATTTAGGATTCAAAGATTGCGAAATTAATTTTGTATCCACTAGAAAATAGTCTATCCGTGAATATGTTTTATGCACCATTGAATAAAACGAGTAATCCCTTCCCGTCGGGTTTGCAATCCTCCATACATCTGTTATATTTGTGTTTTCCATATATGTGTGTAAGAGTTCACTGGTTTTAGATTTCGTCTGACCTTTTTGTTTTTGCGTCGATTTATCTAAATAAGGATCTAAAACACAATTAAAATCTCCTCCGATTATAACATTTTGATAATTAGATTCTGCAATTATATTCAGAATTTTATTAAAAAATTGAGGGTTATCAAAGTTGGGCGCATATATATTTACCAGCGTAATTGGCATGTTATTGATCTCCCCTGCTACTATAAGATATCTCCCTTCCTTATCTAAAATAGTGTTCTTTGATTTAAATGGAATTCCTTTACGAATAATAATTGCAGTACCTCTAGATTTGGAGGTAAATGAAGAGTGAAATGTTTGGCCTATCCAGTTTGCCCTCAGTCTTGTCTGATCTTGCTGTTTAAGATGTGTTTCCTGTAGAAACGCTATGTCCGTGTTGTATGATTTCAACTGAGCTAGTATCTTGCCCCTTTTAATAGGTTCATTAATCCCCCTTATATTCCAACTACATAATGTGATTCCTCCTATTTTCTTTTGATTGTCGTCATGCATTTTTACCAATTTTAATGACCTTAATTATTGTGGTGCGTTCATACCTCCGGACTCTGGTTATTTTGGGAGTATTTCTATTATAGACTTCCTTGGTAGTTCTCCTGCGCGATTGTCCTTGAAGAAAAAACACACAGATGTGACATATTGTGATTAAAAAAAATATATATAAATCAAATAAATTTACGGTGTCTAAAATTTCAACACCGTAGTGAGTGGCCCACTCGTCTGTGGGGTACGACATCCATAACGCTTCCGGCGTAGTTGGTATAAAGTTAGCCCCGCTGTATTTATTACCCAAAATCTATGGGGTCATTACCGTTTCCAATTCAGTTCTATTTCACCCAGTTACAATTTATATATATGTCAAATGTATTCGATTCCATATCCTACTCACTCTTTATCTCTTAACTATTTTAAAATGAATTTAGTATTGTTAAAGTGAGCGGTTTACTGAGTGGATTAACCGGAGTCAGGTTCCTGGAATTGTGCCAGGTGCCTGATCTCCTCTCCTCTCCACGAGAGGAGTGCCTCCGAGATGGATTCTGAGAGCAGCTTGTAATGGAGCCGACCAGAGAAAAGACAATTCTGGATTTAGTGTTGTCCAATGAACCAAATCTGATAAGAGAACTCGAGGTAAAGGAACTGCTTGGAGGTTGTGATCATAATTTGAGAAGGAGAAGTTAAATCGGAAGTGGCAGTGATGCAGTTAAACAAAGGGGACTATGAAGGCATGAGAGAGGAGCTGGCCAAGGTAGACTCGAAAGGGATCCTAGCAGGAATGATGGTGGAACAGCAATGGCAGGAATTTCTGGGCATAATCCAGAAGACGCAGGATCATTTCATTCCAAAAAGGAAGAAAGACTCTAAGGGGAGTAGGAGGCAACTGTGGCTGACAAGATAAGTTAACTGATAGAATCAAACTAAAAGAAAAGATGTATAACACAGCAAAGAGTAGCCAGAAGCCAGAGGATTGGGAAACTTTCATAGGAAAACAGAAGGAAACAAAACGGGCAATACGGGCTGAAAAGATGAAGTACAAGGGGAAGCTGGCCAGGAATATAAAGAAGGACAGTAAAAGCTTCTTTAGATATGTTAAAGGAAAAAGAGTAGCAAAGTCAAATGTGGGTCCCTTGAAGGCAGACATGGGTGAAATTATTATGGGTAACAAGCAAATGGCAGAAGAGTTGAACAGGCGATTGGATTGCTGCAAAACAACTGTAAATAATGTAAATAATGTTGCAAGACAGTTACCCTGCTGTTTGTTGATTGGCCAAAGTGTTAAGCCCTAGCAGAATTGTTTTGTGTTCCAGGGTAAATGTTGCATTATTCAGTTGACTAGCATCATTCCAGAAGCTTCTGTAAGAAACATTGTATAAGACTCTCTGTAATTGGATTGGGGAACTGTATATGTATTGATGTAATTGATATGTTTGATTGGATTGTAAGGGGACCACCCCTATGTAGTTCGGCCCCTCAAGGTTCATGGACCTATAAAAGTTAGCCCCATTTTAGATTGGTATCGATGGCTGCAGGAGGATCGGGCCTGGGAACTTAATATTCAGGGTTCTACATCCTATAGAAAGGACAGGCAGGTGGGCAGAGGAGAGGGGGTAGCTCTGCTGGTGAGGGATGGAATTCAGTCCCTTTTGAGGGAAGGCATAGGGACTGACAAGGTAGAGTCACTGTGGATTGAGTTGAGGATTTGTAAAGGCAAGAAGACACAAATTGGTGTTATTTACAGACCCCCAAATAGTAGCCGGGATGTAGGGTGTAAGTTGCAGCAGGAGTTAAAACTGACATGTAACAAAGGTAATGCCACTGTGGTGATGGGGGATTTCAATATGCAGGTAGGCTGGGAAAATCTGGTTGGTTCAGGACCCCAAGAAAGAGAGTTTGTAGAATACCTCTGAGATCGATTCTTAGAGCAGCTTGTAATGGAGCCGACCAGAGAAAAGGCAATTCTGGATTTAGTGTTGTCCAATGAACCAGAAATGATAAGAGAACTCGAGGTAAAGGAACCGCTTGGAGGTAGTGATCATAATATGATTAGTTTTAATCTGCAATTTGAGAAGGAGAATGTTAAATCGGAAGTGGCAGTGATGCAGTTGAACAAAGGGGACTATGAAGGCATGAGAGGGGAGCTGGCCAAAGTAGACTGGAAAGAGATCCTAGCAGGAATGATGGTGGAACAGCAATGGCAGGAATTTCTGGGCATAATCCAGAAGACACAGGATCATTTCATTCCAAAAAGGAAGAAAGATTCTAAGGGGAGTAGGAGGCAACCGTGGCTGACAAGAGAAGTTAGGGATAGAATAAAACTAAAAGAAAAGATGTATAACACAGCAAAGAGTAGCCGGAAGCCAGAGGATTGGGAAGCTTTCATAGGACAACAGAAGGAAACAAAATGGGCAATACGGGCTGAAAAGATGAAGTATGAAGGGAAGCTGGCCAGGAATATAAAGAAGGACAGTAAAATCTTCTTTAGATATGTTAAGGGAAAAAGAGTAGCAAAGTCAAATGTGGGTCCCTTGAAGGCTGACATGGGTGAAATTATTATGGGCAACAAGGAAATTGCAGAAGAGTTGAATAGGTACTTCGGATCTGTCTTCCCTAAGGAAGACACAAACAATCTCCCTGATGTACTGGAGGACAGCGGATCTAAGGGGGTAGAGGAACTGAAAGAAATTGTCATTAGGCGAGAAATAGTATTGGGTAGGCTAATGGGACTGAAGGATGATAAATCCCCTGGGCCTGATGGACTGCATCCCAGGGTCCTCAGGGAGGTGGCTCTAGAAATAGTGGACGCATTGGTGATTATTTTCCAATGTTCAATAGATTCAGGATCAGTTCCTGTGGATTGGAGGATAGCTAATGTTATCCCACTCTTCAAGAAAGGGGCGAGAGAGAAAAAGGGAAAATACAGACCAGTTAGCCTGACTTCGGTGGTGGGAAAGATGCTGGATTCAATTATTAAAGAGGTAATAATGGGGCATTTGGATAGCAGTAAAAGGATTAGTCCAAGTCAACATGGATTTATGAAAGGGAAATCATGCTTGACTAATCTTCTGGAATTTTTTGAGGATGTGACAAGTAAAATGGATGAAGGGGTGCCAGTGGATGTAGTGTATTTAGACTTTCAGAAAGCCTTTGATAAGGTCCCGCACGGGAGACTGGTGACTAAAATTAGAGCACATGGTATTGAGGGTAGGGTGTTTACATGGATAGAAAATTGGTTGGCAGACCGGAAGCAAAGAGTAGGAGTGAACGGGTCCTTTTCAGAATGGCAGGCAGTGGCGAGTGGAGTGCCGCAAGGCTCGGTGTTGGGGCCTCAAATGTTTACCATATATATTAATGATTTGGAAGAGGGAATTAGGAGCAACACTAGCAAGTTTGCAGATGACACAAAGCTGGGTGGCAGTGTGAACTGTGAAGTGGATGTTAGGAGGTTGCAGGGTGACCTGGACAGGTTGAGCGAGTGGGCAGATGCGTGGCAGATGCAGTATAATATAGATAAATGTGAGGTTATCCACTTTGGCGGCAAAAACAAGGGGGCAGATTATTATCTCAATGGGGTTAGGTTAGGTAAGGGGGAGGTGCAGCGAGACCTGGGCTTCCTTGTACACCGGTCACTGAAAGTTGGCTAACAGGTACAGCAGGCAGTGAAGAAAGCTAATG
The DNA here is from genome assembly GCA_038087875.1 of Malacoraja senta. Lineage (NCBI taxonomy): Eukaryota > Metazoa > Chordata > Chondrichthyes > Rajiformes > Rajidae > Malacoraja > Malacoraja senta. The sequence goes on from CM075983.1 coordinate 34,645,618, forward strand.
GAATGTGGGCCTTCATAACAAGAGGATTTCAGTATAGGAGTAAATAGGTTCTTCTGCAGTTGTATAGGGCACTGGTGAGACCACATCTGGAGTATTGTGTACAGTTTTAGTCTCCTAATTTGAGGAAGGACATCCTTGTGATTGAGGCAGTGCAGCATAGGTTCACGAGATTGATCCCTGGGATGGCGGGGCTGTCATATGAGGAAAGATTGAAAAGACTAGGTTTATATTCATTGGAGTTTAGAAGGATGAGGGGGCTCTTATAGAAACACATAAAAAATTATAAAAGGACTGGACAAGCTAGATGCAGGAAAAATGTTCCCAATGTTGGGCGAGTCCAGAACCACGGGCCACAGTCTTAGAATAAAGGGGAGGTCATTTAAGACTGAGGTGAGAAAAAACGTTTTCACCCAGAGAGTTGTGAATTTATGGAATTCCCTGCCACAGAGGGCAGTGGAGGTCAAATCACTGGATGGATTTAAGAGAGAGTTAGATAGAGCTCTAGGGGCTAGTGGAGTCTAGGGATATGGGGAGAAGGCAGGCACGGGTTATTGATAGGGGACGATCAGCCATGATCATAATGAATGGCTCGAAGGGCCGAATGGCCTCCTCTTGCACCTATTTTCTGTTTCTATGTTTCTATGATATTATGGAAGGGTGCTTGACACTTCGTGACTTTTTGGGCAGTGTCTGCTTGCACGAGGCTGAAGGGCTTGGTCAGGCAGAGCCAAGGATCGAACCCGCGGTGATTTAGGCATTGTATAGGGGAATTTGCTGTTTGTTCTAAAAATGAAGATTAGTTGGTCCAATGCTTGAGTCAGTGTTTTTTTATCGAACTTGACTGGGGGGGGGGTTAAGCTTTAGGAGCGTATTTACAATTTCAGCTGCCCATAAGCACCCCTCCCTCCCTATTTTATACTCACTTTCACTTACACACTCAGGACAATTTGTAATGGCTAATTATCCTGTCAATCCACATGCCGTTGGGATGTGCGAGGAAACCGGAGAATTCTGAGAAAACCCACTTAGTCACAGATTGAACATGCATACTATGTATCTTTGTGTTCCTTGTAATATCAATAACATTAACCTTGCCCAAGTGCAAATAATTATTTTTAAACAACAAAAATGAATTAATTAATTAATTAACCTTTATTATCACTTGTGACATGTCACAGTGAAATTCTTTGTTTTGAATACCATGCACAAAGTATGCAAAGTGTCACCACATATAGGGCACTGACAAAGTTACAAGGTGTTCAATGTAGTCCCAATGGTCCCTCTTAGTTCTGGGTAGACCAGACGCCGGGTCCCTCTTTGTTCTCGGTGGCATGTCTTTGACTGACCTCTGGCACTCATTCGGGCCCGTCCGACCTCTGGCACCCACCGCGGGTCCGTTCTCAGCCGTCTGGTCCTCTCTTGGAAGTTTCCACAGCGCCCGCCTTAAAAAAATACAAATAATTAGAGGTTGATGCTCACGTCAGGAATAAATTGGTCACCAGTCTCCATTTTAGTCTGAAATCACAATTTCAATTGTTATCAGTATAATCATTTTTTTAAATTGTTTTATTTTTTATTTTTTATTTATTAGAATTACATTACATTACAACCAATTACATTAGTACTCGTCACGTATATCTTATTACAATTAATGTACTCATTCATTTTTTACACTAATAAAAGGGAAAGGATGAGATTGAGAGAAAGGAGAAAGTGAAGGAAAATAGTGAAGGTGTAAAAACGTGACAACAAGAAAGAACAAAGGCCCTGTAAGAAAGAAATTTAAAAAAAGAATTAAGAGATAGACCCTAAAGAAGAAGAAAAATGAGAAAGAGGGAAAAGAGAAAAACAAATACTTTATTATAAGCATCACGCAAATGGGATATACCAACTCTCCAGCTTTCATCCCCTCTTACCTGACCTCAGTTTTTTTTTTAAAGTACTTTTGCACCCTATACTTGTAATAATTCTATAAATGCAGACCACGTCAGGTGGAAGTGATTTGGTTTACCTTCTAGGTGTAATGTTTCGAACATATTTGAAATCCACATGTTTATAGTTGGTATTGGAGTGTTTTTCCAGAATTTTAGGATTAACTTTTTTCCAGTTATTAACCCATAGTCTATTAATTTCTTTTGAAACATTTAGTTCTGCACTATCTTCCGTTGTTCTGAAGATAATCCATTCTGCTTTAGGTATCAGTTTTATTTTAAATAATTTTGTAAAGATTTCAAAAATTTCAATCCAAAATGTTTGCATTTTTTTACAGAAAACAAATGAATGCGCTATAGTAGCTTCTTGAGATTGACATTTATCACAAATGGATGATACATTTGGGAAAATTTTATTAATTTTAGTTTTGGAAAAATATAATCTATGTAAAATTTTAAATTGTATTAAAGTGTGTCTTACATTAATCGAACATTTATGCACATTTAGTAAATGTTCATTCCACCTTTCCTTTGAGATTTTAATAGCTAATTCTTGTTCCCAGTCTCTTCTAAACCTTCTGTAGATGATATTACTACATTTAAGATAATATTATACAAATATGATATTAAGTTTGCTGATTCAGCTTTTATCTGCATTGCTTCATCCAGTACATCTGCTGGGATATTATAATGATCATTTGTATATTTTTTCAAATAGTCACATATTTGAAAATATTTAAAATATTGATTATTTCCCAGTTTATATTTTGTTTGTAATTGTTGGAATGATAATAATTTTCCAGTTTCATACAAGTCACTGAACATTTTATTTCCTAGTCTATCCCATTGTATAAAAGATTTGTCTGTATTAGAGGGATTAAATGAGGGGTTATTAACTATTGGAGATAACAGCAATAGATTTCTTAATTTTAAATTTTGTTTTATTTGTTTCCAAGTTCTGATTGTACTATGTATAATAGTTTTTTTTAAATAATTTATGTTATTCAGTTTCATTGGTGAGAGGAGGATCGCTCCAATGTTTCCAGAAGAGCAGTCCTCTCTCTCCATTACAATCCAGTCCACTTGCTGGGCAGTTGTCCATCAGTTGAATCATATTTTTAATATTTACTGACCAATAATAATACATGAAGTTAGGGAGTGCTAAGCCCCCTAATACTTTAGCTTTGTTCAAGTGTGTTCTTTGTATTCTATGTGATTTATAGTCCCATATAAAATTAGTAATGTTTGAATCCAGTTTTTTTTTAAACTTCTTTGGTAGGTATATAGGAATCGATTGAAATAGGTATAAAATTTGTGGTAAGAAGATCATTTTTATTGCATTTATTCGGCCTATTAAAGACATTGGGAGCGTTTTCCAAAATTTAATGAGTGTATTTAATTTATTAAGTAAAAGATCAAAATTTGCTTTAAACATGCCTTGATATGTTCTAGTGATTTCAATACCCAAGTATTTAAATTTTTCTGTAGCTATTTTAAAAGGGAATTTTAAAAGATGTGTTGAGTCTTTCGGTTTTATTGACATAATTTCACTTTTATTCCAATTTATTCTGTATCCAGAAAAAGATCCAAATTAGATTTAATATGTTTGGTATAGTAATTTGAGGTTTTGTAATGTACAATAATATATCATCCGCGTATAAAGATATTTTATTATTTGAATATTTAGTATTATGCCCATGGATATCTGGATGTGTTCTAATTTTTTCTGCTAACGGTTCAATTATGAGAGCAAACAACTGTGGTGATAATGAGCATCCATGTCTATTTCCCCTTGATAGTTGAAATTTCTAGGATAGTATGTTATTAGTTAATATTCTAGCTGTAGGTTTATTATATAATAGTTTAATCCATAAAATAAACTTTTCTCCCAGTTGGAATTTTTGTAATACTTTATCCATATAATTCCATTCTACTTGGTCAAATGCTTTTTCAGCGTCCAGCAAAATAATTGATAATTCTTGTTCTTCAATTTTGTGTGAGTGCATTATATTGAGTAGATGTCTCATATTATTAGATGAATATCTCTTAGGGATAAACCCCGTCTGATCTGGGTTTATTAGTTTACTAATATATTTACTTAATCTTCTAGCTAATGTTTTCGCTAATATTTTTTGATCTGTGTTTATCAATGCTCTATATGAACCCGGTTCTTCTATATCTTTGTCTTTTTTAAGTATTAGTGTGATTGTTGATTCAGCTAATGTATCAGGTAATATTTGTTTTTTAAAAGCATATTGATACACTTTTTATAATCATGGTATAATTTTGTCATAAAAGCTTTTATAAAATTCATTAGTAAATCCATCAGGACCTGGTGTTTTTCCATTCTTTAATGAGTTTATTGTATCTTCTAATTCCTTAATTGAGATTTGTGCACCCAATTCCTCTTGTTCCTTCAACTCTAACTTTGGAAGATTACAATTATCCAAGAACTCTGTAATTTTATTGGAGTCAGTTGTCGTTTTAGATGTATACAAATTCTCATAAAATTGCGCAAATCTTTTATTAATATCCTTCGGTATGGTTAATAATTCCCCTCTATCTGATTTAATCTTTGGGAACGTATGTTCTTTTTCTCGTTTTTTTAGCTGGCGAGCCAAAAGTTTATGCGGTTTATCCCCAAATTCAAAGTGCTCCTGTTTTGTAATTTGGAAAAGTCTTATAAGTTTGGCTGATAATAGTTTATTTAATTTAAATTTCAAAATTATTATTTTATTATGTTTATCTATTGATGGATCTTTAGCATTATCTATATCCATTTGTCTAATAAGTTCTTCTAAATGTGTTTGTTCATTCTTATTTTTTTTATTTTGAAAAGCTTGATATGAGATTATAATACCTCTAATGAATACTTTAAAAGATTCCCATAGTACAGTAGGCGATATATCTGGAGTATCATTTATTTCAAAAAAGGCGTCCATTTGTTCTTTTAAATATATACTCGCTTGCGGATCTTTTAGGATTTGAGAATTAAATCTCCAAAACGATTTATTCTTAGACATTCCTTCCAGTTTTAAAAATAAAGTTAGTGGTGAATGGTCTGAAATCGAGTTTGTATGGTATGCTGCGTTCAAAGTGTGAGGGATTAATTTTGTATCCACCAGGAAATAATCTATACGTGAGTATGTTTTATGTACCATTGAATATAACAAATATTCCCTGCCAGTTGGATTAGCAATTCTCCAAACATCTGCTATATTGGTATTGTTTATATAAGTATTTAAAAGTTCACCGGTTTTAGATTTCGTATTCCCTCTCTGTTTTTGGCTTGATTTGTCTAAATACGGATCTAAAACACAGTTAAAGTCTCCTCCTATTATAACATTTTGATAATTAAACTCTGCGATTATGTTCAGAATTTTATTGAAAAAATGAGGGTTGTCAAAGTTAAGCGCGTATATATTTACCAAAGTAATTGGAGTATCATGAATTTCTCCGTTAACTATCAAATATCTCCCTTCAATGTCTGTTATGGTATTCTTTGCTTTGAATGGTATACCTTTTCTAATAATGATTAACGTACCTCTAGATTTCGAAGTATATGAAGAATGGTATATTTGACCTATCCATTTCGCCCTCAACCTAGCTTGATCCTGAGATTTTAGATGAGTTTCTTGTAAGAAGATTATGTCAGAATTGTACAGTTTCAGCTGAGCTAGTATCTTACCCCTTTTAATAGGTTCGTTAATACCTCTTATATTCCAACTGCAGAATGAGACTCCTCCTAGGTTCTTTTGTTTAGCATCTTGCATTTTGAATAATTATAGTACCTTTAAATCTTGTGGTGCATCCATATCCCAGGTCTTTGGGTATTGGTGGAACCTTTGAATTACTAAGTTTTGTTGGCATATCCCTTTTACGCTTATCACTAAACACAAAACACAAACATGTGAGTTTATGTGATAATAATAATTTTTTTTTAATTGAAAAAGTGAAAATACAGTGTCTAAAATAGTCGACACTGTAACAAGTGGCCCACCTGTAGGTGGGAGAAAACCTTGTTTCGACTTCCATTGTTGATGTTAAACAAATAACTCCGCTCTCTTGGTTAATCATAACATATTAGAACGGGGCCTCACATTCAGATATATGATACAAATTTACCCTATATATTTCATTATAACATATCATATATATATATCGCAATTTTAGCTACTAATTATTAAACAAATGATTTTAGCTTCAATAATAGTCAACTGTTGGTTGAAGGGGTTAACGAAACGCGCCCCTGGACCTAAGCCAGGTGCTCGTTTCTCATCCCCTCCTCCCAGTTATAGATAAGGTTTGGATTTAGTAAAAATGTATATTAGTTTTGTTAGTTCGTTATTTTTTATTTTTATTAGCGTCCGTTACTATTCTAGTTTAATATTGATAACTTGTTAAATTGTTAGGTTGTTAATAGGATCAATTCTTACAATTGGATTTAATATTATAATCTGTTAAACAATTAATGCTTCTGGTATAGTCCATTCTCTTCAGTTCGGCTGTTTACTTCGTTTGGAACACAGAATGTCCTTGAGTCAAAATTCCACAGATAACAGTCTCGCCATCCTAAACAAAACACTGCTTGAAATGGTTCTGAGCTGCCAAACCTCCATTAACCGTGGAATTCTAATAAAAAAAGAGGATTTATTCATACCATTAATTTCTACTTTTCAACGATGCTCTGGGCATATTTGTACGCCTCCTCCGGTTTTACAAATGATCTTTCACGTCCATTATAAGAAATATGCATTTTGGCTGGAGAAAAAACACCGTATCTGACACCTTGTTTCCCTCTTAAAAGTTCTTTTGCCTTTCCGAATTGATTTCTCTTTTGCACAATTTTATACGGATAGTCCCTGAATATTTTGATAATGTCATTATCCACCTGCAATTGCACTCCGTATTTAATTTTACTCATCACCTCTTCCAGTTCTGAAATGTCTCAACATTTCACAATAATATGTCGTGGGTGGTCTTTTCCAGCTTGAGTTCTCGGTTTAAATCTTGGAACCCGATGAGCCACTTCAATTTTTGGTTCTTTGGAGAGATTAAGCAGTTGTTTAAGTAAGTCCATGGCAAACTCACGATCATCCCTTCCCTCAGTTCCCTCTGAGACTCCAAGAATTCTCAAATTCTGGCGTCTAGAGCGAGCTTCCAGGTCCAGGCATTTATCTGAGACTTTCCCCAGTTGAGTCGTCATCTGTACTGAAGTTTGCTCATATTCTTGCTTAATTTGATCATGTTCTTGCCTCATTTTCACCATGTCTTCAAACCACTCGAACCATATTTTTCTCCAATTCCGTAATTGTGGCCATACTTGCAACTACTGTTTCAAGCACAGCCGTGAACCTGTCCGTAGTAACTTTTTCCATCTTATCCATTCTCCCCGATAGTCCATCTTTCACATCATCAATTCGTTTATTTATAGTATCCAGTGAATCAGCCACATTCTGATTACCAGTATTCGAATCCTACATCATCTTTTCGATTTTTTCCATCATTTGTCCCATCAGAGTTTTATTTTCATCCATAATTTCATCTTTCATATCCTTCACTGATTTCTTCAAATCCTCAAGTTCTTTATCCTTAGTCAGCTCTGTCTTAGATCTTGTATCCATTTCTACAGCCACTTCAGAAACTTCAGAGGTAACTTCTCCTTCAGGCTTCTTCAAATTTTTCAGCAGCTGTTTTTTAACTGATCTCTGAGGGCTCTTGGCTGGAGACAGTTTTCTCATTTAAAAGCCTTTAAGCCACCATTTAAAAGATCGCGCTTACTGATGACGTCATCAGCCTGGCGACCAGAAGCTCCGGTATGGTTTTTAATCCAATTCTGACTTATGGACCCGTTTTTAACGCGAAAAATCGCTAAATGTTTCGAGAGCAGAGCTAGGTGCACGCCTGTTAGTATAACATGGCGCCACCGGAAGTCATCAGTATAATCATGAGACTAACTTCTCTGTACCTGAAATAGACCGGTTTAAATAAGGATCGAGAGCAAGTTCTGAGCTCCATCACAGATGTTTTATATGCATTAGAACTCTTGTCCTGAAAGATTTCATCTGGCCACTAATTGTGAAACTCAATTTTTCTCATCCTGGGTTGGGAATTTGGATCTCAAACAGAAGAACTCATCGATTGGAATAGATTCAGCACCGGTTCCATGTCCTTTCAAATGAACCAAGAAACGTTCCGAGGCTGGATGAATATTTTTAAAGAATCACAGATTTTAAAATTAGTTTTGTCAATAATCAGAAATTTCACTGCACCTACCTTGTTTCTGTCATCCCACAGTATAAGTGAATGTTTTCCAGATGTTTTTGCTTGAATGCCCTAACAGAATCTTCAGAACATTGCACATAAAAAGCAGTGTGCAGTTTATGGCAGGATCTCTATCTCATATAATGTGATGGAATTTTCACTAGTTTATGCAATAAAATGACTATTTTTATGAATATCATTCTGAAGGTGAATTGTAAATGTCTAGGTAGAAAGAAAGACTTGCAGATGCTGATTTACACAAAAGTACACTAAGTGCTGGAGTAACTCAATGGGTCAGGCAGAACCTCTGGATAACATGGATAGATGACATTTTGGGTTTCATCCCATCTTCAGAATGGTCTGAAGAAGGGTCCCGGCCCAAAATGTCATGTATCCGTTCTCCAGAGATATTGCCTGACCCACTGATTTATTCCAGCACTTTGTATCATTTAGTCTAATAATAAAAGACTATGAAAATTTGCAGTTGGGTGATTCGAGCAATCTATAATATGAAAATAAATGTTAATCTTTTTAGACTCAGCTACATAGTTTTGTGAACATGCAAAGAGGTTGAGCATTTGATCTATATATTTGGGAGAGAATTGGGAAGTTCTGAACTAACTGTGGTAGTAAGGTATCACAATGGTTGGTGCTGCTGCCTTATAACCTCTGGTACCCAGATTTGGTACTATCATCTGGTGGATAGGACTGAGGCATTTGCTCTCCTGACAGCATCATGATCCCATTCTAAGTCACATAGTTACCCCAAGGAATCAGCAATTTCTAGAGTATGCTCTCACTTCTCTCAATGCGTCTCCCTGCTAGACTTTGGGCTATCTGAGATTCAGAACTAGAGTACCGTGAATGCCAACAATATAACTGCATAAGAAATGGCAGCAGATTTAGTTAATTCCACTACTCGAGCCTGCTCTTCTATTCAATAAGATTAAAGCTAGTTAAGTGCAACATTTTCCTACAGGTTAGCAGCAATCATGGTGCCTAAAATGTCCGAACCACAAACTACTGACTTTCAGCACAACTGCATACCCTTTTAAGCAGAGTAAAAATCATAGCATAAAATAAGTCAGGGAATATTTTGAACATACCCCAGCCTTTTTTAGCTGCTGATTTGCTTCAATTTGATTAACGCAGTCAAACATATTCACAAAAAATAAGTATTTTTAATCTCAGTCTTTAACAATATTATTAATGTAGTGACTAATAAATTGAAGAAGTGAAAAATGAGAAAATGTAATATTTTCTAAAATGTTGAAAATCAGAGAAGCTGGATTTCTACTGAATATGATTTGCACTTAAATGTTTTGATCTTTAGTCCAATTTTATGCATAGTTTGCTGTAAAAAGCATTGAGACCTGATGTAACTCTCACCAATTATTTCCTATTCAGCCAACAAAATTATTATTTTTGTATCTTAAGGAGAATTGGGTTAGTTTCCAAATCTACTTAGAGTACCGCTATCATCACAATTCATAATGATATTGTTTTTATAACAAAGTTTAATGCTAGGATTTAATAACTTATGAACCAATGTTACTTTTCATTCCTAGACGTTAGCTGTGAATCAATCAGTAGCATTCGCCCTCTGGTTCGGAAGGTTGTGGTTCAAATCCTTCTTCCGAATTTAACCATAAAATCTCGGCTGAAATTTTAGTGTGATGCTGAAAAAAAATTGTGCTATCAGAGGTATCTCGCAGGCAGGTGGAACTATTGTAGATTGGGCATATTGGTTGGTATGGGCAAGTTGGGCCTAAGGGCCTGTTCCCATGATGTAGGACTCTGACTCTCTATGGCTGTGTCATCTCTTGGCAATGCAGCATGTTGTACCACAATGGTATTGTAGTGGTCATTTAATGCACAGATGTTATTAATGATTATTTAGATGCTTATTTAAACCGAAGACCATGTTTATTCTCTCAGGTAACGATTAAAGATATTATGGCACCATTTCAAGGAAGGAAATAGAGCATCAGAAAAAACTCAGTTATTGGAAGAAAATGCACTTTCCATAATCCTGGTGCTTAGCATTGGACCCAGGTCACTAGTGCTGTGGGGCAGTAGGTTTACTAACTGTGCTGTTGCACCATCCATAAATCAGTGTCATTACTGGATTGTGGAAGTTAGTCAACAATTTTAACACAACTCAATGATAATTCATATACAAATCTTTTTAATGTTAGTTTATATCATAACTTGTCTCAGTGATCATTTGGGAAGACTGTTCCCAAGAATACAGTGGTTCAATCTTGGCCATCGAGCAAGTTGCTGGGGAATGGCAATGCCTATGAAACTCTTCACAAGAGCAAGGGAAAGATTTGAAGAGGAGAATCAAAGGTTTTTCCAATTGACTTCAATAATATCAAGCAGTTCCAACACAAAATGGAGAATCCCAAATCTCCTTGTATATCGTACATAGGAATTGACTAGAGATCAAAAGATTTATAATCAAAAGAGACCAAAAGATTTTATATTTGTGAATGAAACAGGGCATATAATTTTCAAATAACAGCAGAAAGAGATGGGAAGGTTTGAGGGCAGAGTGAGGATTGGGTACTAGACAGCTGTAAAGAGTGAAATGCCCATAGAGCATCTGCTCAATCAACAGGGTTCAGCCACTTACAGCTTCAGCTATCAGTTCAGAACTGGAAGGGAAGGAGTTAACTTGATGGTGAGCATAAAGAACAAGTAGGATAATAATAATTTGTCAACTCTCAGACCTGAATGTCGCTCCCCGATCATAGGCCAGGAACTTCAGATCCTATAACCAAGCACCTTGAGAACCAGTAATGTTTGTAACTGTTAATAATTTAATTGAAATCTTATTATGTAATAACAAGGAACTGCAGTTGCTGGTTTATAACAAAGATAGACACAAAATATTGGAGTAACTCAGTGCGCCCGGCAGCATATCTGGAAAAAATGAATATGTGATGCTTCGGGTCAGGACCCTACTTCAGATTTCAGAATGAAGAAGGGTCCTGGCCCACAAAGTCACCTATCCATTTTCTCCTGAGATGTTGCCTGGCTAACTGAGTAACTCCAGAATTTTGTGTCTAGCTTTTTAGGTACGTTACATAGACCGGAAATGCTAACAAATAATTATTTCAAAATATCTTATCAATAACTTAGCCTCAGGTAGCTCACATATCTTAAACCAGCAGACAATAATCATTCCACAGTGAATTTATATCAGAACTCTACTGCCAACCTCACCCACGGTATTCCAGTTTCACGTCCCCGATATTTGCTGAATGATGTTTCCTTAAATAGATGCTAAATCATCCAATATGCCCTTGTCAAAGCCTAAACATTAATTAGGAATATTATTAGCTTTTGTTGGTCAGAGACTCCACATGGTTATTATTTGCATTTCAGCAGATTTGCATTATAATATGCAGTCTCTGACCTTGTATATACTCTGACCATGGAATAATTTCCTATTAAAATTCATAAGATTTGTGCAGACTTTCTGTCATATTTGAGGAATGCAGAAAGACACCTCTGACAATGTGTACAAATGGTTCTTTCTATGCTCCCTTAAGCTCTGTATTTTTCTTCATAACATTATGCCATACAGTATTTCAACTGCAGTCTTTGCTTGGCCAAGCACTATAGTATTACAACAGTAGTGTTCCATTTGGTATTCAAATCGCTGTGAACAAATTGAATAAATAAAATGAAAAAAGATTGCCCTGGTTCAGCCACAGTGAAATGTTTTCTCTGATGTCAAAAATATTCAGTTCATCCATGCTCTTTGAATAAAATAAAATGTCTCCGTGGCCAATGTGTTTCTTCAGTTTCATTGTGTTATATCTAATCTACATTCACGGAAACCAATCAAGACAGGAAGCACTCATATTGATTCCTGTGAAGAATCAGGGCTTTGTGAACTAAACAAATTGTTGCTTTTTATTTCCTGATTATTATCATGAACAATTAATAGACTCTTGAACAAATCTCAATGACAAATCTAAAATCAAAATCTTTTTTTTTACAGTTAATTTGCTTCAACATTCAAAAGATTAAATATTCAAACATTCAACATTTAATGCAGCTTCATCAACAGAGGTATAAAGTAGGATAATGGGTGGAGCACCCAAAGCATCCAGTCAGACACCCAAAACATCTATCTCAAGGATAGGTTGTGGAGAGGTGGTGTGATAGCCATTCCTCATCATCATGCCTTCCCAGCCAGTTTATTAGGTGACACGAAGAAATTATTACTGCCAGACACAATGCCTGGCAGACCTTTGTCAAAGGCCTTGGAAACACTTCTGTAGTTGATGGCATAATCACGGGAAGGGACCAGGATATACGTGAACAAGTAATCAAAGTGGGGTTGACTGAGTGGGCAGAAGTAAAATTGCAACTCTCTTGTTCTTGCCATCCAAGCCCCACACTAATTCAGCCTAAAAAGCATTTCTAATTTCATGGTACATTTTTGTTAATTTGGCTTTTTCCGTTTGATGAGAGTGACTGTTAATAATCTACAGTTCAACCACTTTAACTAGTTAAAGGCCATTATATGTGCTGCAATAAGTTCCATATTAAATAGGTAAATATATGAGATGAAATGTTTACTGTCTGGAAATAAAGATCGATATCTTCAGGAAAAAAATTAATGTAATCAGAATGAAATTGGTATTGCATATTCTTATACATTCAACACAACCAACACAAATTTGTAATTGGGGATCATCCACAGTTTACAGTGATCTTATCTAAACATTTGTAGAATTACAAAGTGCTGTTCAGAGGTGATGGTTACAGAGTTCCACGAAGCAAAGACTTTAAAGGCCTGTCTCACGAGTCTGCGGTCATTGGCGGCGAAACGGGAAGAATCTGCCGCCATAGACCGCGCACTCGTGAGAACGTACAATTCCGGGGCCGTGCGGCGGTGTTCCCAACACCGCACAATGCTAAAATAAAACCGACAATGTTGAAAACTATATACTCACCGCACAACCTCCACCAGTGATGCACGAGTGCGGCACGGCCGCCCGCACGGGCCGCCGCCAGTGTGGCTCGAGCGCCGTGTGTCAATCCTCCACTGCCACAGCCTCCGCCAGTGAGGCACGTGCCTCCGCCAGTGAGGCACGTGTGTGGCACGGCCGCAGGCACAGCCACCGCTACAGCGCCGCGATCAGGATGGCCGCCGCCACAGCCGCCGCTCGTGAGTCACGTGCGGCGGGCCGACGTCATCGCAGTCGGCCCGCCCTTTTTTTTACTTACCGCAAGCACGTGGGACCCGCCGTGTTTGAATTACTCGGCCCCCGTGCAGCATCCGTGCGGCGCTCCAGTGGATAGGCTCGGCGCTCTCGCCGTTGCCGCGCGGTCCCTGCTACCGGCGACGCCGCGCTTCACCGCCGATGACCGCAAACAGGTAAGACAGAGCCTTAAAAGGAGTCTATGGTAGGATTCACATTATGAAAGCTTTTTCCTTGAGATTTTGTTCCCGATACTTTGCTTTCTTTGAGGGGTCTTTGGCAATTGTTGCCATAGAGGCATAGTGTCATACAGCATGAAAACAGGACCTTCGACCAAACTTACCCATGCCAACCAAGGTGCCCTATCTATACTAGTCCTACCTGTGTTTAGCCAATATCCATCTAAACATTTCCTAATTTTATCCATGTAATTTTATCCATGTCTAAATGTCCTTTAAATGTTGGTATAGTACCTGTCTCAACTGCCTTCTCTGGCAGCTCATTCCTCTATATGTAGCAATGTTACAAAATTTTGAGATTTAAAAAATAAAGTCTGCAATTTATCCCATCAGATAAAGCATAAAAAGAAGTTTAATTTGACACTTAATTCACTTTCATATCTTCAGTATTAAAAAAGTTATGGCCATTATCATACTCAGAAATTAGCATCTAGTTCCCTATTGCTTTTCCATTGACTTAACACAAAAGCTGTGATCGAGGACAGTTAAAAGCCCATAACTTTCTTAAAAATTATGGTAACTGAAAGAAATTTTCAGGTATTATAGATTGAAGCATTCTGAAACAAATATGAAACAATCTTACTTCGAAGACATGAAAGTAAAGCATATAATTAGTTAGTTACCTAATTGTAGCTAATTACAAAATTCAATTACTAGATCTAAACATCTATCAATTTCTTAAGAATAGATTAACATTTTTAAATAGCCTAAGTGTCCAAATAACATTCACACAATAATTCACAATATAACATAATTTTTAAATCTAATTTTCATGAATTTACAGGCCAAATGGAAGGAATTGAATGTTTAATACCTGTAAATTAATGGGGATTTAAATTCATCTTGCGAGTGAGAATTTCTGGAACGCGATCTTTTGGAACGTTCATTTGCGGTGAATTTAACCCCGTATTGGCATGAAAAATACTGCCGTTAATTTGGGGAATAAAATCACCGTGTCGCATGACAAAATGTGAATTAAAGGCTTCTTAAGAAGCACTTTTATACATTTAAAGAAAGCACTTTCGTTTACCTGTCCATTGTGTGAAATCCATCCCCGTTATTGGCGTTGACGCTTCAGGAGCTGCTTTTAAAATGACTGTAGCGCTGACATTGACGATTTAATTTAAAAAAAAATTCACAAATCGCCGGTAGGAACGATTTTTGTCAGCGACGTTTTGTACTCCAACAAAATATTTCCAGGACAAGGGAGGAGAAACCGCGTTTTAACCCCGCCCCCCCCCTTAAAGGCGCCAAAATCGCGCACACGGCCAGTGGCAGAATTACAGCGCGACTGAAGGTAAGTTTTGTAACATACCTACTATATGGAAAAGTTGCCCTTCAGGTTCCTTTTAAATTATTCCCCTCTCACCTTAAACCTATGTCCGCTGGATTTTGATTCCCCTATTCTGGATAAAAGATTCTGTGCATTCACCTATCTATGCCCTTCATGATGTTATGCAGCGCTATAAGATCACCCCTCAGACTCCTGCGCTCCAAGGAATAAAGTCCTAGCCTGCCAAATCTCTCCCTATAGCTTAGGCCCTTAAGTCCTGGCAACATCCGTCTAAATCTTCTCTACACTCTTTCTAGCCTAACAACATCCTTCCTATAGCAGGGTGACAAAAATTGAACATATTACTCCACATGTGGCCTCACCAATGTCTTGTACAGCTGTAACATTACCTCCCAGCTTCTATATTCAATATCCTCACTGATGAAAGCCAATGTGCCAAAAGCCTTCTTTACCACCCTATCCACTTGCAATGCCACTTTCAAGTTATTATGTACCTGAAATCCTTGATCTCTCTGCTCTATAACACTCTCCCAGGGCCCTGTCATTCATTATCAAGGTACTTGTCCCTTCACCGACCCCCTCGACTCCATTCAAGGGCCCAAGCAGTCGTTCCAGGTGCGACAGAGGTTCACCAACATTCTCCTCCAACCTCATCTATTGCATCCGCTGCTCTAGATATCAGCTGATCTACATCAGTGAGACCAAGCAGAGGCTTGGCGATCGTTTCGCCGAACACCTCCATTCGGTCTGCAATAACCAACCTGAACTCCCGGTGGCTCAGCACTTCAACTCCCCCTCCCATTCCGTATCCGACCTCTCTGTCCTGGGTCTCCTCCATGGCTAGAGCGAGCAACACCGGAAATTGGAGGAAATGCACCTCATATTCCGCTTGGGTAGTCTGCATCCTGGGGCATGAACATTGAATTCTCCCAATTTTGCTAGCCCTTGCTGTCTCCTCCCCTTCCTCAGCCCTCGGGCTGTCTCCTCCCATCCCTCAGCCCTCGGGGCTCCTCCTCCGCCCTTTTTCCTTTCTTCTCCCCACCCCCCTTCAGTCTGAAGAAGGGTTTTTGGCCCGAAACGTTGCCTATTTCCTTCGCTCCATAGATGTTGCTACACCCGCTGAGTTTCTCCAGCATTTTTGTGTACC